>JAMDHS010000009.1:0-355653 GCA_029717555.1 Peribolospora baueri | reverse complement strand
AACCCTAACCCTAACCCTAACCCTAACCCTAACCCTAACCCTAACCCTAACCCTAACCCTAACCCTAACCCTAACCCTAACCCTAACCCTAACCCGAGGACTCCGACAGGTGCTTGCTCATCAAGGATCGACAGCAACGTCAGCTGGCACTCCGATGGCGCAAGGGGACCTTCGGCTTGGGTAAAACATGTTGCTGCGGCGCAACATTCCGCCGAACCCATGTCGACACATGCTTCCAGGACATGATCATACAAACGACGAATGATCACAGTCAACGCCACAACGCGCAACTGCAACGAGATTTCAATCGAGCAATAAACGGCCGCAAGGGATACACAATGCTCGATTTCCTCCTCAACCGCACCAAATATCGACCGATAGGCCTTCACCTACTCAACATGATTGGCGCACAACTGGGCCTGCCAGACCTTCCAAGGATTTCGCCCGTGCCAGACGGAATATCTCCCTTCACATCACTCCCACATACCCAGACCCTGCCAACATAACCATCGCTCCACTCTCCCTCACTCTCTCTCGCCCCGTCCATCTCGCTCTCTCGACCCACTCCCTCCCCCTCTCTCACCCACTCCTTCTAGCTCTCTCGCCCAACTCTTCTCGCTTAATCCCCTCTCGTCCTGTAGTTAACACACGCAACTCTTAAGTGGGAACAGTAGAATAACACTCTTAAAACCTAACCCTAACCTTTGGGTTCCTTCTCTGGTCGAGGTCGTGATTCCTGTTGTCGAGCCTGGTTGCCACGTCAATGAGCTCTTGGAGGTCCTTTGGCTTTTCCGCGGACAAGGCCAGAGAGTCCTGGGTTTCAGGCTTAAGATTGTCGTAGAATTGGTACCGGAGGGCGCTATCATTTCAGTCAATGAAGGAGGCGAGCTGGAGGAACCGGGTGGCATAGCTGGAGACTGAGCCTGTCTGTCGGAGTGCCTTTAACTGCCGGATAGCAGTGTACTCGCGGTTCGGATCGCCGAGATTCTTGATCAGCTCCTCAGTGAAGGTTTGATAGCTGGAAAGGGTGGGGTTGTCGCTTCTAAGGAGATGGGGCTCGACCCATTGGTAGGCTCGACCACGGAGGCGTGAAATGGTGTACATCACTTTGGCATGGTCGTTGTTGAAGAGCTCGGGGTTGGCGGCCATAAAGAGGTTGACTTGGGAGAGGAAAGTGCGGCAGGAGTCACGGTCCTTGCCATCGAACTCGGGGGGAGGGCCCATGAGGTCGCCGAGGCTCTTGGCGGGTGGCTTGGGTATGCTGGGACTGAAGTCTCTGGGCATGTCTTGCTGGGCGGCCCGTAACTCGCTGATTTCCCGCTTGAGTTGGTTGATGATGTCTTCTTGGTTGTCCATGGCGCTGGAGAGTCGACTCGGGGTACTAAGAAGCTAGAGATAATGTCAGGGATTGCTCCCTACTCAGGTCGTCGGGTGGCAAGGCAGGAGGAACAGAAGGGGTTGCACCAGGAGTCGACACCGAACCGAGACAGGAGGAGGAAAGGCAGCAAGGAAGCAGAGAGGCAGGACAAGACTCAAGAACCTGAGTGGTGACAAAAGTATCTCTAGCTTGGGGAAAGGAGAGGTGGAGGCCCTGTCGGGCCCCCTATATATACATGCATCGGCGCAAGGCAGTCGTGTCATCTCGGATCGGAGGCGGCGTTCATGACAGGAAGACAAAAAGAAGGCACGGCACACACTCGGGACGGGCGACGACATGGCCATGTACAGTCACTCGTTCTCACTCGAGCGACGAGGAGAACGGAGCAGACTTCCACCTCCGTGCCGCTTGGTATGGCGTTACATCCATTTCCACTTTTGTTTGTCCACTGCCTCTACTGCACAATCCCCTTCACTGTCGGCGCCATGGCTGCCCGCTGCTCAAATCTCCGCTACAGCGTGCCCGTCAATCCTCTGATCGCTTCCGGCCGCCCACACCCTTTTTCCGGTAGCCTTATCAGCAATGTTCATGATCATCTGACCCCTCCCGAAGACACCCCTTCCATGTCCCTTGACAAGCTTGACTTGGTGTCCCATCTTGGCTAGCTCCTCGACGACATCAGGCGCGATGCCCTCTTCCAGCATCAGTTCGCTGTTGATATCTCCAGCAGTACTTGTGCTCTTATCGTTTGCATCTGGAAGGCTGTATATCAAACCGGCGCCGGAGAGATAAAACTGCAGATTAGTTAGGGCCCAGTTGGATGACGAGATAAGGATAATGGTGCCAGGGGGGTAAGCCTCGGCAAGGAGGCCAAAAAACCCCGGCGACTTGGCAAACAGGCTTCGCATCCGTAGGTCAGAGCCAAGCGCAGCGCGCAGAGGGGAAAACAACACAACAAAGGCGGACAGGGCAAGAGAAACAAGAAGACGGGCCGTAAGATGCGTCACTAACCCGGCACTAATGCAGAATCTCGGTGCATCCAAGGCCTCTTGAACAGTACAGCCCTTGTGAAGGAGATTGATGAGGACTTGAACGTGCCCTTGGGGTTGCATGAAGCCTGCAATGATGGGAGGTGAGAAGATGTCGGCGCAAATGACACACACGAATCGGGGTGCGTGCGAGAGAAGGAGTCAGCGCATCCAGCCAGCTATGCAGAACCTTGACCAGAAACCCACCTCCCATGACGCCATAACTCAGATAGAGCTCATCGCCCTTCGTAACCATGGCGGGTATGATGGTATGATATGGCCTCTTGCCACCCTCAAGGCAGTTGGGATGGCCCTCTTCAAGCGTGAAGCAAGACCCTCGGTTCTGAAGCGTAAAGCCGCAAGAGCGAGGGATCGCAGCCGTGCCAAAACCGGCGTCTCAACGGGTAAAAAGGGAGAACAAGAAGAAGTTAGAATATAAGGAAGATCCACGACGTGCACCGGGTTGGATTTGGGACTGTCGCCTCCGATACGACAGCAGGCAACGTGCACTCACAATTGGAGTTGATGAAAGAGCAAGCATTTCCGTACTTGTCGGTGACAGAGAAGTAGACGGTGTTAGACGTATTGACAGGCGAGCCCTGTGCAAGGTGACCACAAACATTATTGAAAGCGACCGAGAGCGGGGCGATCGTCAAAAAATAACGAGAGGTGAGCGATCCTGTCTTACAACCCCCTCTTCCACACTAAAAAGTTGCAAAGGGGAAGAGACCGTGTCCGCACCTTCTTGACATCCGCAGTGGCCTTCTTGGGATCGAACAAAGCAGCCCTCTTCTTGAGGTACTCCTTCGAGAGCAGCTCTTTGACCGGAACGTGCACCACATTGGGGTCTGCAACATAATAGCGTGTGTCTGCGAAGGCGAGACTGCAATAGAAGGGCGAAGACAAGAAGACACAAGCGCCGTCCGAGGGTGGGCAGGTTAGGGAGGAATTTTCTGAACAGAGCTGAGCAACCACAAAACAGCCGTTTCAACTCGGCTCACCGAAGAGTCTCAATGAGGGCGTGCAAGTACGCAGTCGAGTTGTGGTCGATGGTGGAGAGGTCGGGAATGCGTCCTTCATTCTGGAGCTCGTCCAGGATGCCGAGCGCAACGAGCGCAGTGAGACCTTGCCCCTGTCATGTGATTACAGGATTAGTTCGAGTCGAGAAACGCGATAACGGCAATGCAGTTTCAACCGAGCCGGAGGTGAGCATGGAAGTAGAAAACAATTGGACTGGGAGTGTCAGACAAGAAGTGCGAAAGGACACAACTACAATGCCAAACTGATACTACCAAAGCGAAGAACGACTTACATTCGGAGGACACTCGTAAACGGTAACACCAGGCTCCTTGTCAGGTACGTGTCCGTAGATGTAGCTAATGGGTTCGACCTCCTCGGTAGTGTGTTCAGCGAGATCCGAAAGCTCCATAACTCCACCTTTGGATTTGATAACTTAAGATTGTCGACAAGAAAACGTCAGGATGGCAATACGACGTGCGTCCTAAAAAAAACCAACAAGCACTTCGCCAAAGTATCCCAGATGATTCCTCCTGACTCACGTTCAACAATGGCCTCCGCAACTCGGCCCTCATAAAATCCTTTCTTTCCCTTGGCAACCAGCTCGCGAAAAGTCTTGGCCAGGTCCGGAAGACGAACAAGCTCCCCCGGCCTTGGCGCCCTGCCATTGACTGGGAGCATGGCCGTTCCATCGGGAGAGGCCTCGCGGATGAGGTTTTCGCTGCGCTGCCACTGGAGGACGGGGAAAAAGTATGAGGTAGAGGACGTTAGAACTGGATGCCCCATAAAAAGTTTCCTCTACACAAAGACAAAAGTTGTACTCACTGCGAAGGAATTTACCTCATGGCAAGGATACCTTCATAGAGGAAGCCAAAGGGAAGAGGTGAACAAGTAAGAACTGAGCATAACTTGTCCAGGTCGTTCAAGAAATAAATGCAGAGACAACAAGGAACTCTGACAATCACCCTTCCTCAGCCAAACGAATCGCTGGTGCCAGCACTTCCTGCATGCCGACCTTGCCACTCCCCAACCACTCGACCGTATCACACCATCCCGCAGCGGCTCCAGGGACGGTGACGCTATTGATGTTAGTGAGCGGAATTTCCCTGCCATTGATGCCCAGATCTCTAGCCTTTGCAAGGGAGAGCGTGCGAGGAGCCCTTCCAGAGCCGTTGAGCG
Organism: Peribolospora baueri; assembly: GCA_029717555.1. NCBI lineage: Eukaryota > Fungi > Basidiomycota > Peribolosporomycetes > Peribolosporales > Peribolosporaceae > Peribolospora > Peribolospora baueri. The sequence continues at coordinate 351,051 of JAMDHS010000009.1, read as the reverse complement.
CACGTACGCGACGGGTTGAGGCGTCGTAGAAAAGACAGAACATGTCCCCACCGATGCCAGTGCAGGACGGCTCGGTCACGTTCAAGGCTGCGGCCACAGCCACGGCTGCATCAGCTGCAGGGCGAGTGACGAGCAAAGGAGAAAGACAAAGATCAGATAATGTGAGTGGTCAGTCGTCCTTCTCCATGCCCATGCGCTCCGCACTGACACTAGCGCAACACAAGCGCTCACCGGCATTTCCTCCCTTTCCCAACACTTCAAGGCCAGCCTGAGCGGCCAGGGGCTGAGAGCAAGCAACGACGCCCTTGGTACCGTAGACAACGGACCTACGGCTGGCGAAGCGAGCGAAAGTCGAATCGGCTGCCGAAGGGAAGACCTTGGACCAGTCGAATGGGGCGCGGGAGAGGTTCGGGGAAGTCATGGACGATAGGAGGAGAGGCGATGACAAGGATATAGGGGACTTCGGTTAGCGTGGAGGAGGGTGATGAGAAGAGAGAGCAAAGAAACGGACGAAGAAGGACGGCGTCGGTTGCGGAAGAGGTGGAGAAGAGGGGAGAGGGTAAAGATAGTGGGGAAGATAGGCTTTAGTTTCGGACGTCCGTACGATTGTACCGTGCAAGAAGCGGGGCAGCGGGCCGAAGATGACCGAAGCGCCGATAGGCCGATATGCCGACCCTGACTGCGGCGAGGGACGGCGGGCGCCCAGGCTCGGCTGTCCCGAGACGCCGGCGGTTGAGCCTTGGCTTATCTATCGCTGCCTCTCCTCTCGAAACGCATCGCATCTCGCACCCTTCTCTTCCCTTTACTCCATCTTTTGCCTTTCCACCGCCTTAGTGTTGCCGACGACCGCAATGGTCGCCTCGTACGCCGCTGTGCCGACTTCCGACTTCGAGCAAGTCTTCGGGGGGAACTACGTGGGTGAGGGCCAGGTCACGCGACATCGCCGACAACTATCAGCGTTGTCAATCCATGCTCATCCCTTCCACCGGAGAGGAGAGGAGAGTTTGGGCAGGGGAAGGCAAGTATGTTGATGGGCCACTTACACGTCATGACCACTGAGCCGTCCATTCGCATGTCCCCAACAGAGGTTTCTTCGAGCGCCCTCGGAGGCCGTATCCTCGATGTGTCCGATGAGTTTTTCGCCGAGGCCTCCAACCTTCTCAAAGTCGGCGTGAGCATTTACATTTATCTTCTCCCCATTATTCCTCATGTTGGAACCTCCAATTGTTGCTTACTTCCTTCCTTTTCCCGTTCCCTCTGGCAGCCTGCGCCCAGTTTGAAGGGCCAGTTTGGGCCCAAGGGCGCTCTCTTCGACGGCTGGGAGTCGAGGAGGCACAATCCGACGCATGACTGGTGAGCAATATTAACCCTCGGCTCGCTGTCCCAGCCTGCCAATGTCCCAGTCCGACACCCGCTCATTATTTACCTTTACCTTGCCTGATGATGCAGGGCTATTCTCCGCCTCGGAGCGCCGTCCGCCTTCCTCGTTGGTTTCGACATCGACACGGCCAATTTCAACGGCAATGAGGCACCAGAAGCGAGCGTGCACGCGCTTTTTGACGACAGCAAGGGCGCGAGTCCGGCAGAGTCGGACGAGCAGGTGAGTGCCGGTTTGGGGTCTCCCGCCTAGGCTAATCCTTACATCCCCGCTCGATTTCATCTTCATCTTTACTTGACTGGATGGTGCTTGTAGTGGGAACAACTTCTGCCACGTGTCCCTTTAGGCCCGTCTTCTCGCCACCTCTTCACCATCCCGAAGACTGAGCAAACGTACACGCACATCAAGTTGTCTATGTACCCCGATGGTGGCATAGTGAGCTGTCCTGTCATCAGCATCAGGTTCACTGGCGCTGGCACGACTCGCTCAGGACCTCCTCCTCATTGCCTGACTCCTTCAGGCTCGCTTCCGTGTCTACGGCGTTGTCTCTCCTCTCTTCCCTTCGCCTTCAACGTCCTTCGACCTCGCCCACGTATTCTCTGGCGGACGAGTGACATTCACTAGCGACCAGCATTTCGGCGTTGGTAGCAACCTCATTCTACCTGGTCGCGGCAAGGACATGGGCGATGGCTGGGAGACAAGACGTAGTCGGCAGCCAGGGCACAGGGATTGGGTGATCATCAACCTGTGCGTGCGAATTTTTTTTATCTCCTGGACACGTTCCAACCCCCCTTGACTAGAGCCTGATATGACCTTGCATGACTCTTTATCTTCCCGCCAAGTGGTCATGCGGGCCTTCTGGAATATGCTGAGTAAGTGCGCTGGACACCCCGAGCGTCTGATGACCTCCGCTGCTGACGCACGGCTCGGTATCCTAATCCTCCCTACCGGAAGGATTGATACAGCTCACTTCAAAGGTAACTTCCCGGACACTGTCGAACTACATGCGGCCGAAAGCGAAGAGGTGAGAAAGCTAGCTGTAACACCAAGTGTATATCGAAGTCCGTTGTCAACTGCGGCGTCCTCATGGCGGTGCGGAATGCCCTTCCCTTAGGACGTGCCACCAGAAACGGCGACGTGGACACAAATCCTCCCCCGCACCAAACTTGGCCCCCACAGGCAACACTTCTTCCAGCTAGAAAACGTCCATGGCACCGCCTACACTCACGTCAAAATGACCATATGGCCCGGTGAGCGCTCCTAGATTCCAAGTACGGAACGGTAAGACCTTAGGGTCGCTCAATGGGTCCATTCTTGCTATTCTCCTCGATCTAGACGGGGGTGTGAAGCGACTCCGCATCGTCGGACGCCGTGCTCTTCCGGAGACTATGGACGTGCCGTCGACTGGCTCAGTTGCAGGCACGCAAGGGCCATCTGCAAAGCCTCTCCCCGATCCTCCCTTGCCCTCTGTCCCCTACTCAGGCCCCGTCGTTCCAGCTCTACCCCTCACCCCTGAGGCCTTCGCCCCGTACGGCCAAGTGCTCCAATCTTACGCCGATCTCGATTCCGCTCCCAAAGGCACCAAGATCACTGAATGCAACCAAGGCAGCGCCCAAAAGTTTCACCACCTTGCCAGTGTTATTAACACATATCCCGAGAGTGCTGAAGGTGCAAGCAACTTCTGCGTATACAAGTGCAGCCCGCTCGTCCACGTCGGGCAAGCCGAGCTCAGGGTCAGAGTACTTGAGAGACACAAGCACAGCAGCCAAGCGTTCATGCCGTTGGGACGAGACGGGAGCGTGGGGAGGTACTTGGTCATTGTTGCTCTGAACGGACCTGGTGAGCTTTCCCCGTTTAACGCGGCCCATGTGAACTGAACATCGAAGACGTGCTCACAGTGTCTTCTTTTCACGAACACTATTCCCAATTCCCAGATGATGAACCCGATCTATCTACGTTGCGAGCCTTTGTAGCCTCGACGGCTCAAGGTATCAATTATGCCCCCGGGATTTGGCGTAAGTTTAGGCTTACCAGAAGCCTGAGATCTGCTACATTGTGCAGTAATCTGAATCCTCTACTGGTTTTGGTCATATGGCGTCGGAATAGATCACCCGATGCTTGCCGTCAACGAGGTAGACACTGTTTCCCTAAGCCGTTCGTCAAGTATAGCCCTTGTTCTGATTAGGACTGACGATCTGCCTGACGTCTTGCTGTGCCTATCGGCCCCTGCAGAGTGTCGACTTCGCTTGCCTCGTCTACGAAAGCGGCTCAAGCGAACTGGACTGCAACGAAACCTTCTACGAAGAGGGAAACCAGGCTATCGTCCGGCTGCTCTGAACGAGGAGATCTCAAGATAGCCCAGTCGGGATGATGATTAAACCCCTACTGTCTTATAGATATAGACAGGTAGCGTTAAAATCGGTGGAGTGACATCAACTAGGAAAACAGGCCTGGGAATCGCCGTGTGACTCTAGAGGTATATGGAAGCGAATTGCATCACTTGTCCTCCATATCTTCCGACGTTGAATGCTAGTCCTGGTTGTAGTCCCATTGCCGAACACAACGCCTGCGCACCTCGACAAACGCGCGGGAGCACCTGCTCTCCTCCCCATCTCCCCTGTCCGGTTCGTTGACTGCTGAGCAGTGGCGGGAGGCTCAGCAGTGGGTGATCGATCGTTATCGCGTCACGGTTATCTAACATGGACAGTGGGACTCCTTTCTGACCGCTCGCTGTCCACCACAGTCCATCGCACATGCGCTTCGCCAAACATTCCAATCACCTCCCCAACATGTACGCCGTCGGAGTGCTTACCGGTGAGCCAGAAGGGATTACACAGAGGAGTAGTAGTGGTGGTAGGAGGAGGTGTAGCGGGTCTACCTGCCGGCACTAAGCAGCACTGTTTCTTCCTTTCCACGTTCCATCCTTTATCCGCCCCGCCTCCAGTCAGCGACACCTCCTCCCGCTCGCCTTCCACAGATGCATCAGGGCCGCTCCTACGCGAGCTCGTCGAGAAGAGCCATGATGCGTCCTATCGCATTGTCGTATCTGATATCGTCCCCGATGATGCCGATAAGATCATCACCGTCGTCAAGCGGTGGTGCGACGAGCTGAAACTTGCCCTCGTCCTATCCACCGGGGGCACTGGCTTTGGCGTCAGAGACGTCACCCCAGAAGTGGGTCATCTCATTACCATTCCATCTGTAGAGAGGTATGGCTGATCAGTGTTCCGCGTTCCTCAGGCCATCAGCTCGTTGATCCAACGCCCCACCCCGGGCCTCACCCACCACCTCCTTTCTTCGTCCCTGGCCCGCACACCTCTTGCTGCCCTCTCCCGACTTATCTCCGGCATCCGGGGCACCTCGCTCATCGTCTCTCTACCCGGTTCTCCCAAGGCCATCCGAGAGTGTGCAGAGGCCCTCTTCGGCGGACCGGGACTGCAAACGGTGAGCGTGATGTCTCACGCCCTCGAGCTCGTCACTGGAGGTAACGGCGCTTCAACTCATGCGGAGATGGACCGTCAAGAGCGAGAGGGTGATGGCCAAAAGACGAGCGCAAGCAGGGAGGGTAGAAGTAGGCAAGAGCATCCTCATCTCCTTCATCATCACTCGCACGCCCACGGCCGCGGTCACGGCACTTCCCATGACCCACACCACCAGCACCACCACGGCCACAATGATCACCGCGCGCCGGTGCCGAGGACGCGGCAGTTTGTCTCCAATGATCCATCCAAACCTGGTGAGTCATTGAGATCTATGAGTTTGCCGCGTGATTGTGTATGCAGATGCTCAGAGTCAAACTCTCGTTACGTCTGTCCTTGTTTTATTCAGTCGGAGCACGCCAGCGCTCGTCGCCCTATCCCATTATTTCGCTTTCAAAAGCCCTCTCCCTTATCGACGAACACACTCCCTCGCCGATTTGTAATCCTAGGAACGCTTCGGAGAGTGACGTGCATACGCTCCGCGTTGACGAGAAGCTCCTCGGATATGTCCTGGCGGAAGACGTCGCTGCCAACTGGGACATTCCCCGGGCGAGGACGACCAACGTGGACGGGTACGCTGTTCGCGGTAAGGAGACGAGAAATGATAGTTTGTGGATGGAGCGAGCGATAACAGGTGGAAAGTGGCCCAGGTATTCTTTTGCTAAACATGCGCGCTCCCTTTCTTCTTTCGATCTTGCGATCTTAACGTATAACGGGGAAAGCCTCGGATGGAGCGGGGACGTTCAAAGTGTTGACCTCGCGCAACCTGCCGTCGACGCAATGGTCCACGATCTCTCTCCCGGCCGGACACATATACCGCGTCAACACCGGTCAGGCTCTGCCTCCAGGTGCGGACGCCGTGGTTATGGTGGAGGATACCAGACTTGTTTCCTCTCGTTCCATTTCGTCCGCCAGCGGCTCTGCCACCGGTTCACCTGCCAATCCGACACCGACTGTAGGAGTCGTACAAGGCCAGGACATAGAGGAAGAAGACGAGGTAGAGCTCCTCGTCTCAGTCTCAGTCGCGGAGAACGTACGACCTCCTGGCTCAGACGTTCGCGCAGGGGATGTGGTTCTACGTGCCGGCCAACAGATCAGCGCACTAGGCGGCGAAGTAGGCACTCTAGCATTTGTGGGCCGTCGAGCTGTGAAGGTGTTTAGGAAGCCGACGGTGGCCGTCCTTAGCACTGGCGAGGAGATCAAGGATCTACATGACAGCGACGGAAGCGGAGGAGAAGCAGAGGAAGAGAGGACCATATCAGGTGGAGAGGGATTGAAGACGGTGACGGATACCAACCGGCCTGCGCTCAAAATGGCGATTGAGTCACAAGGATACAAGGTCGTCGATCTGGGCATCGTGGGAGACAAGTAAGTCACGTCGCCGCGTTATGATTCAACCGGGACGCTAGAGCGCCCTGTGGCTCGGCGGCCGAAAGATCAGCTCACTACCGTACCCCATTTCGTCTCTTCGTTGACAGCATCCCATCCACCCTCGCTGCCCTCCGTCGCGGCCTCTCTTCAGCGGACCTGGTTATAACCACAGGCGGCACCTCGATGGGCGAGTCTGACGTGCTCAAGCCGCTCCTTGAGCGTGAACTGGACGCCACAATCCACTTCGGCCGTGTGGCCATGAAACCCGGGAAGCCCACTTCGTTCGCCACCACTTCTGCTACTGTCCCCTCCTTAGAAGGAGATACGGCATTTGGGCACGCCGTACAAGCTAAAAAGTTGGTGTTCGCCTTGCCAGGCAACCCGGCTTCTGCCCTCGTGTGCTTCTACGTTTTTATCCTACCCGCCTTGCGCAAACTATCCGGCTACGGAGTGACCGTGGACGGAGTCATTATCGGCAGGCCCTGGGAGGTGCCCAGGGTGAAGGTTCGAGTGAGTCAGATTCCTTTTGCTTTTGAGTTGTGTGATTGCGCGGACTTCGGAATCATTGACCCTTCTGCCTTTTTGTTCGCTCTCCGACGGACGAACTCTTCGTTTACTCGTCCAGCTCGCCGATCCCATGCGCTTGGATCCGCGTCCCGAATTTCATCGAGTGATTATCTCGCCTGTCGCCTCGGCCTCGCCCATCACGGACAGCGATCCGTCCTCACCCGTTTTTCTTCAAGCGCATTCGACAGGCGGTCAACGCTCCTCTCGGATGGCGAGCATGGCGACGGCCAACGGTCTCGTGTGCTTGCCCGGCTTGCAGCCCGGTCCCGGTGCAAAGACGAGGCTGGATGCGGGGGAAGTGTGCGAAGCCATGCTGCTTGGACCATTGGTTCCGAGTTTGCTTTGACAATTCCCGAGAAATTTCGTTCTCTAATCGTTGTGGTGGAAATGCGGAGGAGGAATATCGAACGCCGCGGGACCAACGGAGGGCCCGTCGCGTCCACATGGAGAGTCAATTCTTAGTTTCGAACTCTTCCATGATCCAGATTGTTGAGCGCAGGGCCCCTTTTAAAAACTGTACGTGGGAGCAGCACCAAAAAGTCGTAAAAACTATGCACGAGTCGGTGGATGATACAGGACTTCACAGAAGGCGAGCTATAGCGACACGGGAATCCACGTGACGAGGAACGACCGCAGCTCGCTCCGCAGTGATCGAACCAAGGCCCGGCCGCCGATCTCGATCACTCCTCCATCCACCGTTCGTCAACTCCCATCTGCTCGACATGGCGGCGAGACGCTTCTCTTCTCCTGGCGGTCTGCCTGGATTTGGCAGTGGTAGTGGCAGTGGCAAGGGAATCTCCGCTGGCACAGGTCCCACCTTGCTATCTGGGGGCGGACTGCCGAATTTTTACGAGCGCGGTCAAAGGCCCGGTCAGAAGACGGGCCCGAATCGGTGCGTCCCCTCGGATCTTGCGAAGGTCTGGCTGGCGTTGATCTTCTCCCTTTCGCGTCTCTCAGGAGCTCTAAAGCCTCTGGTAAGCTCAAAATACTTCCTGAAGAGCCCGAACCGGCCCCCGCGACACCATCGACAACTACGGGCAGACAGGCGGAGCCGGATGTCCAAACTCCGCACGTTGCGCCTTCCGAGGACGTTCCCGAGCCGCCTTCGGATGAGGAGGACCGCTCGGATGAGGGAGAGGAGGAGGAGGAGGAGAACGCGGTGGAGGTCTACAAGCAGTTGGCACACATCCCGGAAGGTACTATGCGACGAGATGCGCAAAGGCTTACGAGGAGAGCGAGGGCCAAACTGCCCAGGGTCACGGCTTACTCTACCGCGACGTGAGTCTTTGTCTGCACGGGTCGTGAAATCTGTATCCTTTGTTTTTGTTCCTGTGCTTATATGTCACTCTATTGCAGGTCTTATCGGATGCGGGAGCTCACAGCTTGGCTCCAAGCCCGCCGGAGCACACATGAGACGAATCCAAAAACATTCGACGAGTGCGTCTACACCACCTACACCTATGAGCACGTCGACTCTCAACGACACGGGCGCAAGCAGCACGGTGGGCGTGAGAGGAGGAAGGAGAGCGCTGGGAAGGGCGTTCTGGGTGGAGCGAATGTTGTGATCGACACGGCGTCCACCTCAGCAGCGGCGAAGACGGGTGATCTCTTAGGAGTGCCAGAGCTCAACGATGCAAACATTGTGCGCGCGGAAGATGCACCGAAGACCGGTGGCGAGGCTGCCGGAGAGATTCAGGGTGCGATGGGGGGAGGAGACGGAGGAAGCACAAGCGCACGGAGTGACCTGCCGTCATCCGGACATCAGATAGTCAAGGCGACCAAGCCAAAGAGAGGTCGCTTTCAAGTCGACAAGGCGCTGCCGGAGGTTTTCTTTATGGAATACGGCAGTGAGTGCTCCGTCTTTGTTGTGGAAACTGGACTTTAATGTAACCCTAGGCTAGGCAGCTGACGGGGAGATCTCGCTCATCTGGTAGCCGTCGTCATCTGGGGCATGTCAGAGTCCGAGGAACGAAGGCTGCTGCGCGAGCTGAAACGCTTCGAGGTGGAGAAACTCGCGGCGGAGGACGTCCAGTGTGAGGACCTGACGTGGTACTTAGCCGAGTACAGTCGGTGAGTACGCGCCGTGTTCCCGGAGGATCTATTGGCCGCGCTGACATGCCTCACTACATTCCCAACCCTTCAGGATCTATAACGACGTGATAACTCTTCGTCAAGGCTCAAGCTATATGACCAAGCTCTCCCTCTCGCATGCTCTAGCGCAGAGCGCGAAGATAAGTTTCTTCGAGGCCGTCATCGAAAACACGATTGAGACCACTAAGGTGAGCTCCTGATGAGGACCGTCGGCCCCCGCCCCTGTGCCGTCGCTGACAACAACTCGTCATCTTTGTCGATCGCGTAGGACATCCCACAATCCATCGCTGACTCGGGCAAGGTCGGAATGCCACCTCAGGAGATAATGAAGCAGATCGGCCATCTCTTTATTCTGCGGATGAACATCCATCTCGTTGGAAGCATCGTCGACTCTCCTGAAATCTTCTGTGAGTCCGGCTTGAGGAGGACTTCAGCAAGGGCCTGTGACGTTACTTACTTGAGACGGACTCCTGTGCTGACTACCTAATTCTCTCAGGGGCACAACCCGACCTCGGTGAGCGCATTATGGCGGATCCGTTCACGGGAAGGCGCCACTCACACCATTTAACCTTTCGTCGGCAGAACCCCTCTATTCTGCGGCCCGCTCCTACCTTGAGATCCCACAACGGATCGACCTACTTAACGCCCGCGTCGAAGTGCTCCAGGATATGCTGCAGCTACTAAAGGACCAGGTTTCGAGCAGCCACGGCGAATATCTCGAGATGGTAGTCATCTACCTGATCGTCCTCGAGATCATTTTGGGTGTCACGACTATTTGTGAGTGGTCCTTGCCAGTGCCGGCAGGGAATCGCGTGCTAACTACCCTGTCCTTGTGTCCCTGTCATAAGTCGTCGATCTCTTCTTCACCTGAACGAGACCTGGTCCGCAAGAGCGCAGATGATATCTTAGTACAGCTTATTATCTACATTCCTTCTCCCAGTTGTATAATATCTGTACAGTCGCAATTGTGCTGAACCAGTTTAGAGGAGAATCTGTGATGAATCGTTAATAGAAGAACCCGTGCTGATGTACTCTTCCGGGTTCATCTATAGCCATTGAGTGTCTGGTTATTGGAGAGAGCTCTATGAGACGTCGACGAGGATCGCATGCGGCGGTCGGCCGGATGCGGAGCAAGGTGTTAAGACGCAGGCCACGTGTGAACTTGACTGTCGGCAGCTCGGGATTACTTGAGGAGCCCTACTACTCTGGTACTTCCCTTCGCAGCGACAAGGGATGTCTGGACTAAAGACCCCGAAGGGCGATCGGGTGATCGACATGCGTCGCATGTAGGAATCGGCGAGACTTGTCCTTAAAGTTGATTTCGTGCTACATACAGTACTTTAATGTGGTTCACGGCTTGTAGTGGATAGTTACAATACATCTTCCATGGCGATCAGGACGCCAAACCCTCCGTTGTCCAGGTAGTCCACCAACTCCGTTCAGACCGCAGATCGCTTGAGGATTCGCCCTGGACTGCTTCCGCCTATCCAACGCGCTTCGCACAGCTCTCACCTTCCCTTGACTCAGTCAGACGGCATCGCCGGCTCACTTGTTGAACTTCTTCTCCAGATCGTCCTTGGCCTCCTCAGCCTTGTCCTTGGCCAGGCCGAGCCAGTATTGGCCGCAGTTGAGCCACCACACGCCCGCGCTGTAAGTGGGAAGGGGCGGAAGAGTGAGTGGAATGGATGAGCCTAGCGGTCCATGTTTCTAATCGAGGATCGCAAGAGGAGTTCAAGTGTGAAGTCTCACTTGAGATACGTGGCATAGCCGACCCATCCGAGGTAAGGCAAGAGGAAAGCGGCCGCATCCGGATCGATGTCGCGCGCCTCTCTGAAGAGGGCGATGTTGGTGCCGAGCAGAGCGAGAATGTCCACTAGGGCTAGACCGATCTAAAGTAGAGAAAGAGCGAAAAGCGAAAATGGTTGGGCTTTAATCACTAGAAACCGGAAGCTGGCGACATGAAGCGAAGAGGACACGCACCTGACCAACGCCGAAGAACAAGGGCGACCAAGCGAGGTTGAGGCCCATCTGAGTGTAGAAAAGCGTAAGTGCATTCTTGGTCTTGTCCCTACCAAAACCGGGAGGAGTGATGTCGAGGCGCTTGACGAGTAGGTGGGAGGAATAGCCCATGGTGGCGTAGAGGAGCGTCCATGCAGGGGTGAGAAGCCAGCGCGGGGGCTATGGGGGGGAATGAAGAGCGGAGGATGATTAGCTTCGATAACAACAAAATGAGGCGTTCTCGATAGTATCCTCATTCGCAACTTCTTGCAGGCCATCTCTCTCTTCTCCCCGGACGAATCTTCGACGACTAATGGCTGCTCGTCCACCATGGCACCCACCGAACCGAAAGGCTGCCGGAGACCCTTGTACCACCGTCCTTCGGGCTGGTAAGGGTTTCCAGGCCTGAGGGTGACAATGCCAGCGGAGGAGCCAAGGAGGACGGGGATGCCGACGGCAAGGACCGGGTTGCGGGGTAGGTCGATGAGGAGGCCGGGGAGTGCTGGCGGCATTGTGGATAAGCTGGTTGCAGGCAGTTGGAGGTGAAGCTCAAAGACAAAAAAGGCTGGCTAGCTGGCTGGCGTGAGCAAAGAGAGGAGGATGGAGGTGGAGGGGAAAGAGGGGGAACGTGACGGTGCTCCAGTTGTCCACCTTCCTCCTTTGCCCCCTCCCCCTCCCCTGCCCATCCATCGGTCCCCCTTCCCCTCCTCGCCCGCCTCTTCGTTTCCCTTGATCGGGTGGCCGGCTCGATGATCGGCATGGCATGCATCATTGCGTCATGCACGTGCACCCACGTGCCGATCACGGACATGCGAGGATATGGGCGGATGAGCCCATCGTCTGATTACGTGATCCACCCGCCTTCATGCTCCCGATCGGCAACGATGGGGTTTAAGACGGTGAACGGATAAGGCTGAGAAAGAAAGAAAATGGCGAACGGCGGGGACTCGACTCGACGCCAGCACTCCCATCCCTGTTCATGCTACTGCTCAACGCCATCGTTGGCCCAAGACGTCTCCTCACCAACAGCTTTCAAAGAAGCTTCCAAGGACAGCGACCCACCGCCGCGCTCCCAGCCGCACTCTCATACCGCTTCCCAGTCGTCACCACCACCGGCCTGGCGTATCCCTGCAGCGCCATGTCTACCGTCCGTCAACGTATCTGCTCCATTTCCGACCTCAAAGATGGCGAGAAGAGAGCCTTTCAGTTTGGAGACGAGGAGCGTAACAAGATCCTCCTTGCCCGTGTAGGAGACAAGTGGTATGCGACGTCCAACAAGTGCAGCCACTATGGAGCCCCGCTCAGTAACGGCGTGTTGACCAACGAGGCATGCGTCACTTGTCCTTGGCACGGGGCCAAGTAAGTCGGTTGGTTGCGCCTTTGAAGGCGATCCGTTGAACGATGGTAAAGACTGAATGAACCGTGCGTCGTGCATTTCCTCGCTCCCCCAGATTTTCCCTCACCACTGGCGACATCGAGGACGCACCGGGCCTCTCGAGCCTCCATGTCTTTAAGACATCTCTCCAGGGTACGGATGTCTTTGTCGAGGGCGACCCGCAGAAGTGTGCTTCTTTCCGCCACCCCTCTCCTTCCGCTGCCGAGGTTCAGAAGACGCAGAAGGACGTTGTGAAGGGGACCGTTGTAGTCGGCGGAGGCTCGGGGACGATCCAGCTGATCGAGACGCTTAGGGAGGTGAGCTTGCGAACATTGCGTGTCGTTGGTCTGCGCGGTGTTTTGAGTGTGTGCTCTAGTACACATGCGCATGCGTCTACGCCGAGGCTTAGCCAACGTTCAAGCTCGTTTTCATGCTGATGTCCTTTTCTTGTCTCGTCTCTCCCCTTGTTTATCGACTCCGCACGGACATGCAAATAGAACGGCTACGCTTTCCCCATCATCGTCCTTTCTGCCGAACCTTACCCCCCCATCGACCGCACAAAGCTCTCCAAGGCCCTCATCGACGATCCCTCCAAGCTCGCCTGGCGCTCCGAGGATTTCCTCCGGGACACGTTGGGCGTGGACTTTCATTCGGGCGTTGTGAGTGTTTACTATCATTGGCAGGAAGGGGGGCCACGGTCACAAAGTGGGAACCAGCTCGACTGCTCCGGGTCGTTGGCCAACAAGGGGCGGACAGGGGCTTCCCGTTGCTTTTATCTGCAATTCAACCTTAACGTAGTCTTTTCGTTCCTCTTTCCGTCTGCCCCTACATCTTCCCGTTACCTTCGTCAACACAGCATGTCGACTCGGTCGACATTGCCAACAAGAAGGTAAATTTCGGCGGTCAATCGGTGCATTACGACACGCTGGTTCTCGCCACGGGAGGCAAGCCCAGGGTGCGTCTTCGGTTATTCGCATAGCTTCTTCGGTTGTCCCTCGCATGGTTGAGCTCAGCGCGCATTGGCTAGGGTAGTCTACGTCCGACTGGTGTGCTCGTCTTACCAATGCCGTTCGCTTTACGCTCGGTTTCATACTGCGCAGCGTCTGCCTGTCAAAGGAGCCGACGCTAATAACGTGTTTACCCTTCGGACCGTTCTGGACGCCAAGGCCATCAACCAAGGTGCGTGCTCCTTCGCTCCTTTCTTCTGTGCACAACCCATCTCACATTAATTTGCTCTGCTTCCTTCGCACTATGTAGCCATCGGTAACCAAGATGGCTCTTCCACCACAAAGAAGAAACTCGTCATCGTGGGTACCTCCTTCATCGGCATGGAGCTAGCCAACGCCACGTTCAAACGTGCCGAGGTGCACATTGTAGGCATAGAGAAGGTGCCGTTTGAGGGGATCCTCGGCCCCCAGGTTGGCGAGGCGATCATGAAGGTGGGTTCCGGGCTCGGGTCAGGTCCTGAGTGCACCGGCTAGAAGATGACAATTGATCGCGCTCACGTCGTCTTTGCATTTGCCACCCTTCAGGCAATGCAAAAGAACGGCATCAGCTTCCATACAGACCTCTCTGTCGGCTCCTTCTCCACCACTGAATCTAACACCGTCAATGCCGTCCACCTGACGGACGGAACCGCTCTCCCCGCGGACGCGGTCGTCCTGGGCGTCGGTGTCGCACCCGCGACAGACTTTTTGAAGGGCAGCGGCTTGGAGCTGGAGAAGGATGGGAGTATCAAGGTGGATGAACTATTGAGGGTTCCTGGAAAGGACGGGGTGTTTGCTCTTGGTGAGCTTCGTTCTTCCGCCTTCGGTCCTTCTCCGGTACTCGTTTCTCCTCCTAACTCACGCTCTCCCTCTTGCTTTTCCACGGACCCGCTCACTGATGCTCCCCATTGGATTCCTCTATCCATCTCCAAACACGCACTGGTCTCCTGACCTCACGAAGGTGACATTGCTACCTACCCATCTAAGCGCACCGGCATGCCAGTCCGCATCGAGCACTGGAATGTCGCCGGTAACCACGGTCGTTCAGTCGGTCACACGGTTGCTGGAAAGCCAGCACCTTTCCAAAAGGTGTGTGCATGTTCGCGCCCGTTCGTGGGGCCCGTTCATGGGTCATGTTAATGGGGCGGTTTCGGGCGCAACTTGACCAACGTTTTGGCCTTCTTTTTTATTGCCCCCCCACCGTGATTCCAACTCTTTTTTCTTCTCTACTCAGGTTCCAATCTTCTGGTCGGCCCTGGGAGCTCAACTCCGCTACTGCGGCTCGGACGGCCCCAAGTTCGACGACGTGTTTATCGACGGCAACGCCGCCGAGCTCAAGTTCGCGGCGTATTATTTCCACGGAGAAACGGTCGTCGCCGTTTCAAGGTAAGTGGGCACGCAGATTTACGTCGATGGTTGAGATCAGCGTAGCTGGGCTCTGGGCTCAGGGCACGGTGGCTAGCACCGGCCTGCGTGCCTTCCTTCTTGCCTCTTCACTTCATTTACCGTCCACCTCTGTCACAAATCTTCTTTCCAATCAGCATGGGTCGCGACCCGCTCGTATCGCAATGTTCCGAGCTACTCCGCATCGGAAAGATGCCCACCAAAACCGAGATCAAGTCCGGCAAGGTACGTTTGTCCGTCACTCGGCCGTCCGCTTGACGACCGACAGACCGCCGATTGTCCGCTTCGTTTGTGCGCGAGAAGCGGACGGCGCTGACCGAGCCATTTTCTCTCCCTTTACCTTGATTTGATTTCGTGCGACACGATGCAATGCCTTGGGCTGATTGTTCACTCGCGACAGGACCCGCTCGCCATTGATATCTCCAGCTCCGGTGCCTAAGGACAACGTCTGTCGGCCGAGCGTCTGAAAGGGAATAGTGCCATTCGGACTCGGCGTTCCCTTTGCAGCACGATATATAGTCTCCGGTAAAAACCCATTCTCTTCGCGACCTGCCTGCGCCCCCGTACGCCCCTCCTTCTTAGGGGGTTTCTCCACGGGTTTTTTTACCCATCTGTATATTTTGTTCCCTGGGGCGAACATTCTAAATTCAAAGTTTGAACGAACTGCGGAAGCCACCTTCCCTCCCATGCGGCCGGCAGAGTGAACAGACAGTAGAGGTCCCTTCATGGAGCGTTCATTGCTTTGTTGGCCCACGGACAATAGTCGAGCCCGCAATATCGCGCAGAACACGCTCCCTGGGTTGTGTCCAAAGACCTGCGCAATTGACACCACAACGTCAGGTGGACGGTGCTGGGGTTCTGTGTCCTGCAAGCATAGACTCCAACATCCCCTCGTCCGAGCCGGTCCAACCGTTCGTCCCTTTGAAGAGTGCAGATGAGAGGGAGAGAAGGAATCGCGTTGCATCGGACGAATAGAAAGAAGCTCCGTCTCATCGGACGCGGTCCGTTGCTGATGTAAGCGCGACTGACCCGCCCCCGCGTCCGCCGATCACTCGTGTGGGGTTTCCGGGCTCGCACAACCCGCACAACCCTTCCCGTCGTCCTTCTCCGAGCTCTTCCAACATCTCTTCCACCCGTCCTCTGTACCAACACTACTTTCAGCCCTCTCTCTGCTCGTTTTGACCTTATTTCAATCCGTGCACATTGCTGACAATGCAGTCCAGCGGACCCCCGTCGCAGGTGAATTCCTTGTTCGTCGTTTCCAGGTGGACCAAGCCGGCGGTTCCTAAGTATATCAATGCACCGAACTGCCCTTCTATGGCTCACTCTTCTATTTCCCCTTGACTTGCTTTTGTCTATGTGTTGGTGTTACCATTTTGCTCGGTACAGTTGCCGCCGCTCGATTTCACGGCCAAAGGACCTACGATCCGGAGCGTGCGCAACCGTCGTCTGGACGAGTTCATCGGAGGTGGGCACGGGCGCTCCAACAAAACTTTGTCGTTCGCTGAGAACATGAGAAATAGGGACGCATCTTGTTGATAAATATATGAGTATATTCTTTCTTCACGTCCGTGCTTGTCCTGCAGGTCAGTGGGGCAACTACAACCTCGCCTCTGTCCTTTTCGAAGCTCGCACCTCGTCTCCGGAGCACGTCCGCCTCGAGGTGTGGCATGCGCCCGGGCTAAGCAAGCCTACGTTTCAAGAGGCCATCAAGGCGGAGTACAAGCCTCTGAAGAAGGGCGAGTGAGTGTTCATGTTTCGGTATCGCTTTTGCCGCTCACGGGTTCCGACACGTACGACTTGAAGAGGGAGCAGTGCGGGAAAGGTCGATCAGCTAATTTTCTTCTTCGCTCTGCTATTGTTTCTCTTTGTTTAGTACCTTTGGCCCGTCCTGGTCAAACCACTGGGTGAGGGTGCATTTGAGCGTACCCAAAGACTGGCTCAACAAGGAGAGGGTCCAGCTCGAGTTTGATCCCAGGTAAGATTGTCATCCCTCTCTTTTCCCATAATCTCACTGAACTCTTGCTCAATGTTCTCTTGTATTGCCTTTACAGTTGTGAGGCTATGGTTTGGTCATATGAGGGTGTTCCTTTGCAAGGTCCGTTTGCCCTAGCTGGCGTAAATGAATAAGCTGTCGAGCTAGCATTGACGAAACTTGCTGATTTCTCTGCTCGTTGGTCCATTTTCAGGCATTACCGGAGGTTCAGGAGGAGATCGCAGGGTGGATTTTCCGCTGGTCGGACATGATCGCAAGCATATTAAGCTCTACTTGGAGGTGTCGTGCAACGGTTCGTAAATTCTTGTTCCACCCTTGTCGACAGAGAACAAAAAACATTGGCTTTTCTGCTCTGCCGTCCGACGGTACTCCTTTCGTCTTACTTCCATCCGCCGCTTTACTTTTTTCTCTTCTCCTACAGGCATGTTTGGTGTGGAAGGGGGACCTGGAGGCGATCCAGACCCGAACAGATACTTTACGCTACACACCGCCGACATTGTTGTGCCACGAATGGATGCTTGGAGGTTAATGTGGGACTTTGAAGCCATCAAAGGTCTCGCGAGGGAAATGCCGCAAGATAGGTCAGTATGATGGCCCGTAACCTTTTTGTCCCGCCGTGGGTTTGTGCAGGGTTACGTTCACTGACACTGCCTTTCTTCAACCTTCTCAGCGAAGTACAGAATCGGGCGCTCTGGGTGGCAAACGAAATTATGAGCACGTTCCGTAAGGAGGACTTGAGCTCTATTTTGCGCTGTCGGAAGCTGGCCGAGGAGATCCTCGGAGAAGGTTGGGAGGCCAAGGGCGAAAAGATTTATGAGGGCGGCCGCCAGCAGAAGGTCTGGGCCATTGGACATTGTCACAGTGCGTCCTTGATCTATCCTCTTGCGAACCTCGCTCTATGTGTGTTATCTGCTTGTCTTTTGCTGAGCCTACAGCCTCTTGTCGTGACCCCTGCACAGTTGATACCGCTTGGCTGTGGCCATTCTCCGTTACCCAGCAGAAGGTAGGCCGTAAATGCCGTGGCTTTCCTCTTTCCAGGAGCGGCCGCATTGACCTCCTTTTCTGCTCACAGGTGGCCCGCAGCTGGAGCTCACAGGTGGACCTGATGGACAGGTTTGTTATTTACTTACCTTTAAAGAGGATCATTGGCCGCCCCCTGACCGTCCCCACGTTCCATCATCAGGTACCCCGAGCACGTTTTTGTCTGCAGCACTGTAGGTCCATCTCTCCATCATCGTTCGCCTCAGCGTTTCATCTTTAGCATCACGTTTATCTGCGATTATCTAGGCCCAACAATACAAATGGCTCGAAGAACTGTATCCGCCACTGTTCCAGAAGGTCAAGGCCAAGATGACCGATGGAAGATTTCAGCCGATTGGAGGATCGTGGGTGAGTTTACTTTGCAAACTAGACAGGGACGAGCTTAAGCTCATCTCCGTGGAGTTTCACGTACGCAGGTCGAATGCGACGCCAACATGCCTTCAGGCGAAGCGTTTGTCCGCCAGTTTTTGTATGGTGTGTTAAATCCCTGGACGGCTGTGACGAATGCAAACGCGTGTTTCGCCAAACTCATCGTTTTTCGCCTTGTCATCGACTTTTTCAAAGGCCAACGCTACCTACACTCTCGGTTCGGGCAGCGATCCAATGTTTTCTGGTTGCCGGACACTTTCGGCTACTCCAGCCAGATTCCCCAGCTCGCACGCGGCGCCGGCATGGATTATTTCTTCACCCAGAAATTGTCTTGGTCAAACATCAGTGAGATCGTCGTTTCCACAGCTTTCACTATCGAGAGCGCAGCACTGATGAAACAAACTATGTTTTCAGACAAATTCCCGCACCACACCTTCCGTTGGGTGGGCCTCGACGGCACGCAAATGCTAGTCCACATGACTCCCGTAGACCGCTACGATAGCGATGGCGGAGTGGGAGACGTTCGTAAGGCGATCAGCGCACACAAGAACCTGGACGTCACGAGCAACTCGTTGCTCCTTTTCGGTTGGGGAGACGGAGGCGGAGGTCCGGCAGAGAAAATGTTGGAAAGCCTGCGTCGCGTTCGCGCTACAAACGGCAACTTTCCTGAGGTTCCCAAGGTCAAAGTGGGAGGATCTGTGCCCGAATTCTTTGCGGTGGTGGAGAAGGAGACGAAGGGTGGGTCGCGATTGCCCATTTGGCAAGGTGACCTTTACCTCGAGGTGAGCGCTTTTCCTGGACGCGCGGTGGTATTCAATACGCAGGCCCACGCTGACAAACCATTCCTTCATGCATACATCAAGTTCCATCGGGCTGTGTATACGTCTCACGGAAGCATCAAGAAAGGCAACAGGCGCAGCGAGCAGCTTCTCCACGACGTCGAGTGGGCTGCGACCCTGGCATCTCTGAACGACGCTACGTACGCGTACCCGAAAGACGAAATTGACGCACTCTGGGAGAAGACGCTCCTCTGCCAGTTTCACGACGTCTTGCCCGGCAGCTCTATCGGGATGGTATACAAAGACGCAGAGAAGGTGCGGTATCCTTTTACCTTACCTTTCCGTGTCTGATTTTGTTCTCGGCTGATTTTTGTCAACGTGCGGGCAGATTTATGGCGAGATCGCCGAGAAGGGCCTTGCGCTGCTTGAAGAAGCGCTCAAGGCATTGTCTCCAACCTCCAAAGCGCTCTTGCACGGTGCTGAGGAGAAAGCATTCGGCTCCGTCTTTGCCGTCAACACGACCTTCCACCCTCGCAGAGAGGTAGTCGAGCTCCCTCTGGACCCAGGCAGCGGAGCGGCGATCAAGGATTGTGTCCTCCAGTACTCTCACGACGGAAAGTCAGGCCTTGTAGTCGCCGAGGATACCTCTGGCGACGGGCTCGTCAGCTTGCGTCCTGCTAGCACGTACGACATGTCAGCTGAGTGGGTCAGCGTAGAAGCGACGGGCAAGAACAGCTTCGTGATGCGAAACTCTGCCATGTCGATTCAGATCAGAGACGGGCAGATCACCAGTATCGTTGATCTCGCCAACAAGCGCGAGCTCCTGTCTAAGCCAGCTGGCCTTATGATTTATGAGGATTTCCCGCCGAACTTTGATGCGTGGGAGGTCGAACTTTACCACCTCGAGACTGGAAGGTGAGTCGTACGGCTGTTGGTGCAGACGGTGTAATTGAATTATGCCCATGAACCTCAATGCGGTTTGGTTTTTGATACAGGGCCGTGCCGTTCACCGACGTGAGGATCGTAGAGCGAGGCCCTCTTCGAGGGTCGCTGCTGCTACAGGCCAAAGTCGGCAATAGCACCATCAAAATGCATGCCTCTCTTGACGCCATTAGTGCCTCGATCAAGAACGATGGCGGCTGCATGCTCCGTTTCGACGCCGAGGTGGACTGGTTCGAGAAACACAGTGAGTGGTCAAGTGTGTAGTTCTACATGATTACTTATTGTTCGCGCTAACTGCAGCTGTTGTCTCTTCCAGAATTCCTCAAATTCGAGCTGCCCACCAAAATCTCTTCCCCCGAAGCGTATTACGAGACCCAGTTTGGCGCCATTGCCCGTCCGACGACGCGTAACACGTCTTGGGAAGCGGCCAAGTTCGAAGTGTGCGGGCACCGCTTTGCCGACTTCTCCGAGTCCAACTTTGGCGTTGCCATCATGACCGATTCCAAATATGGCTACGCCACAGAAGGATCGACCATGCGCCTTTCGTTGCTTCGTGGGGCGACCTATCCTGACGCGCACCAGGATGAGGGAAAACATGTGAGCATGACTGACAGTCTGTCCCAAGGCCACGGTGCAAGGGCTCTTGAATTCGGGGTTGCTAACGTGCCTCTATTCCGACGATGTTGGCAGGCGTTTGCTTTCGCCATCTATCCTCATGCGGGTGAGCGGTGACGCCAAGAGCTATTGACATTGCGAAACCGCCGCTGATATGTCGAGTTCTTCCACCTGTAGGTCATTTCATCACGAGCGACGTCCCTCAGGTGGCCCGTCGGTTCAACGCCCCGCTGCATTTCCGCTACGGAGCTCCCGATGTCCACCCAAAGTCGCCGTTCACGATCTCAGGGGCAGACACAGTCTTCCTCGACACCGTCAAGGTAGACAACAGGCGGTATCGTCGCTGGAGGCATGTTTTGTTCCGGCTCTGACGGTGCTCTATTCCCTGCTTTGCATCCCCTGCTAGCGCGGCGAGGAGGATGACTTCCGGCATCCGAACAAGCACAAGGAACTCAGCATCATCCTTCGCTTGTACGAGGCGTTCGGCGGGCACGCCTCCATTAAGCTCATCACGAATCTTCCCGTTCGCAAGGCCTCCCTTGTCAACTTGCTCGAAGACGAGTTGAAAGAGTTGTCCTTGAACGAGACAACAAGTGGGTCCGACAAGAATGGCGCATCAATCTCTCTGGATTTCCGTGGATTCGAAATCAAGACCGTGAAGCTCGTCTTGGACGCGTGAGTGCCGAGGAGACTAACCGTCCATCCAGAGTAGACGTCGTGTTGACCATGATGGCGCCTTCTGACCAGCCCCAAGATCCGGCGCGATAGCTGGGTCAAGCTCGGGTGAATCGCAGCCGATCGGACGCATCATGTCCATGATTGAGCAGCAAAGGTTGTGCAATAAGTCTCGAACTGAATAATGAGACGGGACCCAGCGTCCGAATTGACCGGTTGTGAGGAAGGTGGTTCATATGTGGATATGATGCATGGTGTTTTTGAAGTTGGCCATAGTTCTTCTCCACACCGGAAACACAGTATCGTCGCTAGCGATCCCAGCTGGGAGTACCGGAGCCTGCGGCGGTCCGAGCAGGTTGAGCATCTCATGAGGCAGGGTCGCCACGTAGCATGCGCTATTGGGGAAGATGGCCCGTATCGATAAGGTCGAGGTTGAAGGATCTAGCTTGATGTGTGAAAAGCAGAGAGTTCAACGAGTCAGCGTGTTTAGTCGTGGATGACAGAGCAGATGAAAGGAAAGCAAGTAGGCTCACTGGTAGGAAACGTGGGCTTCCTCTTGGATATTGATGAGGAGCTGGCAAACTTTTCCAACATCTTAGAAGGTCTTCCGTCTCACGCTAAAAACCTCATCCTCGCAGGGCCTTCCCGAAGCGGATCCAAGTTACGAAGGATTTCTGCAGCGACGATCATCGCTTCCAGTGGCTGTCGCACGAATCCCAAAGCGAGAACGCTAGCCGACGGCTGGCAGCCGCGGACCCAGTTGGAACTCTCCTGCTGGCCGCGGTTTATGCGCTCAACTCTATTGCCAATCATCGTTTGGAGTACCTGTCTCATTCCTCAAGCACGAAATCCATAAGGATGGGGAACAAAACAAACAAAACGGCATCTGGTAGACCATCGACAACAGCGTTGAGGATGCTACCGGCTCTTACTGCTCGGGGAGAGACGAGACGAAGCACGAGACGAGACGAGCCGAAACAGACGTGAGGCAGCCTGTCCAGTAGGCTCGGGGCCAAAACTCAGGCTTCATCGTTGTTGACAAGCTCTCCACAGACGATGTACTTTCCCGTGAAATGCGCTTGCCATTCTGCGACAGCAAGGGAAAAAACGCGCAAAAAGTAGGTGAGCGAACAGATAGATGGCCGTCGCCTCGAGTCCGACAAGTAGGCACGGCCGCACGACCGATGAGGGCATTGTCTGAGTTGATCGACGGAGGGATGAACAAGGCTCACCCAACATGTTGGAGATCTCTGCCTGCGTCAGGTCTTCCAGCTTGTCTATAGGCTGGTCAATCGGCGTGAGCATATCTGTGAGGAGCGAGGAGACAAGGGAGGAGAGCAACATGAAAGGTGAGTAGGATGGTTCAGCTCGGTTCCAAGCGTCCGTTCCCACAGAGGCCTTCGGGAGCTTCGTTCTCGCCCACCCATATCAAACGATTGCTTGGCCATTCCTCGGGATGCATCGTGACCGGCAAAGTTGCCGTATGGTCCGTCTTAAAAAGTGCCGGTGTGGAGCAAAGTCGATGCTGGTCAAGTCTGGCTGCCTGTTTAGATGAGATGAGAGGGAGGAACGGAATGCTACTCACCTGGGCCATAAAAGTTGGCACCAGCGGTGACGTCAAACACCTTTCCGTTGATGGCGAGCAGGATCCTACCCGTCTTCCCTCGTCCATCAAACTCAACGAGCGTCTTCGGCGTGTACTTTCTCCAGACGACCGCGTCCGCTGGCGGAGTGGGAAGATAGGAGTAGGACGTCTTCCATGAAGAGGGAGCGTCTTTCGTCTTGATCGGGGCGGTGGAAGAGGGCAGAAGAAGAGGGAGAGCCTTGTACAGGAGGAGACAGAGCAGCACGAAATTGATTGGATTCGTGAAGAGCTGGGAGCGAGCAAGCTACGATCCGACGGAGGCAGGGACATAATAAGCAGCGGTGGTACACGTCGTCAGACTTGCGTCCCGCGTTGCGTTCGTTGCCTCGACAACGCCGCTCGCCGGCCCACTCACTCACCCTATAGAGGAAAGACTCGCTGTGAAACGGAGCTTCGAGCATGCTGGTAAGGGCGGCGAACGTGAACGAGGTGCAAGAGCGAGTCGTTGAGTTGCAAGAGAAGGATCGAAAGCGTCGACGATGCTGATGCCGATGCTGGCCCGCGCTGGAAGATGAGATCATCCGGAGTCTGGGGTCGAAGCCCTACGGCAAACCGGCTCGCCAGTGGCCGGCCTCCGGCTCAACGTCGACCCCGCAACGTTTTCAACCATCCACACCCCGCCGTCCACCATCATCTCGCTCCTTGGCCATCTTCCACCTTCATCTTCATACCCACACTCATCTTTGTTCCTCTACCGCGTACACCACCCGACATGGCCTCTCGGCTTTCCCAGCTCGCCTCCCACCTCTCCCCTTACAACGCTGATAATCAGGCGCTCAGCAAGATCCTCGCGAAGAACGATGACGACGTGGTCATCGTCAGTGCCACCAGGACGCCCTTCTGCAAGGCCAGGAAGGGCGGACTCAAGGACATGAGGTGACCCTCCCTTTGTTTTCTTCGTCCAGAGCTTTCGGCACTCACACCTGCCCCCGATCCACTGCTCACGCACACCTCGCAGGTATGACGAGCTCCTCACCGCCGTGTTCAAGGCCATCTTGGCAAAATCCCAAGTGGACCCCAAGGTCATCGAAGATGTGCAGGTTGGTCAGTAGCCAGGCTTTCCCTTTTCATATTGGCAGGTTGCCCTCCGAGCCTCGTCATTCGTAGCCTCGTCATTCGTTCGTCTCTCTTTTCCCGTTGTCAGTCATGCTCGGACCTTCATCGGATTTAAGCATTCATCATTGCTCATCCACTAACTTGTCGTCTTTTTTTTCTTTCCTCTTTCCTCATTCTCCAGGCAGCGTTCTTCCCCCGGGAGCGGCGTACTACGCTCGCGCCGCCGCGCTCGCGGCTGGCATTCCTGACACGACGCCCGTGCAGACCGTGAACCGGTTCTGCTCCTCCGGCCTCATGGCCGTGCGCGCAGTCGCCACGCAGATCATCGCGGGAGAGATCGAGTGTGGCCTGGCCGTCGGAGCGGAGAGCATGACGGATTTCGTGAGTCAAACGGCAAAGGGAGCATCGCGTCCGCTTCACATGAAATCTCGCTCATTATCCGACATCCTTTACCGCCCTTTACAGCCCGACCGCGGCGTCAAGGAGTATTCGGATGAAATTATGTCTCACCCGGTGGCGAAGGACTGCATCATGGTGAGTAACAGGGCGCGGCCGAGGCCGTATCCTCGTCTCGAATCTGGTATCCGCATGCCGACCTTTAACGAACCATTCTCGACATTGCTTACGTGGCAATCGATCAGCCCATGGGCTGGACGTCGGAAAACGTGGCGAGAGATTTCAACGTGACGCGTGAAAAGCAAGACCGTTTCGCCGCCCAGTCCCACGTCCGCGCCGCTCGAGCGCAGGCAACTGGGGTGTTCGCCGAGGAGATCACACCCATCGAGGTCCCCGTGGTGACCAAGGACGCGAACGGCAAGGTAGTGAAGGAGTGGAAGGTGGTCAAGGCGGACGATGGCATTCGTCCTGATTCGACCCCTGAGAAGCTCTCCAAGATCAGGGCCGCGTTCCCTCAGTGGGGCGAGGGCACCACCGGTGGCAATGCTAGTCAGATCACCGACGGTGCTGGTGAGTCTTTTGCGACGTCGCATCGATCCTCGAAGCTCTCGCTGGGTGGCCACTTGGAGAGCGATGGAGATAAGACCCAAACCTGTGCATCTCTTTTTGGAAGCCCAGTTCTAACCCTCCTTCTCTTCTATTCTGCTTCCTCGCTTTGACCAGCCGCCGTCCTTCTCATGCGCCGTTCCAAGGCTAAAGCTCTCGGTCTGCCCATCTTGGCCAAGTACGCAGGCGTGGCGGTGAGCGGCCTCCCGCCTCGAATCATGGGCATCGGTCCCGTGTTCGCGATCAGAAAGTTGCTCGAGCAGACCGGCATCCGCAAGGACCAGGTGGACGTGTACGAGATCAACGAGGCTTTCGCCTCCCAGGCGGTCTACTGCGTTGAAGAGCTCGGCCTCGATCCTGCAAAGGTCAACCCCAACGGAGGAGCCATCGCCCTCGGACATCCGCTGGGTGCAACTGGAGCGAGACTCGTCGTGACGGGTTTGGGCGAGTTGAAGAGGAGAGGAGGAAAGGTGCTCGTGACGAGCATGTGCATCGGACTCGGCATGGGTGCCGCTGGCGTGTTCGTGCGTGAGGACTAGGACGTCGTGCGCTTCTCGGAGGCGCGAGGAGAGCGAGTTGCCGTGGTGCCTGCAGCAGCTAGGCTTTGTAATCGATCGTTTCTGGAACATCTCGGGTTACCCCACATGATCGCTCTCGTGCACTTATAAATGGGTGTCGTCTTCATCGAGACATGCACTGTCGCGAGAGACGGACGTGCTCGAAGGGACCGTACTAGTAGACAGTGGAAGTGGACGGACATGGAGTAGGACGAACTGAAAGCGTCCGTCCATCCCGAGCTTGAAGGCGCCACGGCGAGCTGCGGCAGCTGAGGAGGATTCGAAGCTCGCGAATCCCAGATTTTGGTTAGACAAAGATAAACGGCAGGGGCGACCCAATCCTTTCATCTCCCCCACTTCTCTTTTTTTGCCATGGCTTCTCCTAAAGCGGTCGACGTCCGAAACCTCACTTTCAGATTTGCAGACGGCGCCCCACCGGCTCTTGAAGACGTCAACCTAACTCTCGAAAGGGGATCGAGGTGCCTTCTCATCGGAGCAAACGGAGCCGGTAAATAACAGCTCAGCCGGAAACCTGGGGTCGTGATGGAGGCCAAGCTTACTCTGTCCTGAACAACTTTTTTTTTTTTTTTCATGCGTCTTTTTACTCGTTCTTGCACATTTAGGAAAGTCCACGCTTCTTCGCATACTCGCTGGCAAACGCATGGCGTCGACAGAGGTCAAAGTGTTCGACCACGATGTTTTCAGGAACCCGCCTTCGGTGAGCGACGTATGGCGTATGTCAGGCGATGAGAGTTTGTTACTTATTTTTTGTTTTGTTTCCTTTTCTCCGCAACTTTTGCATGGTCACTACTAGGGAGTCACGTACTTGGGCACAGAATGGTGAGCGGTGTGTGAAGTGGAGCAAGCTCACGACTCCCTTTCCCGCTCACTCTCCTTGGTATCCCCATCTAAGGGCCATGAACCCAGTGGTTCGAAGTGACATCACGGTCTCTCACTTCTTGGTAAGCGCTCCATTTGTGGGTATATGCGTCCCTTGATCGTCCACCTCACCCTTTTCTTTCCGTTCCCGTTCCCGCTCCCCGTCAGGATTCGGTCGGCGGCTACCGACACAAGGAGCGGCGCGACCGGCTCCTGGACATTCTCGACGTTGATCTCGCCTGGCACATGCACGCCATCTCTGACGGCGAACGCCGAAGGGTCCAGCTATGCATGGGCCTCATGGAGCCATGGAATCTGCTTCTGCTAGATGAGGTCACCGTCGATCTGGACGTCTGCGTTCGCGCGGACTTGCTTGATTTCCTCAAGGAGGAGACGGTAGAGCGAGGGGCGACTATCATCTGTTCGTTAAGCCCCTTTCTTTCATATACTCGTCACGACCGTTTGTCTCCATGCGCCTGAGGTCTCATGTCCTCCTGATCTCCCATTCCTCCCCCCCGTTTGTCCGCTCCCCAAGACGCCACGCACATCTTCGACGGCCTCCAGTCCTTCCCCACTCACCTCGTCCACATGCGACTGGGCACAACCGTCACCCGGGACCCGATCCCCTACCCTCCGCCTGCGCCCGCGTCCCTACTCAACTCCTCCACTACCTCGTTTGCAGACCTCCCCAAGCTCGGCCTCCCCTCTCGTCCGGAGCTCGAAGCGGCGCAGACGCAGGCCGAAGGATCGACATTGTTGCAGATCGCTCTGGCGTGGTTGAGGGAAGACAGGAAAGAAAGGAGACGGAGGGAGGAGGAAGAGGATCGGAGGAATGAGGAGGTGGGAAAGACAAAGGCCAGGAGGCGGGGTGCTTGGAGGGGGGTGGAGACGACGGACTCTGAGTGCGTTTGTTCGCCTTCGAACGTTTCGTCTTTCTACTCGGTCACAAAGTCGTAAGACCCGGAGTTGGAGGATGAAGCTAGATCTGACCAGCAATCCGCTTTGCTCTCCCGTCACACAGGAAATTCTTCCGCCAGTATGACTACAACCATTGAGGCGCAGACTGTTGTCGAACGATTCCCGCCCCCTTCTCAACTGCTTAGATAGCGGACAAGACGATCGTGTAGTCCGGGTTCGTGTGGAAAGCATGGCTGTTATTTGCTAGGATATGACATTGATTGGTTGGATGGACCTGGCCATAGATGGAACGACCGACGAAGACATTCAATATTGTGCGTTTTCGAGTTGCGTAGGATCAGGGTTAGGAAGGCACCCGATTCGATTCGTCTGGCAGAGTGCGATGAGCTTTGAGCTAGCCCCGCCGTAAGCGGCAGACGCTGCAAGGGCCTGAGCCTGAGGCGAGGCCGATTTGGGGCCTGTCGATCCGAGCCGGGTGGAGCGGGGCGAGACTTGTGCGCGGCCGCTACTATCCTTTTCGCGTGCCGGCCGCTGATCTGATCCAGAGATTAGATTTCGCGATAAGGCGGCGCTCGTACAACTGTCTATTCATTCCGTCCCGCCCGGCCTTTTGTCTAGTCCAAAGTGGAAATCTCCTTCCACTTCGCCCGCATGCTTGCGACACAAGGCCGTGCAGAGCCCCGCGCGATTTTCCCTCATGCGCATTTCCACGATGCCGCCATCGGCTGGACTTGCAGGCGCCAGACAGACAGTGACTGCAGCCGCCACGTTTCCTTCGCACGCTATCAATGGGTGAAATTCGGGCGAAACGAGAAGGGTAAAGTGCGCGGAATCGGTTTGACGGCCGTCTGCCGACCGACGAAGGGCTCGGTTGCCAGCCGTCTCAAAGTGTGGGACCGACGAGGGCGAGCAAGCAAGTATATATATTCGGACCCCGCCCCCGCTCACGTCGTTCCTTCCCTCAGTCGCATCTTCACTCCGGCTTACAACTCCTTTCACTCCGAGTCGGTCGCTGTCACATCATCATTTTCGCAATGGTCAGTACCATGGCCGTCGCTCACACGGCGGCCCAGACACCATCTCACCGTCCGTTCGTCCCGCCGTCTTCTTTCTTGCAGGAGCCCATCGTGAACTACAACGACGAGAAGGACGAGGGCCAGCAGGGCTCTTCCGGCTGCTCCTGGTGAGTGACGCGCCATGCTGATTCAGGCATCAGAGTCGACGCCTCCTTCCTTCGCCTGTTCGACCACAGACTCAATGACACTCGCCTCGCCCAATTCCATCCTCTCCCGTCCCTTTCGCCTGTTCCTGTGCTATAGCAACCCCTGCAAGTGTGGCACCGGCTGCAAATGCTGAACGAGCAAGCGACGAGCACTTGATCGCTCCCTCCCCTCCCTCCCTGCCTTCGTCAGTCTGCCCGCTCTGTTCATTCGCCCCCTTTCTCCTGTCCCACATGGCCTCTCCTTATCACGACTCCTCGCGCTATCGCTCGGCGCTCCTGTAACTTTGCCTGTGCTTTTGCCCTAACATTCATGATGACACGAGAGCGCTGGTGCGTACGTTTCCGCGCAAAGCTTCCGAGCACTCGTCCAAGGCTCGTCGGTGCACAACGGACAGGACCTTTCGATCGTGCTAAACCAGAACTTGAAACCTTTCCCTAAACCTTAGCGCACATGTGACCGCCACGAACGACACCAAAAGGAGAGATGCCTGACTGAAGGAAGACGCGGTTCCATCCGTCTCCAATCGAGCTCAATTCTTGCTTGACGAAGAAGACGTCGTCGAAAAGGTCGCGACCGGCCTGGGGGTATTATCGACGCTGAGGTGGAAGACGTCCTGTTCGTGCCGCGGCGAGTATACAAGGACGGGGCGGCGAAAAGACGGGGAGAGAAGAGAAGACCATGATCAGCGAGCCATTCCGTGAGCCTGGCACCAGTGGTCACCGCCGCTGGAGAGGCTGTGGACACGGAAAAAGACTCTTCTTCCGCCCCTGTCCGTCGACATCGCCCCCCATCCTTTTTTTCAGCGCTCACCGGCCTAGAATAATGCCCGGTGGGATCAAAGTCATAGTGCGCCCTGGCGAGCTCCTTCCGATCGACCTCGGCAACAAGGATGCCCTCCTCGTTCCACAGCGGCCCCGCCAGCACCTGGCCGAAGGGACCGACGATGAGCGAGCCCCCTGGAGTGGCTACATGGCCGTTGGGCTTGCCTGTGTCGAAGGTGGGGCGAGATGGAGCGACAGAGGGAACAAAGCGAGGCGAGGCTTCAGGTTCATACGCTTGGAAGATGGACGTGCGCAAGCTCCGGAGAGACGGGGTAGGAAGAACGAAACGGCAAACCCGTAGACCGATCTATAGATGGATGGACTGACCTAGGAAGGCGGGATAGTCTTCCGGAAAGTCGGCCTTTGTGGCGTACTGGTTCACGCTCACGACGAAGCACCTCCCTTCGGCGGCTATGTGTCGCATGGACGAGGCCCACACGTCGCGATGGTCCGCCGTGGGGGCACAGTAGATCTCTATGCCTTGGGCGTACATTGCGTATCTCAGGAGGGGCATGTAGTTCTGCGAAACAGAAGAGTGTCGATCAGGTTCGTTCGGCGAGACTGGCGAAGACAAGGTCACCGTGGCCAATCCATTTCCACCTACCTCCCAGCAAATGACGGCTCCAATCTGAAGACAAGCACAGGCACGACCGACAGGGCAAGCCGTCCATCCGATGTCAGTCCAAGTGCGGTGGGGGGCCGTGTCGGACGCTCCCTCGGCGACACCATCAGACACGCTCGCTCGCTCACCTTTCCCAGCGACGTTTCGACGACCTGCAGTCCCGAGCCGTCGCCCTGTCCCCAGACGAGCCTCTCACTGCCGGTGGGCATGAGCTTCCTATGCTTGGCCAACAGCCTCCCATCGGGCCCGATGATCAACGCGGTGCAATACAGCGTCGAACTAGCGCTGCCATCCTTCTCGATGACGCCCACCACCAGCGTCACGCCGTTGTCCCTCGCCGCCGCCCTGAGCCTCTCCATTGACTCGTCGTCGCCCTCGACGTCCAGCGCGCTCTCGTGGTACCGCCTGAACCATTCCCGGCCCTCATCGGTACGGGAGCCGACGACGGCGCCAAAGTCTGATCCGCGCGGGTAGGCGGAGAGAAAGCCCTCGGGGAAGACGACGAGCGAGGCAGAGTGGGGAGGAGAGGCAGCTTGAGCGGTCAGGGCGCTCAGCTTGTCAATCGAAGCGGCAAGGGAGAAGGAGACAGGCGCAGCTTGAACAGCGGCGATGCGAAAGGTCTGGGAAGCCATCCCTGCGAGACTGCACAAGAGGGAGGAGGAGAGTGGAGGGAATGTGGGGCCAGGTGTGCAGAGGAGATGCGTGCCCAAAGAAATAAAAAGAAATACCCCTCACCCTGAATAACAAAAATAACAAAAATAACAAAATAACAAAATAACAAAATAACAAAATATCAAAATATCAAAATATCAAAAATATCAAAAATATCAAAAATATCAAAAATTAACTGCCGTCGCCCGGAATCGAACCGGGGTTTTAACCGCACTCCACCAGCTCGCTGGCGTGTGAAGATTACGTCATGACCCCTAAACCACGACGGCTTGTTCTTGTTGCGTCATCCCCCATGCATCTGACAACCCTTCGGGATACGAACACTTGAGCTGCGGCTGACCCACTACGGATCCCGAATCAATGGAGGACACGGAAGCCTCGATGAGTTCTACAACAGAAAGAGAAAGCAATACGGTTTATATGCATGGACCGTTGTATTGGCCTCCAACAGCGGGTTCAGTCATCCCTCGTCCGTTATCTTCGTTTTGCCTAAAAACTTTTGCACAGTGGATTCACATGTGGAAGAAGTAACAGAGCCAAGAACAGGTGCCTCACACAGCACTAGGACGGAGGGGAGCGCTCGGATGGAACAGGCGGCTCGCGAGGCGTCTCCCGCCAGTACCCGCTCTCGGATCTTCCCTCATCCTCGGGCAGCAACTAGTTTTCCTCTTACATTCGCTTTTTGCTTTCCTGTCACGGCAGGCTCGTTCGATCCCATCTCGTTATGGCTGCACGTATTCCGTCTGTTGCTCTACCTCCTGACGCAAGGTTATAACCGCTGAGATGACAGGTGAAGTTTAGGGAGCGCCAGCTTGTCGAAGAGAAGGCCAATCATTCAGGGTGCACCAGCTCGACCGGCTCCACCATTTGGCTCGGCTCTGACGGCCCACTGCCAAACCCACTCCGCCGTCTCATTCAACATACTCTGTGTGACCTCATGGCCGACGCCCGGCTCGAGGACGACCTTCTTCTGACCGTCGGGACCGAGTATGAGTTTGGTAACGAACTCTTCCGAGTAGCTCCAACGAACCAGCTTGTCGTCTGCGCCGGAGCAGATAAGGATCTGGGGGAAAGCGGAGGACGGACGGTTGGGATGATTCAACCCGGTGCGGTAGAACAGATGGCAATGAAGGAGACGTAGGAATGTCATCAATACTGCGTCCCCTGCGGCCCTTCCCAATTTGTAGCGCGCTGGCCGCATCGTAAGATTTTCCTTCGTCGCTCCATTTCTTCCAATCCATTACTCACCTTCTTTCCCCAAAATGGGTTCACCTTCCCGTCCTCTACATCGAACTGGGAAAACGCCGGGTCTTTGCTCTTCACGAGCCAGAGCAAGGAGAGCGGCAAGGTGGGAGATTCAAGGGTCCGGCCGGATGATTTGGCGCGTTGGTTTAGGAGCTTGAGGTAGTCTGGGCTGCCGATGAGGGGAACGCCAACGCGGACGCGAGGATCTTGGGATTGAAAAAAGTAAATAAATAAATAAGGAGGATAGGGAGAGGAAGAGGAGTGTGAGTCGGACCGCCCCCATCACGCTCAAGGAAGACCTGGACGCTGATGTCGGGGTCGAAGCAAAAGATGATGTGCAAGCATGGAAAAGAAAATATGCGGGGTCGAGTCGGGTCCACTTACCGTCTTTCAGCACCACCCAGGTCGCATGTCCGCCAAGACTCTTTCCGACGCACGCCCATTCGATGATCTCGCGCTCGTCGTTAGGAAAGAGGTAAGAGGGTAGAAAATCGATGAGGAAGGATACGTCCGAAGCTGTCCCGACTGGATGAAAAAGAGGAAGTGGAGAGGCGTCCGTCAGAGACCGGAGGGAAGTCGGAGACCTGGAGGGGAAAGGTAGCGAATGCGACTGACTCACGGAACATGCCATACATGTCCTGCGCATGCATCTCGTTCCCTTCCTTCCAACTTGCATTCGCCCCCTCGTCCACCTTGCGTTTCCCGTGGTTCCTCTGATCGAAGGCGATCACCACCAAGTCCCGATGTCCCGCCTCCGTTCCGCCCTCCTTCTGCCTACGGGCCACGATGTCTGCGTACAGCTGACGAGCGACACCTTGCTCGTGATTCGCTGAGCCTTTGCGGCCGTGGAGGAAGAAGAGCGCGGTGACCTGGGGACGGGGGACGCCGGCGTCGGGAGAGGAGAGCTCGTCGAGGCCGAACACGTTGACCAGCAGTCCGGCCACGGGGATCGTCTTTTTCGAAACGCCCTCCCCGCCTCCGCGTGTGGAAGAGGCACCGTACACGGCCGGGTCGCCGTCGTTTCCTGATTCGATGCGATGAGTTTCAGAAAGGCCCATGGTCAGTTGATGGTGGTGAGCGTTCTAGAGAGCGGGTCTTGGTGAGACGGCGGACGGGCGAAGATGCTGGCCGACGAAGAATGCGGAGGTGGTTGTCTAATAATTCCGGTGCGGATGAGTTTGACGATGACGACGCCGGGTCAGGCTCCATCGGCGACGACGACCGGCCTTCGCTGCGAGTGCTCGTCAGAACTGCGACGGCAACTGGTTCCTCTC
This sequence comes from Peribolospora baueri, assembly GCA_029717555.1. NCBI lineage: Eukaryota > Fungi > Basidiomycota > Peribolosporomycetes > Peribolosporales > Peribolosporaceae > Peribolospora > Peribolospora baueri. The sequence continues at coordinate 318,071 of JAMDHS010000009.1, read as the reverse complement.
CATAGCTCATAGCAATTTGTGTGAGCCCACCAGCGACTCGACGACTCTGCCCCCTCCGATCCTCCCTTCCTGGGTGGAGGCGACGGAGCACGTGGGGGGCGCCAAGTTGTATGTGTCATAATCTGATCGGCGACGGCGAGCGGGGATAGAGGACGGAGACGCAATCCTTCCTCCTTCCTTCCTCCCTCCTCCTCCATCCAAAGCCCCGCTACCACGAGTCTCTTTGCGTCTCTGCTTCGATCGACTTTGAACATATCACAGCCGTTTCCAGTAACAGCATCTGTCCATCAGCGAGCAGGAAGCCAGCCAGCCAGCCAGCCAGCTTGCTCATTTTCGTTCTGACGTATCCGGTCGGCACCCATTTGCCACCCTCCTGTCAGCGAGGCATACATACCAACGTGTCCAACGGACATGTCGAGCCTCCTCCATTCCGTTCTCTCCTCCAGCGTCCCTACGTCCGACGCTGACCTCGCCCAGCCCATGGCGTCGCGTAGCACCGACGCCACTCGAGCGGCCATCGATGAGTGGGAGTCTGTCGAGTCCCCCGGTCCGGGCAGTGACAGGGTGTCGGACGACGGCGCTTCGCTGGTCGATACCGACGATGAGATGGTCGCCGTCGCCACCGCTCCCGGTACCGTCGCCGGTACGCCGCTCAACTTGAGCAGGCCTGGTAGCCCTGGTATGGGGACCGGCAAGGAGGAGAGAAAGAGGAGTGGCTTGGCCGGCGCAGCCTCTCCTTCAGGCACTTCAACGCCCAGGAGGTCTGCGGGGAGGCGAGTGAAGGCGGAGAAGAGCAGGTCGGATCCCCTGGCCAGATTCCCAACCGAGGTGAGTGGATTGACCCGTTCAGGGTTCGCCACTTTCCTGTCTCCTGCCCACAGTCCCTGACACAGGATGGCCGTCCCTCATCTCTCCTTGTGGTCGCTCGCGAATGGCCCATGTCCTCCTCGCTCACTCTCTCCCCGCTCATTCCAGGTCTCCCAACGCATCTTCCTTGAACTCCCCATCAGCACACTTGCTAACGCCTCCGCGGTCAACAAACGGTGGAGGCGCAGCGCTACATTGAACCATGTGTACGTACGCACGTCTCCGCGTCCTATCTCTCTGCGTCCCCGTACGCGTTGGCGCGAACGTTGGTCAAGCCGACTGACGTTCTCGCAATGATACTGAATCGTGCGCCCGCAGCTGGTACATTCACGTCAAATCCGCTGTGGAAGACCCGACCTCCGCCGTTACCTCCACGAACGCCAACACCTTTGCTGCTGCACAGGCGCTCATATCTCGCACGCAGTGGACGCGTCGCGAGGCGCGCACGGACTGGAAGGGCGAGTACCGCAAGGAGCGGGCCAAGGAACGGTTTGAGGAGAGGAGAGAAGGCGGCGAGGGGATCTTGGGGAGCTTGGGCGTTGGAAGCAGGTCTGGAACTCCCAGTCGGACGGAGAGGTTGAGGATGGAAGGCGTGGAGACGCCTGGGATGTATAGGGAGAGGCAATGGAAAGAGGAGGAAGGTCGGCAGGAATCCATGAGTAAGAATGAGGTGCGTGCGAGCGAGGGGCGGCGCTTCCTCAACGCCATTTTGATTCTTCACGACCGTTCGCCGCGCTCACTCCCTCGTTCACCCCCATGACCCTGCCCCCGTTTTCCTCTCCTCTCTAACAGATGCGGGAGATCTACAAGTCCATGCCTAACCCCAAGCTCAAAGGTGCCAAGCGCGGCGGAGTGACGGGCGTCAGAGACAAGGGTGGGTTGGGCGATACGGGAGAGGGGTTCATGGGTGAGGGTGTGGACTGGGACTGATTCCGAAGGTGATGATGGGCCCTCTCTGGAGGGTCAGTGCATAGATCGACTGTATAAGTAGACGTGATCGGTCCTTTGCTGCCTCGCTTGCTCTGGTTCGTAGCCGACACGCTCCGATGCACCGTACGTATGATGCATATATACGCTCGCCTACACATATACGTACAAATGATCTGGCGAAGCGAGCGGGTTGCCCAAGAGCATCGTCCGGATGCCCGACGTTCTGGTGGGATGAGTGTTGGTAGGAAGCGGGAGCTGGCTTCCTACTTCCTAGGCGAGGACGTGCGCGCCGATCGCCGCAGCTCGAGGAACGTTCGTTCGCTATGTAGCGAAGCTGACGACGACTTGAACCATCGCGATGACCCACCACTTGTCGAATCGTCTGCTCACACCTTTCTCCTCCCTCACGCCTGCCCCTCTTCGGGGAGGTATGTAGACCTGGAACGCCTTGCGACCCTACCGTCCTATCCGCCTCATCGCGGCGCACCTCTTTGCCATCCACCCGATTCTCTCTCTCCACGACGCCCGCCTCGACATCGATCACGGCGAGCGAAGAGATGTCACCCTTCGCCAACGTCACCGCCGCGAGCCCGGTATGGGTCGCCACCTCGTCCCTGCGCGAGATCAGGAGCGTCCTGGCGAGTCCGACGACGACCGGCGCACTTCTCCTCCCCTCCCATCCGTCGGAAACGACGGGCTCACCGGCACCCGATCTGCCAGACATCGACAAGGAGAACTGCGGGCTCATGGGCCCGTTCGCGTTGGGCGTGCAGGCTTTAATGGGCGCCATGGTGCTCTTGAGCTTGCTCATAAAGAGGCAGAAGGAAAGGCCCAAGAGGCCATGGAAGATTTGGTGAGCACGCCCATGCGCGTCGGTACGCCGCCGGACCGATGCATGCTCAAAGCGTTTCTTCTCTACCTTGGGCCATCTACTCTCGTCGTCCCATGACACAGGGCACTGGACGTCTCCAAACAAGGCCTCGGACAACTGTTCGTTCACTCTATGAACGTCCTCCTTTCCGCTCTCGTCGCTCACCACGCCAAGAACAATCCTTGCGTGCTCTACTTTCTCAACATCCTCATCGACACCACTTTGGGTGGGTACGCGCGCGGCTCATGTCCGCCACCTCGTCCCGAGTTGTGCTTCAGCCGACGTCCAGCCAATTGCTGAGACCATTTTACCCACTCTCTTACGCACCTTTTCCATTCTCCAGGCGTTTGCATCATTTGGGTTACTCTCCGCTTCCTAAGCTACCTCCTGACTGACCGCCTGAAACTCGAAGGCTTCGTCTCTGGCGAGTACGGCTCCCGGTCAAGGCCCTTTATGACTTACTGGCTGCGTCAGCTTGTCGTCTACCTGCTCGCACTGGCGGTCATGAAGGCCGTCGTTACCGCCCTCTTCGCCCTCTTCCCCGTCCTCTTTCGCGTCGGCGACTGGCTGTTGCAGTGGTTGGGGAACAGTGTCCATGCGCAGGTCATCTTTGTCATGATGGTGTTCCCCCTCGTCATGAACGTTATACAGGTGAGCCCGAGATCCGCTCGTTTCCTCGTCCAGTCGTTCCTGACGTATCTCTCCGCTTTATCTCTCCTCGCTGCCCCTGCGTCTTCTTTCCGTCTCACCGCCAGTTCTGGATCATCGACTCTATCGTCCGTTTCACTCCCTCGAACGACGTTTCCAAGCCGACACCCCAATCGACCCGAGACTCGGATGATCCGGAGGAGGCACATCACTTCCTCGGTTCTGCCTCCGAGGACGAAGAGGACGACAACGATGATGATGACATGGAAAACGCCATCGACGACGGCAAGGCCTCAAAAGGTCCATCCAAAGGCGCGGATGGGGATCTGGCGGCGGTCGGGGGAAGGAGAAAACGCGCTAGTTGGAATAGCCGACGAGGCCGGATGACGGCCTCGGGTCGCAACGAAGAGCACTTGTATCCACCCTCACAATCTTCCTCGCCCGCTCGAACAAAAGCCGCCCCCGCCGGAGAAGTACAGGCACAGTCCGGAGCCGTGGCGACGACAAAGCTGGACAACGGCTATGGTTCAATGCTCGGCTCTCCACCTCTCTCCCCGTCAGGCGGAAGTACCTCTCGACTTGCCGGGATCCAAGGACCTCCGAGCCAGCTCAACCTGGACGCGACAGCCAGCGAATTGGGCTCGGACTCCGGTCCAGGTCGATCGAGCCGAGCGCGCTCTCCTGAGCGAACGGGCGCGTCCGGAATCGATTCTAGTTATAGCTACGGTCCGGGTCCGTCGAGCGCTACGATCCGACCGCACGGTGATGGACTAGACGAGCTGAGGAAGGAGGCGACGAAGAGCTTGAGCGATGTGGGCGATGATGATTACCAGTCTGGGCTCGCTGGCGAATGGCCGCCTTCCGGTGCCGACGAAGGAGAAGGCGATGGCGAAGTCGAAGGTGGGGAGCGGAGGATGCCGCGCTCCTCGAAAAGGAGAGGCAGCTCCGCCTCCGCTGTGAACCGCGGTGCGGCTCCGGTCGAGGACGTGAGCTTGGTAAAAGTGATTCGGAAGCCGAAGGAAGCGACGCCTCTGCCGCATCTACAGGGTTCGCTGGAGGAAGGAAGATCTGCCTTTGCTGCTCCCCGGACGACGCCGGGAGAGGAGTCGAGCGACGATGCGGCGACGAGGACGACGGCGGCGCGAAAGGACGGCGACGACCATGGCGTCGGCCCATGAGCTCTCCACGTCTCGAGTTGTTTATAGTAGGGTCGTCTCAGAGAGACGCCCGGCTTTCTTTCCCTCCTTTTGTTTGCTCGCCCTTCCTTTCATGTTTGCCTCATTGATATTTCTCGAGCTCGCTCTTTTCATGGATGCCCCAAGAACTGTGCTTCCTATCGACATTGACGTTGTCGAAGACTGGCTGGCGGGTCGTCGTCTTCCTACTGACTCGTCGCCTGCTTCGTCCTCTCTGGAGCCCGTCGTCGCCATCATCGTGTTACGTACGTGGTCGGTAAGGTTTTATTCTTATTCGCAGCGCAGCTTGCATACCGCGATAGCCTTCATAGCGAAGTGGAACGCGTTAGAAACTGGTGGAGTTGGCCACACGCCACATGCTCCGGCAGCCTGATAACGATGGCACCTCACGGCCGTTCCATCACCTCCGCAACCGCCTTTTCCTCCCCGTACCTCGTCCTCCACCATTTTCTCCCGTACCTCCCAACACTCCACCCAACCAAAACGAGAACGAAGCATGCGACAATACCCGCTCCCACGTACCCACTCTGATCGTTCGCGCTCTGCCAAAACCTCCACCACTTGCCCCCCAGTCCTGCATCGTTCTGGGCCGCCTGGGCACAGGAGAGGCATTTCTCGCCTATGAGGCCCATAAACTCGATGAGGGAGATGGCGAGGGCGACGAGGATGGAGAGAAGAGTGAGGAGGAGAGATAGGGAGGTGGTCATCGGATTGTTGAACGTTGCCGAAGGGGAAGGGCGGTAAAAGCTGCTGGGCTGCGGGCCTCGCTCGCCGGTGCATTCTTGCCGGTTCTCCTCGTCACAGTGAGCAGAGGACGGCGTCCCTCTCGTATTCTCGTCGTCCTCTTCTAGAACTCGTCTCCCCCCTCCGAGCCCTGCCTGGGACAACGACAGATCGCACGCATCCCTCGGCTCAAAGAGGGCGAAACGGGAACGCCGCCCGTTAGTCAGAGAAGTGACGCTTGGAGAGTAGGCGTAGATCATGAGGACCGAGTCGAGTGAGTCGACGAGAGACATGCCAGAGGTGAAGAGCAGCTGGAAAGGCAATCCAATCCATGTCGAAGCCCAGACAGACAGACGAATGAGAAGGTAAGTCAAGCGTTAAGACGGGTGCCTTCTCCCCAACCCGAGACCCGGCACGTCTTCCTCCTCGCGCCAACTTCATCCGTCTCCATTCGCTCACCGGTAAGAGCATGATCTCCCCTCTGCTGATGCCCTTCCCATCGACGCCACGCTTAGCAAGGGCGGAGACGGACAACAATCCAATCTCTGAGGCGGTGTCGAAGCCGAAGCCGAAGCTATCGCGGCGTGGGCGGTGTGATCAACACCAAACCAGACGAGATGAAAGAATGGGGGAAAAATGTTGGTAGCGAGGAGGGCATAAAGGCTGGTGAGTGAAAACGATGCCGACGTAGGAGGAAGACGCCTGCAGGTCATCACATGGCAGGAAAGCACTCACAGGACACCGACGGGGTACCTGAAATAAAAAGTGGGAGGGTGGCGCGGGGTGCACGAGAAGTCAGCGAACATGTGAGCCACACGGATTCGAGAAAAAGAGAATAGCCGTGCGCTCTCTCGAGCGAGGTGGGCAGCTCGGCGTTCGCCTTCTCGATGCAAACACGGAGAAAGAGGAAAGGGGTCGGGTCGAATCGATGCGACTCACATCTAATATACCACCAGCCGATTCGTCGAGGTACCGTCAAACGACGTCAAGCGGGGATGCGAACAAAAGGAAGAGACGGGCGGTGGGATCAGGTATCGCTCCGTTTCCCCCACCACAATTTTCCAGGACCCTTTTCGAACCCTCGCTTCGAGAAGGCAAGGCGAAGAAGACGGAACTGCACGAGTCGCTCACTTTCCAAGGCCTATCGACGAGTTTTAATAGAGGCCAGACGACTCTCGTCATGCACCCCATCGTCGTTCTCCTCCTCTCCCGTGGCAGGCGCACTCCGTTGCTCACCGCCTCGCTCTCATCCTCTGCGTCCTCCGCTGCGGCCGCGGTCGTCGTCTTCCCGTCTCCCTGCTCCCTCACTGCGGTGAGGGGGGTGGCAAGCGAGGTAGGGAAATGAACGGGCTGCGGACAAGGGAGGGAGGGGACGGAGAGGACGGGGGGTGGGAATGAAGATACTGGCTGTGGGAATCGAATGGGCCGGTCGGGAAAGGAAGGAAGGAAGGAGTGAAGGGCGAATCTAGGATGAGGGGAGGAGCAAACGAACAAACGCAAGACGCACGTCCGACACACCTTTTCTTCCTTCAAGTCCAATCCCTCCGGCCCCTGTCCCCTCTTCCCAAACTCCTTTTCATCGCGCTCACCCCCGCCCCCTCCTCTTCCCGGCTCCGCGTGCCTTCTTCTCCTCTCCCTCCACAGCCTCCAGAGCACAAAAGAATTGATTATGCCTACGAGAGCGAGGAAGCTGGCGCTCACACTTGTGCCCACGGTGCCGCCTACGGAAGAGACATCGGAAAGATGAGAGAAGACGGGGACGGAGACGGCTATGGCCGTTGTCTGATCATGAGATGCGGACGGGAAGGGACGAAAAGCAAAGGACATCGATGAACGGACATGTCAGCGTTTCACGCTTTCTTTCTCAGACTGCACCATAAGAGGGGCTCGAGCGTTAGATCGAGGAAGGAAATGTTGACGTCGCATCGACCGTTGGCTCTTTTTCCACTCACGACCGTCACAACAATGGTGCTATGTCCGAGGGAGAAGAAAAGACCGCAAGTGACGGGACGGCGTGAGAGGGAGACCATTCGACGGGTTGCGTTGTCTATCGCGCTGACTTGGGATCCGACGAGAGTTGAGGCAAAAGTAAGAGTAAAGGTCAAGGGCATATCGGCGAGGAAGGAGGCGAAAGAGGGGGGAGGACAGGAGACTAGAGGACGAGTGAAGGTTAGGCTCACTATGATCTGCGTCTAAGCCGTGTCGAAGACCGATGGTCTGTGTGTGAGACGAGGCGCGGTGCGAGGTGAGTAACTAAACTGGATCTGACTGAGGACCGAAATGGAAGCGAACAATGTGGATGGGCACCGAGGAAGGATCGGTGGATCGTCCACGGTCCTTCCGGAGTCGCGCTCGCCGCGGCGTCCCATCCGCCTTTGACAAATAGGACCAGAAGAGACCCACCCAAGCAATCAAGGCAACTCCCAATACGCCCCTGGTGTCCCGACTACAGGAGCTTGAAACGACCCAGAGCACAATGTTGGCCAGAAGTTCTAGAAGAATGAGGAGGAGGGAGCGGCCGAAAAGGGTGAGCGTGCGAGAGGCCTTCGGCTTCGATAGGCGGCGGGTGAGGAAGCGGCGTCGGATACGATAAAAGAGCTGGCTGGGGAAGTGTGAGCGGGACGAGGCGGAGGCTGGTGGATTTGAACGCGAGAGCAAGGTTGGCGAGGGAGCTCGGAGGTTAGCTTGCGTCACTTCCGATTCTGCCTTGATATGTGTGGGCGGCTGCGCAGATGAGAGGAACTGAGACAAAAACGAATACCTATGGTCAACGGAGACGTTCCCGTTCTCATAGCACCTTCGCCAGTCCTTTTTGGACTGTCCCAGCTTGCGGATATGCAATCCTCTGTCCTCCGAGGCGGTTGATGGACGCTCACTCTTTCATTGCACGGCTCGCTCCCCTCCTGTTCATGCGCATCTCCACCCGCGGAGAACCTGTCCCTCAATTCTGCTGCTCTGAGGCTGGCCTCCGAGGTCTCGTGACTGCCTGCTATGCCCCGCTGGCGGTGCTCGCAGTGAGATGGACAGGCGTCGGTGTCGGGGGCCGGAGCGACGAGGACCATGATCGGGGACAGAGAAGGGGGAGGGGACAAGGCTTGTCGCTCGCCTTGGCTGTTGTCCTTCTGCTATGCTCTGCTCTGCTCTTCTTTCCTGTGTGGGTGCGAATGGTATGAGGGCGAGGAGGAAAGCCTTCGTATAGATCGGATTAAGTGAGCCACCTTATCTTATCGGAGCCTCCCCGAAGGATCAGAGCGCCGTCGCTGCTCGGCAGTCGTCCGGACCTTGTTTCCCCCCACGCGTTCTGAAGCAGGAGCATCGGCGAAGACAAGGGGCAGCGGTGAGGCGCTCTGAGATGGGTGAGCAGTTAAGTAGGGCGAGACAAGACGGGCGATGATCCAGAGGGAAATAGTCGAGGCAAGTGAAGCACGTGATGACTACCCCGGTTTCACGGTTCGCTAGCCCGCTTGCCCATGGCAGGTGGCTAGGGTGAAGGAAGATGGACCTATGCCGTCGTTCGTCCCGCAGATGAGGACACGAAAGGATTAGAGCTGGCTGAAATAGCTAACTACAGGTCAAAGGCAGCTAAGGCTGGAGCTGGCGCAAGACAATGTGGCCTCCCGAGGTGGTCCCATGCTCGGCTAGCGTGACGTCAGTGATCGAGTGTGTAGACGACCAGATCGAAGAACTGGCTCGTCGTCGCTTCGCTCTTCTTGCACGACACACATCATCTCTTCATTCCTCATCCTGACACTCCTGTCCCTCTTCTCTATCGTGCAATCATGCTAGGTGAGATTCCCGCGCACGCAGAGCGAGCAAGAGCTCCTAGCTCCTCTCATGGCCTCTTCGCTTCCCCTTCTTTTAGGCGAAGCAGACGCAAAGTTCCCCGGCCAGACCAGCGGCGCCAAGGGCCCTGAGCCGACTAGGGAGAACCCTGCCGGCGTGTATCCCAAAGCCGACCCCATTCGTGAGTGGCATGTGCTTGTTCCCGCTCTACCTTTTTAACCAGGCCCGGAGGATTGAATATCTTGGTTGTCCCTACCTATTCCTCTATCCCTGTCGCGCCCTTCCTGTCCGTCTCTGCAGCCGCGCCTCCGCCAGAGCACTTCGAGCCGCCGGCGGACCCTCGGCATGAGAACCCCAAACGAACTCCGATTCCTAAAGGAGGGCAGGGGTCGGCACTCAGCCCGGCACACACCGCGGAGAACCCGTACCTGTTCGAAGAGAAGATGAGCGCGCTCCAGAACGCGCTCGAAGACCTCATCTCCCTCTTTGAGGCTGAGGGGCGCATGGTCACCCAAGACGGCCGCTTCCACGTCGGTCAGCAAACATTGGACAAGTTCAGGTCGTGGCGGGATGAATGTCGAGCGATGCATTGATGCGGTAGGACTACCACAATGTTGTTTCCAAGAGACAGTCGTGTCATGCTCGTTTCGGTATTTAAGTCCGCTCCTACTCGATTCTTCTCGGCGGCTTCCTCTATGAAAACGTTTGTGGGCAGCTGTACCGGGAATGCGAGCAAAATGTAAGCGAGAAAAGACACTGCATCAGCGGGTTCGGAGCCGTGTTACTAAGATACCTCGGCGACGAGCGCGCGCACTCACCATCACCGTAGTCGATCATGCTGACGTTTAAAGCGGTATACTTATTCGCTTTGCACTCGCTGGACCAGACTGGTAGTCCAGGAGGTGAAGCCGGAAACCTGGCACAGGAGTAAAATGGTGAGCTAACATGTTGACGCCGCGCGCTCTTCCTATCACCCATCGCAAAGTCCTCGACGGCATGGCCGACTTCTTTCTCAACGATGCCCACGGTATGACAATCGCCAGACATGGGGCAGCTCGAAGGACATGTGCTGCTATGCGAACCGTCCATCGAGGTCGCGGTCGGTGAGCGATCTCTGCTGACGTGAGCAGTAAGCACTCACGCCGGGACAGTCGGCGGCCCGCATCCTCTTCACCTTGTAGCCCACCTCGGATTTGTGGAATGCAAGGAGTTCCGATCCGAGCGAAGTGAATCAGGCGATACGAGGGCTATTGTCAAAACGCGTCATGACGCAGTGATACGGATGAACTGGTCATGTACATATGCAGTGGACGACAGCGACGGCAAGAGGGGCAAGGGGTCCGTCCTCACGCCGACCATGTCTATCTTTTCAATTGCTACTGCAGCCGGACACAATCGGCTGTGCCTGCCCTGGACGGATTAGAGAGAGAAAATGAGCTTGCGGGGAAATCCATTATGGCAAGGGATCAGCAGCGCATCTCAGCGAGCGGGAGAGAGAACCGGTTGCTCAGTGCGAACCGTACGGAAAGTCGAGGAAGTGGTCAAACACGATGTCGTCGTTGTCGTCGTCGCTGTCGTCGCCGTTGTCGCCGTCGGCACGTGCCTTCCGTGCTGACTAAGCTCACCGTCCCGTTCCAACCAAGACGGTCATCCTCAATCTTGGCAGCGGATGATTACACCGGAAGCGTCGAAGGTGGACGACACAACGCTCCACGGCCAGCGCCGCCGATCTCCTCTACATCCTTGTATACTCTCTTCTCGACTTTCTTCAACACACCCCGCTCCGGCTCGCCTGCCTGGTGCGGTCTCTTGCCGCTCTCTCTAGCGCTCTCCGTCTCGCCGACGCCGACCCTCCCGCTTCTCCGCGCGCTCGTCTCCTTACCCCGATATCGACATGCCAGCCGCCGGTTCCGCCGCCGTCCCATCTCCGCTATTACGAAATGGCTCTCATTCTTCGGCGAAGATTCTCCTCCTTCTTTCATCCCTCGTCCCTCAGATGATAGGCATCTCTCGCGCTGCCCCGGCCGGCACGGTCCACGTCGTGCATGGTGGTGCAGACGAAGGGTAAGCAAAGCAAAGTCCCTGGGCCTGTCCATTCTACCCTCTGGTGGTTCCGGTATAGATGGCCTGTCTTGAACTTCGAAAGCTGACGGTCTTTGTTTGCTGCTCGTGCTCCACAGGGTCCCGTCAGGCAATCCGTGGGAGCTTGTGTTCAACCTCCTTATCATTGCCGTGAGTTGCGTCTTGTCCAGATAATGACGACTAGCAAATGCAGACTCCGAGTCCGTTCCGCTTATGGAATTGTCGTTGATCTACATTACAGGGTCTCGTCCTTCTTGGTGGTATCTTCGCCGGCCTCACTCTCGGACTTATGGGCTTGGACCACATCAATCTGACCGTGCTCGCGTCCTCCGGCACACCTGAGGAGCGCAAGGCAGCGTCAAAGGTGCTCAACTTGCTCAACATGGGCCGGCATTGGTGTCTCGTTGTGCTCCTGCTTGGCAACGTAATCGGTGAGTCTAGAAGCGGTGATTTAAGCGAGTTCTCGGACTGTTCAGAGGCGGTCTTTTGCCTTCGGCTGGTCTTACATGATCATGCCCACGCCCGTTCTGGCATATCTAAATGTTTACGTCGTTACAGTGAACGAGTCCCTGCCAATCTTCTTGTCCGTCTTTGGCTCGGGCCTGACGGCTGTCTTGACGTACGTATGCTCCTCCCGTCCGTGGTTTCTTGCGAGCTATGACTGATGTGTCGTTCATGTCCATTGAAAATTCCGTCTCCTTCCCTGCCCGAACAGGTCCACGGCACTCATTGTCATCTTTGGCGAAATCATCCCTCAGTCCATCTGCGCTCGTCACGGTCTCGCAATTGGAGCATTCTGTGCTCCCCTCGTCAGGTGAGTCCTTGCAATGAGGAAGTGATGAGGGCATGCCAGCGCGCGCGGTCTGCCTGGTCCTTTGAAGTCTTATATAATATGGGTTGCTAACGTCTACGTGTCCAACCATTGCCCTGTTGCGTGCATACAAGGATCGTAATGTGGATCCTTTCGCCCGTTGCCTGGCCCATCGCCAAGCTCCTCGACTGGGCACTGGGCCAAGACCACGGAACGACGTATCGCAAAGCGGGTGAGTTCTTCTAAAGGTCCATTTCAGAGCTCTCCTATGTTCTTCTCTCATGGCAGAGCATGCGTGCCTCTTGTAGAGTTGAAGACGCTCGTGTCTCTGCACCAGCAAATTGGCACCGACAATCTCAATGAGGACGAAGTCACAATGTAAGATCATTCTTCGTCCGCCCAAGTTGATACGCTCGTCTCTTAGCGATTTCTTATTGTTTCCACTTGCAGTATTCGTGCTGTTCTGGACCTGAACGAGTACGTTCTCTCTGCTCTTCGCCTTGCCTACCTGCGGACTCGCGCCGTCTCTGTGCATCTGACGCCCTACATGTTTTTATTTGCTTTGGTCACTCAGTAAAACCGTCGAGGACGTTATGACCCCCATCGATGATGTTTTCTGCCTCAGCTCAGATGCTGTTTTAGATGAGAAGGCGATTCAGAATGTGGGCGCATGGCGTCCGTCATTTGTGTCATGCGAAGGGCCTCGACGAACTTACATCCCCGTGGCATCCATATTGCATCTGGCAGCTCGTTCACTCCGGCTACAGTCGTGTACCCATTTACGAGTCCGGGAAGCCAGAGAACATTCTGGGCATGTTGCTGTGAGTCGACTTCCCCTCTTGTCCACTTATCGCTGGAGCTGTATTCTCACCGGACGTGCATGTATTTTCCAGCGTTAAAAAACTCATCACCTACGATCCCGAAGACTGTCTGCCTGTGTCGCACTTCCCGCTCACGCCACTTCCCGAGGCCAGCCCTGAGCTCTCATTGTGAGTGGTTGCCTGGCAAGGTTTCTGGAAGCCGCAAGCTCAGCCCGCGTTTTAACCCCTTTATTTAAACAGACTTGATTGCTTGAATTACTGTGCGCGTCTGTGGTGACGGGGACTTTCTCCCTTTGCGGCGATGCTCACCTGTTTTTGTCCATTCTCACGCACTGCAGTTCAACAAGGACGGTCTCACATGGTTCTGGTGTCCAAAAACCCCGGGGAGCAAAGGGGCGCCATGGGCGTGGTCACGCTGGAAGACATCATCGAAGAGATGATCGGCGAGGAAGTGAGTGCGAAATCGTGGCCCCCGTGCGCTGTCATACCCTCTGGTGCTAAACCAACCTACACCTGTTTTTAACTCTGTCCTCTCGAAAAGATCATCGACGAGACAGACGTCTTTGTGGACGTGCACTCGAAAATACAAGTCCGCCGCTCCGATCCTCGCGACAATGCTCCGGGCGCTGCTTGGGCGCCTCTCCTGCGCGGCATAATCGAACGCCGAAGGAAATACGGCGGACCACAGCGAGCGCCCATGCGCAAGGCGTATGGTACCATGAACAGGGCGAATTCTCTGGATCATGACGTATCGGCTTCGGCAAGCGCGGATACGCCTCGGGCCTTCGATAGTGAGGCTCATTTGCGCGCTGTCTTTGTTCGTCTGATTTGCGTATCTGAAAAGATTTGGCTCTCCTTCCGCCCTGCAGAGGTTGTCAAGAAGATGTCCATGCCAACTACGTTCTCTACGCCATCCAGTCCAACGATTAACGGAAGTCAGCAACACTATTCCCAGGGCAGCGCCATCGTCCAGTCGTACGCCACCTCGCCACAAGGAGCGCGCTCACCTATTGGAGGCGTGTCGCCTTCGCCGGAGTCACCGTACATCGTCGAAGCGGCAGGTCCGACGCCTCGCATCGTTCCTGCAGCCATGATCGTCAAGGACCCAGCACACGCCGGTGACGAAACCCGGGACCAAGACGACGAGGATGAGGGTGCGAGCGAGGGCAAGAGCGAGAGGAAGTGGCTCCTGGGTAAGAAATGAGAGCGAGGCTACAGAGTCTGGGTTGGGAAAAAAGGACATTGAAAAGTAGAAGAGGGCGAGCACACCCACCCACCGGTACTCCTCCTAATGTAGATTTTAGCATTCGTACGCGTCGAGCGTATTCTTTACTTATCGCCTCGACCGAGCCCCGCTTTTATCGTTTCTGTTGGTAGCTGCTCTTCTAACCCTTCTATCATTAGCCCGCATCGCGGGCGCATATCTACGGTCGAATCACTTCTACGTATCGGTATTTCGTGCTTGCGTTTGTTTATATTCCTGACGGCGTCGGTGACAAAAGTGAGAGAAGGAAACTCTCAAACGTCGATATCATCCCGCTCCAGCAGAAACACGTGCTCAGGAAGGAGGAGACGTAGCTAGCTAGTCACACACGTTCACATTAATCTCAGATTCAAAAGAGGAGCGAGCGAAGAAAAAAACCCAAGCAGAAATAGCCTTTGAAAGAAGAATCCAAACCAAACCACCTTGCGCTCAACGGGACGAGCACAGCAGCCGCGACTTGCGTGCGATCTAGATCAGAGCTTGGACGAAGGACGGATGAGCAGCTGAGGACCGGTCCTGAGGCGCTCGGCCGCCTCGTTGACCATCTCGTCGATGATCTGGCGCGCCGGCTGCACGTCCTGTGCAACGCGAACCAAACGGATGGATGAAGAGGCAAGATTCAGTCAGTCAATCCATCTCTATCCGTCGATCTCAACTGATCTAATTCCTTAAAAGCCGCCCCCCCCCCTCTCTTCCTCCTTCCCCGGGACGGGAAGAAGCGCGGAACGGCGGTCAGTCGCTCACATTGACGACGGCGGCGACCTTGCCCATGAGCCACCTCTCGCGCGCGGCGGCCTCCTTGCTTCCCTCCTCGTCGTCGTGGTCCAGGTCGTGGTAGACGGGGATGACGCCCTTGCTTGTCAGCTCTTTGATCTCCGCCTGGCGGTTGTCCTCCCTAGAGAACGAAAGGAGAAAGGTAGGGCATAGGTGAGGACGAAGAAAGTCAAGCCATAACGCGGCGAAAAGAGTGAGAGGGAAACAGTGACGGCACGCCCGTGCTGGACGCAGAGACTTACCAGTCCATGATGTAAGGCGTCTTGTACACGCCTAGCGCCGAGAAATGCCAGGACGATCGCAAGAATACCGGAAACCGCTATCAGGTGATCCCATCCTGCACTTTCGTACGTCTCCACTGTGCCTCAGACGGGTTGACTCACGCAAAGGCCTTCCGGTGAAGATGATCGTGCGGACGTCGCTTTCGTGGTTAGACTTCATGATGGCCTCCTGGTGCCTCTTGGGCGCGCCCGCTTCGGTGGCACACACGAACCGCGTGCCTACCCAAACCGCCTGCGCTCCCCACCTGCAAAGGGAATGCGATGAGAGAATGGAAGCAACCAAAGAACATCAGAACCGAATGGAAGCCAATGTCAAGGCGAAGCTAGGTACCGGTACAACGCACATGAGAGCAGCGGCGAGCTGGCTACCCCGGTACATGCCTCCGGCCGCGACAACGTAAACGTCCTTGCCGGTGAGCGGGCTCTTGCGCCCTTTGCAGAGCTCGACGACGCGCGGAATAAGGATGCTGAAGGAAAGACAGGGACGCACGTTGAGAATGTCAAGCGGCCCCAACGGCGTTGGAAAGTATGATCGGAGGAAAGACGGGCGGTAGAGCTGGCTCGACAAAACTCACGAGGTAGGCACATCGCCCGTGTGACCGCCACCCTCGCCACCCTGGGCGCAGATGATATCAACTCCCGCTTGGAGCGCCTTCTCGACGTGCTTGGGGTGGCCTATTGAGATACAAGAGGGGAAGGCGCGAACCGATGCAGACGAGGACGGGAAGTCGCAGAGTGGAAGTCAGTTGTGCTGTCGTGAGAACGTACGAGAAAGATATTCTCGAACAAGCAAACTGTACACTCACCGATCATGTTCATGATTCTTGTATAGGGAAGGCGCGACCAAGCGAGGGACGACGGCGTAAATGCTCTGAGAGAACGGCGATCGAAGAAAGTTCGAAACCAGTCCACTCACGGGATTTTGGCCTTGTGGAACCGGTCGACAACGTCCTTAGGAGGGACACCGACGGCGCAGCTGTGTCACAAGGGCAATGGAAAGGCCATGGTCAATGGACAACATACACATGACTACCGGCGGTCTCCAATGCGGGCCCCCTTCCTCTTCGATACAAGCGTCCGACCCTGCAACTCACACAAAAAGCTTGGCGCCGCTCTCAATAATAACATCAACAAGCTCAGGAAGGTGGCCCTGCGTGTAGTCGTAGTTGGTCTTGCGGGCCGATCCTCCGACCTGGGGAAGAAGGAGGTCGACGCCGAAGGGCGCGTTCTTGTCGTTGAGATGCTCCTTGAGCGTGGCGATTTGTTGGCGAAGGAACTTTGGGGTGTAGCCGATCCTTAGAGAGAGAGTCGATAGGAGCGAGTGATGGAAGGGTGCGCTCGAAATAAGCCCATGACGCAGAGGGTCAGGTCGAGAAAAGCCAGGAGCGATTGCTCACCCTCCGATGACACCGAAGCCGCCTGCGTTGGTTACAGCCGCGGCGAGTTCCGGTCCAGCGGCAACGTTCATACCTGGATTGAAAGAGAAGCGGCCGAGCGAGAGAGGGGGAGTGTCAGAATGGCAAGCGAAAGAATGCGGGAGCGGTGGTCAGGTGTGTCTCCTCCGTCCGACACGGCCGCCCGTTGGGTGTGGTGCTCACCGGCGAGGAGGATGGGGTGCTTGATGCCGAGCGCCTTGGTGAGCTCGGTGGTGATCTGGGCTGGGCTCGACATGGTGGCTGTCCTGGTTGGAGAGGAGATTGGGCTAGAGATGGAGATGGAGAGGGAATGGAGATGGAGATGGAGGTGCGGGTCGAGGAGGAGGTGAGCGTGGAAGGAAGATGGCGTTGAAAAGGAGCGCCGGATTTATTATCTCTGGGCGCGGGGAAGCGGTGCGGAGTCCGGGGAGCCGGACCCGGTCACTCGCCGAGCCGGACGGCCCCACCCAAAGCGGACGAGTCGAGAGCGGTAAGAAGGAGGACGAGATTTTTCGTTCATTGACGCCTCGCTGATCGGGATATCTTTGTGTCTATGACGAGAGAAGGAGCGTTCTGGCCGATGATCTTTCGGTACCGCCGCTGTCTAAGTACTCGATAATCAAACCGGCCATCCTTTCATGACGGCAGAGGGCTCTCGTCCAAGGGTCATTGGTCATTCTCCTACCGGCTCGCAATAACTCCGATCCGAGCGACCTATCAGACAAGTTCACGATGTCTAACCCAAGTACGCCGAATAAATAAGTAGCGCGAAGCCGGGTCAGTGACCGACCCGCGCGCCGGGTTCCACCTCGAGGGTCTCGGTAGAGGGTCCGTCAATGGAGCGTCTGCATGGCAAGACACCGCTCACTTGGAGCGCACAGCCTCGAGCGCATCGGGGTAGCGGAAATCGTTCTGAGCGCGGACCTGATCCATGACCTGCATGAGGAGGAGCGACTCCGCTGACGAAGATGATCAAGGAGAGTGAGGAGACCGATGGAATACGAAACGAGGCGAATGCAGCTAGTTAGCATCGATAGTAAATGGTCGCCACGGCGAGCAGGAGTACAAACAAAATCCAATTCCGACTCCACCACTCACACCACGTCATGCCCTTGCTCTCCTTCTTGCCGTCCCTGATCGCGCGAGCGCAAGCGTCAGCCTCCCAGTGCTGCCCGTTGCCGACAATCGCAAACTCGCGCTTTTCGGGCTTGTCGGGAGAAGAATTAAGCTGGATGGTGAAGCTGTAAGGGGCAGAGCAAGAGAAGGACAGATGACGAAGGAATGAAATGCGTGAGATATGACGCCATAGCCAAGGCATTCCAAGAAAGGAAAACGGTCGGACGCACAACTCGGGACGGAAAGGGTTGCCGCCCACTGTGATGTTGCCCTTCTCGCCCTGGATGAGGCAGAAATAACCGGGCTTGGGCGTGTTGACTGTCATCTGTAAAGCGAAGACCAAGCACACACAACAAGACAAGCCCAACGAGATGTAAGTCCGTGTTGCCAAAGTGGGTGGGCTGAACCGGAATGAAAACGACAAAACGTGGTTCTAGTTAGAACCGTAAAGAGAAAAAAAAAAGGCACCTACATTGGTTGTGGCCAAGCCCACAGTGTGCGACTTCTCAAAGAGAAGAGAGACGGTGGTGAACTCGTCGACGTTGGTCAACGGCGTTTTGAGCATCGTGCTGGTCACCTGCAGAGAATATCACCATACGTTCAATAGCACCAAGCTAGTTAACGACGAACTTGATCGGAGATACAGCGCAATTTTGCGCAAAATCCCGTGCCAGCCGCAAGCACCGAGGGCTCTCTTCCCTTCGTCGCGCGCCGTTTCATGCTCTATTTGGTGGGCTCACCTTGGGAGCAGTCAACTTGTTGTCCGGATCCTGGTAGAGCGTCAAAAAGTTCCAGATGAGGGGATAAATGCCGAGGTCGAGTAGGGCGCCGCCGCCAAGATCGGGGTTGAAAAGACGGTGCTTGGGATCGGGCTCAAAGGAGAGGCCAAACTGGCGAAGACGGGCACCAAGCTCGGAGAGTCAGTGAGACTGACATTCGCCCACAGGTTGGCCAAATAAACGACAGACAAGGAGACGAAGCGGAGCACTCACGTCGGCATGGACACGTTGGATCTTGCCGAGAATACGCTCCTTGTGGATGAGACGCTGAAGTTCCAAGGTGAGAGGGAAGAACCTACAGACAACGCAACGTCACGATGAGAATGGTGAGGCACAAAGTAGTCATGGTGCACTTTGCTTTGGCGCCAGTGAAGGAATGAATGCCGTTTCCAGCACCCACCTCGTCCATTGAGCCTCCATGAGGAAGAGACCCTTTGCTTTCGCAACAGCGATGAGCTGCTCCGTCTGCTGGGCATTGATGGTAAAAGGTTTCTGGAAACATTTCATGGAAAGATACAGCCACAATATCGGAAAGTATGAGTAATCCATCCACCCTCCTCATATCATCTTCGATCGACATTGACAGTCACCTCGCAGCAAACAGACTTCCCAGCCTCGAGGCACAGAAGCGTATTATCGTAGTGGTGCGAGTGCGGCGTGGCAACGTAGATGATGTCCACGTTGGGGTCCATGACGAGCTCTTCGTAGTTTCCATAGGTCTAGAAGCGGAGCGAGCGACCAACGTCAGATCTACAAAAGGAAGATAAGGGAAACACGACGCCGTGGAAACACAAAAGTGTCCTGCTCTCTCAAATATTGAAACGAACGGCCGGACATGGAGGGAAAAAGAAACCCCTACCTTGATCTCATCGCCCTTTCCATCAGTGACCTTCTGGCAGAACTGCCTAGCCTTGTCAACTGAGGAGGAAGAGGCTACAGCAGTGACGACATGCTTGACGTCGGTGACGCCGCGGGTCGCGGGATCAAGGAGAAGATCTAGACCGGAGAAAGTTAGGTGCGAAGGCAGAGAATGCGGTATACGCGACGGTGGGAGCCGGAAGGGTAAGAGCGGAACATTTCTCTTTAGACTACTACGACGAGCGTGTGCGCATATGGAGAAAGACCACGCGTCGACGCCAGCCGCTCACTGAAAACGGGGAATTAAAACGTTGCAAACGATTATAAAGTCAAGTGAAGCACTCGTCAACACTGGGTGCAAAGGCTTGAAGCGACAGCCTTTTACTCACCCACTCGTGAATTTCTCCGCGATGCCTCCAGTGGCAAGAATGCCTGTTTTGCGATGCCGAGAAATTCGTAAACGGAAATAGAAATCGTACATATGAATACACGAGAAATAAACAAAGGAAGAGAGATAGAACAGAGATGTTAAAGGTAAGGTGTCATCAGCAGCTGAATAACCGAAGGTCTGCGGAACCTTGCCCGGGTTTTGCGTTCCGACCTGCAAGGACGCCTGGTAGCACATAACTCACCCCAGCGAAGGACAAAGGGAGCGTTAGAGGCAGCCATCGTCATGTGCGTGCTTCTGATCGTCGGACGGTGTGTTGAAAAGAGAAGAAGAGGTGGGGTGGGAGACAGACCGAGGACGGTCCTTCCCCGCTGCCCGCTGCGGGAATTTCTGGGGAATCGGCGTTCGGTGCGAAAACTGGAGGTGACGCCGAGCATGCCGCAGCTGCCTAGACGCATGTGAATGTCACGTGAAATAAATGTGGTCGTGGGAAGTTGGGCTGGTCTGTTTCCGTTCCTCGCCGGCATCCGCCCGCCCGGGGCGGCTTCGAATTTCGTCGAGCCGACGCTTTGTGCACTATCGCCACTACCACCACTCCGTCTTTCCTTCCCCATCGCCCTCTTTGTAGGTCTCCTCCCCCTTTATCCGCTTGTCCATACTTCCGCCACCATGTGTGAGTTTTTGCGACGGCACTGTGTTTGTTCGCTCTAGCTCGGCACTCACTGGAATTTATGTTCTTTTCCATCTTTGCACAGCGGCCTGGGCTGCTATCAAGAGGAACTGGTGGGCGTTGCCTTTGCCTTGCGTAGAGCTGGCCTCTAGTCCAGCATCTAATTTACCTATTCTTCTCTTCCCTTCCTAGGTACTCTCCGGAGGTGCTCCCCATCTTCGTTATCATTGGTGGCGCTGTTGGTGGCGCTGCGTGGTACGTCAGCCGCCTCGCTCGCGGCCCCGACGTCGTTTGGGACCGCAAGGGCAACCCCATGCCCTGGCAAGACGTCAAGCCTGGCACCAACACTAAGCTCTACGCCGTCAACAAGGAGGCCTTCGACAAGAAGTGAGTCTCATCGAACCGACCTATTTTCAAGCTGCGTTATCATACCAGGTCTCCGAACGCTGACGCTTTTGCCCGTTTGGCTCTGGTCTCAGGTGGAGCCGCGAGCGTCTCTGAGCTTCCTCTTCTTCCCGCCCCCATCTTCTTCTGATGTCGTTTCGATTCCGCCTAGATCACGGATCGTTTAGATTTCCCATAGACTTGATTTTCTCTGTGCATTAGCGGGGTGGCTGGAGAGCTTTCTTTTCGTCAAGGATCAGGTGGAATGCACGGGTGAGAGAAATCAGTTTGGACACACGTCCGACGTCTGATAGGCGCCGAGCTTGTCTTTTTATAAAATGAGGTCGACATTCGAGATGGAGCTTGCTACCGCAATCGTGATAAACGAATATCGAGATCGTAATCCCGACGCAACAGTCAAGCGGATAGAAAAAGCCTCGGACCTTGCTCCTCCAGTTCTCAAGACTCTGACTTCCTGGGCCTACCGCGACCCCTAGGCGTTCCGTCCGGGTTCAACTTCTTCGGCGGCCGAGGCTTCTTCTCCGACTCAGGCTTACGTGGACGGCCAGGACCGCGACGAGGGCCCGCTTGAGCGGGTGTCGACGGTTCAGCTGATTGAATTTTCCTAGGCCGGCCACGTCCGCGGCCCGCGGGCTCTTCCCTACCGAAAGGAGGATTGGCGACGAGCCACAATACAAATCAGCACGGCCGGCCGGGACGCTGGCGGTGGAAAACCCGGCTGACTCACTTCGGCCGCTTCTTTTCCTCCTGGTCCTCTTCCTTCTCTTCGCTAAGACTCGTCTCGGAATCACTCGCACTGACGCGAGCCGAGAATGCAGGATATGCAAGGTAGGTATCATTATCACCATACGGAGCCAGACGGGCACAAGGGCGAACGCATGTGTCACAACCCGTCGTCCATAAACGATGCGCCGTCGCGCCAAACTTACACCTTTGTCTTGCCTTTCCCCTTCCTAGTCTTTTCTTTTACGGGCTCCTTCTCTTCCTCGCTCTCTTTCCCAGCATCCTCATCTCTGACTTCTTCTTTTTTGGACTTGCGCTTCGGCCTCGCTTCGGCCTTTGACGTGCTCCTATAGTAAAAACAGGATAATACGAAAGGTTAGCCTCAGACCAGTTATAGGAAACAGTTCCACCCACGGACGGTATGTACACACGCTTTGGGGGGCCGGCCGCGCTTGGACTTGGGCTTGGCCTCTTCCTCCTCTTCCTCGTCAGACTCCGCCTTCTTGCGCTTGGGTGACTTGCGATTCTTGGATTTTCCTTCTCCGTCGTCTTCCTCCTCCTTAGGAAGAGCGAAGTGCGTGAATGTATGAAAAAATGGAAACGTGGGAGTCGATAAAAAATCAGACCGTTGCGAGTACCGGCGAGCGACACTGGACTGGGACACCGTTATCTCAACACACCACTTCGTCTTCGGCCTTCTTGGCCGATTCAGGGATGTCTTCTTCGGCGACTGACAAGCAAACAGGGGCATGTGAGAGCAGGAAGACAGTGTCAGAATCATGGGTGTCAGTCTGACGATGAGGAGACGATAGCATGTGTCCGTTCAGCAACCTTCTCCTCCTGATCACTCGCCTTCGTCAGCCTCCCAGGCTTTCCTGAGCTTTTCTTGGTCTTCCGGCCTGAGCTCTTCAAAGCCATCCAGCTCCGCTGGGTCATCGTCCACCTTTTGTTTGACGTTCTTGATGACCTGAGGTGTCAAACAGCCGTCTACCCCCGCATCCGACGAAAGAACAGATTCGATGTAGAGCCTCGTCAGACTGCTGAAGTTCCCGTCTATTTTCCCCAAGGATGCTGCAGAAAACAGTATAGAGCGAGGCAAGAGTCGGTGGACCGCGCGAGCTACTCACAGTGCCTCCACGCCCAGCTGGTGTTACCTCTGAGTCCCAAAGAATACACGTATAAGGTCCAGCGTCAGCAACCCAACGTCGAGCGCTCGCGATTGTCCTCAAGACCAGTCGGTCTCGAGGACAGCGAATGGACGACGGGCGACAGCGGCAGATAAGGAAACAAGACAGCCGCGAGATCGTAGAAGGGCTACTGCAAGCCAACTCACTGGATGTCAACAACCGTCCCAAACCTCAGCTCTCCCTTCAAGATTTTCGTCCCTTTGCAAGGCAGAGGGCCTTTACAGCCGGCCTGCGACCGTTTGGCATACTCGATTCTGCCGGCGCGATTGTGTGGAACGAAATTTCAGCGCCTACGTCAAAAATGGTACTCGTCGACGGCCGGAATAGAGAAGGAAAAATGCTACGAACCTGTACGACATTTCGACTGGAGACGAGAGACGCTGGTTCTAGGTGCCGTCGTCGTGGTGGACAAGTGCGAAGGAGCGCAGGCGGCGCGTTTCGCGATCGGGCGTGACGCAGCCAACGGCGACGACTGAGGGAGGCGAGTGGCTGCGAGCGAGGGACGTGAGATGCCGGTGTCCGAGGACCCGTTCGGTATGTGCATACAGTACGGATGTGAGCTGCCTCTTCTTCTTCGGCTCGACGATTCGCAAGTTCGTATAGTAAGATTCTATGGCACGAGCACGACCCAACGTCCACCGGATTGTCAAGCGCTGCTTCACCAAGCGCGGTGGGGCCCGGCAGCGTGGGAGTGGCACATCCGATTCGCATTCCATGAATCAGTCGTCCACCGTCCACCACGTCCTGCTTGAAAGGACGATCAGCTATGGCGCATATGAGACTCTGCTGCCCCGATGCTAAGCTACCTTCTTTTGTCGTTATGTGACACCGAACGTGAACTCGCCGGAATTCACGCAATTGCGCTCACGGGGCGCAAAAGCAGTTATCTACTCGAATACTATAGTTCTGTATACCGGAGTACCCTACTGGTACAGCGTGCCTTACCCGAGGCGCGGTGGTATACTGCTACTAACCTCCTTCTACGCAGCAAGAGCGAAATTGGCTGCCGATTCGTCGAACAAGAACGACTTCGCCTCCAGGTCTGCCAAGACAGGGTGATGAGGCGCGCTCGTGCGCAGACGGCTGTTGCCGAGCATGGAGGAGCGTACGTCAGCAGGTCTGTGTCTGCGAGATGCATCGTACGAAAAAAGGTTGCGGCTCCTCCACTGACCTCAAGAAAACTTCGACGTCTGCAGGTTTGCTGGCGTGTCGAGCGAGAGCAACCTTATTGGAAAGAACAGGAGTGTAGTTGGGGTCGAGTGTGAGGGCCTCGTCCAGCGCCCCCTCCGCCTCGTCGATGTGGCCCTGTGCGGCGTGCGCAACGGCCTTGCCGTTCAAGATGGCGGGGTTACTTGCGGAAGGAAGCTAAAGGGGGTGAAAAATGATTCACACGACAGTTCGAGACGTGCGCTGCCTCGTACTGTACTGCATCGCAACAGAGCTAGGAAGAGTGTCTCACCTGAGCGATCTCGTCAAAGACATAATATGCCTGCTGATACTTTTGGCCTCCCTCCTTGAGCCCAATCCAGGCCTCGATGAGCTGGATCAACAACGAGTCGTCCGCCCAGGTTCGTGCCGCGGCGTGCTCTTGCACCGCCAGGTCGAGCCGGTTGATCGAGAGGAGGATTTGGACGGCGAGGGCGATGCTGGAGGAATGACGACATGTAGCGTTTATCCGTAAAATGAGCGCAAGGTAAAGGAAGAGAGAGAAGCCGCGGACCACCAGACTCGACTCACCACTCGAGCTCCTTGCTATTCTGGCCAACGCCCAATACCTTCAACGCCTCCTCCGTCTGCCCACTCAAGTGCAACACCGTGCCGGCGCAAGTCCTGACCACCTCAGCGTTATCACTCTCTACAACCTCTACAAGACCCCTGAGGTCCTCTACATGCTCATTCAGCTCCTCGTCGTCCGCTTCGGCCCCCTTGTCAGCCGCCGCAACGTACCCCGCGAGAGCCTTCACGGCCAACGCATCAGGCTGCTCGTCGGAAGTGAGAATGGGAAGCGCAAGAGCGCTCTCTACGTCGTGGAGGGCAATGTACGAGCGAGCGAGGTAGAGCTGGCGCACGCGTACCGCAACGTCCGAGAGGGGCGTGGAAGGTTGGGAGGTCGCCTCGGCGATGGCTGCCTTGTAGGAGCCTGGGTGGTTAACCGGTGGGAGTCAGGTCAGTCGGTCGGCCTGCAAACGAACAGTCGCTAACGTAACAATGACTTTCCCTTCTTGCTTGTCTCCATCCGTTACTCACCCTGATAGAAGAGCGTCTTGATGTGGAAACTCGCGGTGTCCATCTTGGATTGATGGTGGTGTTCGATGTCGCTCTCCGTCCCTCGATTGAGCCAGCACCTTCCAGCGCTGCGGCGGGTCGGAACCACGTGCACGAGTCCGAAGCCCTCGACCGTTCATATATATACGGTTTCGCATCAGCACCACCCGATCTCCTCAGACCTGCCTCCCAAGCATGGCAGCCTCACAACCTTACGAGCGACCCTCCGCCAACGATCCCGATGAGCTCGAACCGGGGGCGGTCTTTGACCCCGACAACGCTCCCTCTCAGCAGCAAGGTCAGTCACAGTCTGACTCACGTCCCGGTGGGGCCCCTTTAAGCCTTCCAGCGCCGCCGGAGACGTCCAACCTGCAGCCGGGCGAGACGAAGATGATCGAGGTTGGTGGGGGCAAGGTGACGTTGGACCACTTGGGGCCCATGGTGGTAAGTTTGCGTTGGAGCAATCTGTTCGCGCCTCCTGGCTTGATTGCAATTCTCCCTTGGCCCGTCGAGGCAAGCATGCGATCGGATTGCTCATGAACAAGCTTGCTGAGAGCTATTCTCCCTGTACGTGTGCCTATTTTGTACTTTCCTCTTATTTCTGCTATTATCAGGTCAACAGTGATGGAGTGAGTGTTTGAGGCCTTGGCGCCATCCCTCCCAGGCCGCGTCGTACCCCATCCCATCAGGCAGGCTGGACGCCAGATCCTGGACGTTCTCACCAAACTTTGCGCTCTGACCGCCCCTTCTCCCCGCTTATATACCCACCCCCGCCTCAGACGCTGTCTCGAATTCACAACTGGCCTCAGATGACCCCAGCCGAGCGCGAACGCACGCTGCGTGTCCTGGGTAAGCGCAACCAGCTTCGTATCGAGGAGCGTCGATCCGCCACGCCTAGCGCTCAGAGCAGCACACAAGGTAGCGGAGCTGGGACGCCGGCGTCAGGGTAGAGTGCATGAGCTAGTATTGTCAGGATGGTACAGGCATGATGAGGGATGAGTCGAGCGGTGAAAACTGGAAGCGTTGCTTGGGGCTCGAGGTGCCGCCGAAAGAGAGTTAATCGCAAATACGCATCTGTACATTTCCGGAGGGGTCGAGCATCATTGTAACTGTATCCGAGCGACTACTCGTGTGTCCACGCATCTCATCCGTAGCCGCAACACGGCACATTCTTCGTTCCCAAGAGGACCTCCTCTGACGTACGTAGTCGCGACTCGATCCGCCTGGTCGGTGTCAGTCAGTCAGTTAATTCTGTCCGTACGCCAGTGGTCGCCGGATGGGCCGCGTATCGCCGCTACCGATCACTGACGAGCGTTGCGGTCATACTACGAGGAGGGGGCAGAAGACTGAAAGGATCGCCAACGACGACGTGCTCAGAAGAGGGACGCCAACTTCTCGCTCATCACCCTTCTCTCACCCTCGATCCTGTTCAGCTGCCCCCTTCTTCTGGTTCTTTCTTTCTCCCCACATGTTCAAAAAGCCGCTGCACAAGCTCAAGCCGTCCACGCCCTTGCGCAGCTCCGACAGGCGCAAACTCATCGCAGAGCTACGCAGCGCCTTTGCAGCCTTTCCCGACCCTCCACCGGGCCCAGCTGTCCCTATTACTGCGCCGAGCGAATCCGGTGCAGAGGAGGCGACGGGCGAAAGGGAGGGGAAATCAGAGGAAGAGGAGCAGAAGAGTCGCCAACTAGTCGAACAGCAGCAGGAGCAGCAAGGGCAGAGGGAAGCAGAACTGGAGCTCGTCAACCGCCTTGTGCCAGAAGGTATCCGCAAGGGAGACGGACTCACACATGTCGACGACAAGGTTACCATATATTCCGACGACGCCGGGCGGCCGCTTTGGTTTAGAACGGGCAAGGGCAAGGAGGAGGTGATCGTGCCAACGGGTGAGTACGCAGAGCAAGTATATGCGTGTGCGCTCGTCATTTCACTAACGTTTCCTTTGTCTCCCTTCCTCTTCGCTTAGTCTACGCCCTATGGATTCACCCTCCCCTCCTTCCCGCTGTGCCTGTCTGGTCGCCCGTGCTCCCTCATCTTTACTCTGGCTCAGCTCTCATGGTCCCAGGCCTCTCTGTTCTCTCACTTCCCTCGCCTCCCTTCCCCCTCCCTCGCGGATCCGTCGTCGCAGTTGTGTCTCATGGCTCTCGCGTTCCCCTCGTCGTTGGCCAGCTTGAGATGTCCACCGACGAGCTCCTCTCGAAACGCAGGAAGGGGGAAAAGGGAAAAGCGGTTAAAGTCCTTCATTGCTGGAAGGATGAGGTGTGGAAGATGGGTGGCAAGGGCGAGCCTCCTGTTTTGGAACCTGTGGAGGGCCAAGTGGAGGTGGAGGGGGAGTATGCGCCAGTGGACGTTGAAGATGAGGGGGCCGAGGCTGAAGCACAGCCGTTCTCTCAGAGGAAGGGAGGGACGGAGGGGACCGAGGACACACCACCACAGCCTGTCCAAGCTGCAGAGGCCGAAGAGATCAATGAAGAGCATGAGGAGCAGAACACTCCTGAACTGACCACTACAGGTAAGCGCTGCTAAATGCGATGGGGTTCTCTCACTGTCTCACGCTTACCTTCCATAACTGTGGCTCGTACTGCTTCGCCTTCTCTTCTCTCCACTCTTTACAGAAGTGGACTTGATCCTACTATTGTCCCTGCTCTATTCCATTTCCCAAACGCTTGGCGCAGACCCGTCCCTCCTCCCCATGCCCGCTTCATCCCTCTACTCTGCCCACATCCTCCCCTCCCGCCCAACCACCCTTCCACCCCACCCCGCCAAACCAAAGAAGACCAATGCTAATACTAACGCGCCCTCCGCTCCTCCTCCTGCGTCTTCAAGATCCAACGGCTGGAACTGGCAAGAGGAGTGGGCCGGGAGGCCGAAGACCGATGTCAAGCCATCCGAGGCGGATGTCAAGAAAAGCAGCTACAAGAAGGTGGCCAAATGGGTCAAGGCCATGGAGAAGCGGGGGCTTCTCAAGGCCAAAGAGGTCAGGGGCGAACTGATGATCATGGAAGTAGATGCCAAACATCCGGAGTGAGTCCCTCGAAATTCACGCCTTTCTTTCGGAAGACGTACTTCTGATCAATTTTTGAAGGAGACTCCATGGCGCTTATTGTCGTACATTCATCTTAAACGCTTGCCTCTACATCGAAACATGCGCGGTCTATTCTTTTCCCATCCACCAGCGTTGTGTCCTTCGTTCCCTACCGAACCTTTACTTCTCACCCACCTGGCAGCACTACGGGCAGCCTCTCATCAACGATGATGGGGACGGTAGCAGCGGAAGGCAACGGCAGCGGTTCAGCCGCAGCCACTCGATGTGCCTCAACGTCGGGAGTGGGGACTGGAGGAGGAGAAGGGACGGTGGTGAAGCAGGACATTGTCGTCGAGAAGTTTCTCGTGCCCCACGGTCAGACTGTAAAGTTCTTTCAGCAAATGGGGGAGAGGTGAGTGGGCGCGTAGGATAGCCGGCTCGTTTGACCGCTTCTGGCGTCTTTTGCTTTTCAAGCAGAAGGACCCTTTACGGAGAGCTAAAGCTCCCCCCTTTGCTCCCGGCGCCTGCGTGTCCACACAGCGCTTCAGCCCAGTACACTCCCTCCCAAGTCCGTGAGCTTCTCCTCTCCTACGTCGACAAAGAACAGCTCGTGTGTCCTGCGGACAAGTCTCGCATACGCTATGACCCGCTCCTCTACCGCGTGCTCGTACGAAAGAACGAGCCCGAACCGCAAGGAGAGGATGCACGATCGGTCAAAAGGGATTTGGCGGTGCAAAGCTTGCAGAGGGGAATGGGTGAAGCGCATCGAATCGTGGTGAGAAGGCATAGGCAGGCGGGTGGCGGGGCGGGAGCAGGTACGACGGTGGTGGAGGAGGAGAAAGGCGAAATCAGAAAGGGCCCGGCTCAGGCTATCAAGGTGGAGGTCAAACAGCGCCAAGGAAGGAAACTGGTTACCCTCGTCACCGGCTTGGAGACTTGGGGCGTCGAGCCCAAGGAGTTGGCCGACGAGTTGAGGGTCAAGGTCGGGGCCAGCGCGACTGGTGGGTTTGGTTCCAGACTGAATTAGGTGGCTTAGAGGTTGTCTCCGGATCCAGTGGAGTCACGCGCTCATGACGATTTTTTCCCGACCCTGTCTCTGCTTTTCCGCCACCGCCCTAAGTCACCCCTCTTGCCAAATCCACTCCCAAGCACCCACAATCAGAGCTGCTCGTGCAAGGCGACCAACGGAAGGCGCTCGTGGACTCGCTCGCTGCTCGAGGCTTAGACCGGCGGTACATTGACGGGTTGGCCGCCGGGCCGAGTAAAGGGAAGAAGTGAGCGTGCGGGGTAGTGCGGTATATATTGCGTCACCAGTACTCATACACAGAGAAAAGCCGATGTGGGGTTGGTGCCGAGGATGCGTGTGAGAGAGAGAGAAATACAGATTTTCTTAAAGATGGAAAGAAGGAAGGAACGACGTCGCGCTCACGCCGGTATCGGCCAACGTAACCCATCTCTGGGTCGACAGCGACTACGTGGCAGGGCAGCACAGGTGGCTGCAGGTCGCCGGCGCAGACGAGGTGGAGAAGCGATTGGAGCGCCGACGGAGGAAGGCTGAACAGAGAGCATCTGACATGGTTCTCTGCCTGAGGATGGACAAGCCATAGAGAACATCAAATGTCCACAATTATGCCAAGACGTGCAATCAGGAATTAGCTTAGCGTACATATTCAGCATTGCTGATTCTCCCAACCCTTCGATCACTTTCTTATGTTCCGCCGGCTCCTTCTGGAGGTTCATTACCATGGCCTCGAGGCGACGTAAGCGCCTGTGCTCCGCTCGCGCTTCTCGTTCGCGGGCCTTACGACAACGGTTGGAGCTCTACCGCTGGCCCAACCCAACGCTTGGCTCGCGAGCTGCACGACGGATGGAGCAGACGCGTCTGACCGACGACGACGACGACGACGACGACGACGACGATAAAGCGGACTATGTATTGATAAGCCAGAGAAAATAACGAAAAGGAAAGCGGAGTTGCGGGTGGGCGGGTGCGCGAAGAACAGACGACTAACAGGCTGCTCTAACGCCGAAGATCCAAACGATTTAACAGGAGTCAAGACACGGTTAACAAGTATGTACAGAGATGCGTTTTTCTGAGCTTGTAGTCTTAAAAGCGGGTACTGACGGTGTCCTAGGTACTTTTATCGGTCAAGCAGATGGGTGGATTGGATGTGTGAGGCGACGGTCGGGGCGAAGGCGAGATGTATGTGATGAACGACTACGCATATAGGCGGACCTAGCAAGAAAAGAACTTTCATAATGCTCTTGAAGATGGAGGTTGGAGAGAGAGGGACGCTGCGGTAGGCAGCTGCGGCAGGACGATGATGGCCCGATCATTGCTCGCCGCAGCACAAGCGGGGTCGGCTCGACGGCTGTCGCGGCGTCGCGCTTGCTCCGTCAACTCGTCAACGTGTCGACGCCGAAAAGTCAA
Organism: Peribolospora baueri; assembly: GCA_029717555.1. Lineage (NCBI taxonomy): Eukaryota > Fungi > Basidiomycota > Peribolosporomycetes > Peribolosporales > Peribolosporaceae > Peribolospora > Peribolospora baueri. The sequence continues at coordinate 287,758 of JAMDHS010000009.1, read as the reverse complement.
ATTTGCCAGCACTCGGCTAGCTGCAGTCCCCTTCGAATGGCGTCGCCCTCCAGCCAGCGATAGATAATAGATAGACAGACAGACAACTAGCTAGTTGGTTAGGAAGGAGGGAGAAGACTTCTCACTTTCCCCCGTCCCCTTGTTCCTGTGCCGCATCCATCTCTTCCCCACTCCCATCCGCATCATGTCCAACAACCCCTTCTTCGACCCCGCTCTCGTAAGGAACGTCGAAGAGGAGCAACAGCGCGTTCATCAGCTTTATCAGCACACCTCTGGCCCCAGCATTCCTGCTCCTTTCGCCGCCGCCTCCGCCGCAGGCCCCGATCAGGGAGACGTCAGAGCGCCCGCGCCTGGGACGTCAGCTCAATTGGAGGCCCCGGTCCGAGCGCATGGTCAAGATCAGGCGGCGCTGCACGATGGGAAAGGCACGGAGGGTATTGCTGAGGCCCTTGATCTGATGAGCTTTGGCGAGGAGGACCAGCGTGGCGTTGGCGGCGACCGGCGAGACTCTCCGGCGATCGCCTCTTCCGATCATACCGCCGTTCGAAGTTCGCCAGCGCCCCCGCCGCCTTCCGAGGCCTCCAATCCGTTCGAGGACGTCTCTTTGCCCACATCCCAAACCGAGGCCGTTGGTACCGCCCCTCTTCTCCCTTACAGGCCCGTCCCGACGAGCTCTGGCGTGGGTGATCCAGCCGCCAGGCCTTCGAGCAGCGGTCAGGCCACTCCTCGGCCAAGACCGCCCACGGCGGTGCGAGAGCAGGATCCGGCACAGTGGTTGACGAAGGACATAAAATGGGATGGTAGGAGGGTCAAGATCATCACTCAGGTCGGTCTGTCACACCTTCGCGATGGTCCGCCTGGCGTCGAGGAAACTGACGTCGTTGTCCATCTCGCATAACGCCATCCTCTCGCTCGCTTTCGCAGAACGAGAATGGGCCGTGCTCGCTCATTGCGCTTTGCAATATTCTTCTGCTACGCGGATTGTTGGAAATCACGCCCGCGGACCGGCCCGTGGTGTCTTACGACTACCTGTCCTCCCTGCTCGCCGACTACTTGCTCACCCGTCTCTCCACCGAGCCGGACTCCTCCCTCGACCTCTCCGCCGCGCTCTCTTTCCTCCCCCGCACCCAGCACGGTTTGGACGTCAACGTTCGCTTTGCCTCGCACGACGCCTTCGCTCCGCTCTCCGCCGACGACCAGGCCGAGGCAGGTGCCAGCGAGGGCGAGTTGGCGCTGTTCAAGCTCTGCGACGTACCCCTAGTCCACGGCTGGCTCGCCGATCCGTCTGATCACGAGACGTGGGACGCTCTGGTCGGAGAGGCTTCCGATTATAACCGCGCGGTGCAGATGGTCGTGGAAGGGGACGAGGTCGCCAAGGGACTCGTCGTTGTGGGCGACCACGGCGACGGGCCGGGCCAAGCCGAAGGGTTGGGCAGGATACAGAGCTTGGACGACCGGACGAGGAGGGACAGCAGCAAGAGTTGGACAGAAGAGGAGCAGACGAAGGTGGCCAATGGTGAGCCTAATCTCGGCTGCGCATACGCGTTCAAGGACTGGCAGTGTCATCGTCTCACCTCGCTCCTTCTCCTCAATGCACTATAGCGCTCAAGATCAAATCCTTCCTCGACTCGACCTCGACACAGCTCACCTATCACGGCCTCATAGTGTTGTCCTCCTCCCTCCCTCCAGGCAGTCTCGCGGCCCTCTTCCGCAACTCACACGTCTGCGTCGTATACCGTCGTAAGGAGAGCGACTCGATGGACGCCATCAACCCTGCCGCTAATGCGGTCCAGCCTCCGCCCGGCACGAGCGCGGCCGGTTCTGCCTCGCGGGCGGGTCCGGAAACGTCGTTGGCCGACGGCGCCGCTTCTTCAAACGAGGCAGCTCAGATGCCGACGCTGTATACACTCGTGACTGACTCTGCTTTCGTGACCGAGGAGGAGATCGTATGGGAGAGCCTGGTGGATGTCGACGGGAGCGGGAGCGAGTTTTTCGATAGCAGGCTCCGAAGGTGGGTTTGACGTCCCCGTCCCTCTGACAGGCAGTCTCTTTCGTCTGTCTGCCGCACGCGTGCACCGACGTGGGTCGCCAACGTCTTCTCTTTGACTGACGCACTCGCCGCACTCGTGCCTTTTTGCCTCGGGTCGTCATTTTCGGCCCCCCCTCGTCCAGGTCAGCACTCGCGCACGGCGACTACGTCGGCCGCTCCGCTTCTCGCCGAGCCCGCGGTGTTCCCACTGAACCTGGCAGTGGGCGTGGATCGGTCCCGGCTATGCCCCCGCCGGACGATGGCTTCAATTACGGACAAACGGAAGAGGGAGGCGGCGAAGATGCAGAGTGAGTTGGGTCGTTGCGCTCCATCGTTTTCGTTCGCGCGCCGCGCAGGGACGACTGAATTCCCACTTGTCCTGGACGCCGGTTGCTCTCTCAGCTACGCCCTGGCCTACCAACTCCAGCAGGAGGAAGACGCGCAAGAAGCGCGGCGCCAAAGGGAGGAAGACGGGCGTCGGGTGCCGTCCAGCTCGCGGTGGAACAGCAGGCGCACCGCCCCGAGCGCTGCGTATGCGAATCACGCACAGGAGCAGGGCCCGAGGGCGCCGAACGTGGAGGGGATGAGGAAGAAGAAGGGCTGCGCGATCATGTGATGAGATGAGCGGGCGAGTGTTTTGTTTTCTTTGTTTCTCTACTCTATGTCACTTCACCCTGATGAGACTGAGACTGTTACCGGATGGAGAGCGAAGAGGACCCACATCCTGTCCTGTACATACGTGGCTGTAGTTATTTGGGCGACCTCGGTGGAGTCCACCGGTGGAAGCGGCGAATGGATCCGGTCGGCGATTCCAAGTGCGCGTGTGTGCGGCAGAGCCACTAATCAAGCGGCGGCTGGTAGACCTTCGATCGGCCTCCACTTTATGGGCGCGAATGACGTTCCGGTTGATCCGTCGATGATCTCGGCCTCCACTCGATCTTCGACGAGCCCCGCAAGGAGACAAACAGCGAGGTAGATTCTTCTGGAGCGTTGTCGACGACGACGACGACCACGTCCACGTCCACAACCACGACACCGACAACGAAGACACTTCCCACCACCACCATCCCGCTTCGGTTCACCACCTCCCACCCACACCTCCATTCGAGCGCTTGACTTGACACGAAAACGGAAGCAACATGTCTACCGCTGGAAAGCCCATTCAGTGCAAGGCCGGTGAGTGTCGACAGCCACGACGCCGAGCAGTGGTGGTCATCATCAACACGGCCTGTTGTCGATGCATGCCCGCCCGATCCTTCCTTCGCATAGCCGTGCTTCGCTCATGCATGCATGCACACATCCTCCTCTTTCTGATCAGCCGTCGCCTGGGAGGCCGGCAAGCCGCTCGCGATCGAGACGATCGAGGTGGCGCCGCCCAAGAAGGACGAGGTGCGCGTCAAGGTTGAATACACCGGCTTGTGCCACAGTGAGTGTTGGGCTCTGTCAAGCTGTCCGCAACTCCCCATTCTTTGTTCTTCTCCTCCGTCTTTCGCTCACATCTCCCCGCCGATTTCCCGCCGACACCCGTCCACCCAGCCGATGCTTACACCCTCTCCGGCAACGACCCCGAAGGTGCTTTCCCTTCCATCCTTGGCCACGAGGGCGCCGGTATCGTCGAGAGCGTCGGAGAGGGCGTCACCGACGTCAAGGCCGGTGACCACGTCATCTTGCTCTACACCGCCGAGTGCCGCGAATGCAAGTTCTGCAAGAGCGGCAAGGTGAGTGCACGGAGGATGGAACGATGGCTCCCTGATCCCGTTCCATCAACGCGATCGCTTTGATTTGAACATTTTTTCTTGCTTTTCACATTCTTGCCCTCAGACCAACCTCTGCGGCCGCGTCCGCGCGACGCAGGGCCAGGGCGTCATGCCCGACGGGACGTCACGCTTCACCTGTAAGGGCAAGGAGCTCAAGCACTTTATGGGCGTTTCTGCCTTCTCGCAGTACACCGGTGCGTCGCCGCTGGTCGATTCCATCGCTTTCGTCGCTGGAGGTCCGTTTGCTCATGATCCGATCCTTGATGGGCTCTCGCCTCCCTTCGCCCCACAGTCGTGTCCAAGTTCTCCCTCGTCGCCATCAATGAAAAAGCTCCGCTTGACAAGGCCTGTCTCCTCGGCTGTGGCGTGACGACTGGCTTTGGCGCGGCGACGAAGACGGCCAATGTGCAGCAGGGGGAGACGGTGGCCGTCTTCGGTGTCGGCTGTGTGGGCTTGGCTGTCATCTCTGGTGCGACGGTCCGCAAGGCTAGCCGGATCATTGCAATCGACGTGAACGACGGCAAGGAGAGCTGGGCCAAGAAGTTTGGCGCGACCGAATTCGTCAACCCTACCAAGTTGGGCGGGAAGAAGATCCAGGACTACCTCGTTGAGATCACCGACGGCGGGCTTGACTATACCTTCGATTGCACCGGCAACGTAGAGGTCATGCGTTCCGCGCTCGAAGCGTGCCACAAAGGCTGGGGCGTTAGCACCATCATCGGCGTCGCCGCCGCCGGAAAGGAGATTTGCACGCGGCCTTTCCAACTCGTCACCGGCCGAAAGGCGAGTCTGCTTCTCTAGATTTATTCTCTCTGCTCTTCTTCTCGTCCCTCGGACGAAAATGCGATATGTCGGCGAGTGGCTGATCGTTGGTACGCTTTCCCATCCACAGTGGCAAGGCTCCGCGTTCGGCGGCGTGAAGGGACGCACCGAGCTCCCCGGCATGGTGGAGCAGTACCTCGCCGGCACCTTCCCCGTCGATCCGTACATCACTCACTCTACCACTCTCGACGAGCTCAACAAGGTGAGTCGAAGCGGACGCTCGGCCCATGGCGGTCTCTTTTCATGTTCTTTTTCCGCGCCCCGTGTGGCGGCAGCTGGTGAACTGACGGACGCCTCTTCGCTTGTCTTCCGTGTTTCTCTCAGGGCTTTGACTACATGCACGCCGGTGACTGTATTCGTTGCGTGGCCAAGATGAGCTGAGCGCGTCCGTCGCATCCGTGCCTATCTGCGAACGCGGTCGTGAATTGCATCAGTGCATATCCCACCCAGAGCCATGCTTCCCGTTCCTCTGTGACATTAAGTCTCCATGTTCTCAGCGTGCTGCTGTTTGTGGACGAGGTGTCCTGTGAATGTCATGAAAGCAGCTGTCAAATTTACTTGCGGACGGCGAAGAAAGGCAACCTGAGCGGCGCCAGACACCAGTAGTTCATACTTGACGCTCGTCGTCTTTTGATTAGTTTGGGCGTGCCTGGTCTCGATATAGAGCGCGGAACCGTTCCCGGCAATTGCTTTCCTTCCCCGCACTCCATCGCCACCTTCCTCGCTTACGCATGAGCGCCGATTCCGTCGCCTACAGCGTCGGCGCTTTCGTCGCCGGCGCCTTCCTGCTTGAATACGGTGCCGACAAGTTTGTAGGCCATGTCGCCGTCGTCGCGCTAAAGTTGAGGCTCAGTGAGACCCTCGTCGCTCTGCTCACCGTTGGCGCCGAGTGGGAGGAGGTGAGAGATAGAGACAGAGGAAACGCTCGAGTCGCCTCGGACCCTCTGGCAGCTGAAGAAAGGTTTGCGATGGACTTGTCCGTCTCTTTCCAGTGCTGATGACAACACATGAACGCCTCTTTTCATTGTCCAGCTGGCCGTCGTCATCGCAGCTCTCATACAACACCGACCTTCTCTGGCGCTAGGCAACGTCCTCGGCAGCTGCATCTCCAACGTCGGCGCCTTTTCCCTCGGCCTTCTCTTCCAATCCGCCCCCGTCATTGTATTCGATCGCAGCGCACGCCTCTACGCAGCCGTCTTACTAGCCATCACCACCGTCGTCACTGTCGGTCTCGGCACGGCAGGCGTGGAAGGGCTAGGACGATGGGGAGGGGCTTTGTTAGTCGCTGCGTTCGTGGTCTATCTCGTTGCCGTGGGATGGGCCATCTACAGGGGCATCATGGCCGCCCCGGAGGGCAGCGATAGCGACAGCGACTCCGACTCCGACTCCGACGACAGTGGTGATGAAGAGGAGGAGGGAATCGGTCGCGACCGACCGAGTAGGCCGACCCCGACCACGTCGGCGACCGAACGGTCGCCCTTGCTCGACGGCCATCCTCCGTCGTCAGCGTCTCGCCGTCATCGCCCGCGCTCGGTGTTGTTTCACTTGTTCCAAGTGACGCTCGGATTCGTCGCTCTCTCCCTCAGCGGCTACGTCTTGTCCCATTCGGCAACTTCTCTCTGCGCCTTCCTCGGCCTGTCCGGCACTGTGATGGGCCTCACCATCCTGTCCTTCACCACCACCCTGCCGGAGAAACTTGTGGCGGTGATGAGCGGCTCACGCGGACACGCTGGCATCCTCGCCGCCACGACCGCGGGCAGCAACATCTTCCTCCTCACCCTCTGCGCGGGCGTCACGCTCCTCGGCGCCGGCGCCGACTGGAGACTGAACCAGCAGCAGCTGATGGAGAGCGGGGAGACGGACCAGGGACGTACGGTAAAAGTAGGAGAGCTCGTCGTACTGTGGCTTTCCTCCGCCGCTTTCGCAGGCACTGTATGGTGGGGAGGCAGAAGGTGGATCGGAGCGGTCTTACTCCTCGGCTACGTGGCTTTCCTCGTCGCCGAATTCACCGTCTGGCGGGGCTGACGGACGGGCGGGCGGACGGATGTTATCTACTTTTTTGAGGAGTGGACGAGACGCACCAAACACACCACTCCGATGACGGAAGGAGGCGATACGAAACTCGCTGTCGCAAGACGAATCGAATCGGCTTGAATCCACCCTCTCGTCTGTCAATCACTTCAACTATCGTCTTCCTACATCTCTCGCCGAGGGCCGAGCCTCCTTCACATGTCTCCAGCTCGCGACCGTGGTCGTTGGGCGGGAAAGGCACGTGTATGAAGGAGGCGAGGAGCCGCTCGAGCGTCCGGGTGTGACTCTCCATGCGTACCGTAGAGGACCTTGGGCATTCGAGCCCAGCGGGAGGTGGAGACCGAGAAGGGAAGGGTGTGCCATGGTGACCAACGGTTTCCTGCTCCCAGATGTCATATCTACAAACGGATTCGTAAGACTGGCGGGACATGGATGAGAGACTTAAGACCACCTGGAAGACTGCATGGTTACAAAGGGACGAACGAGACAAAAATTCTTCAACGGGTTCTTGCACTAAGTAGTTACGCCAGCTTCTCCATCGCCTCGTAGAGTGCGTCCGTAGCCTGCTCCCTGGCACGCTTGGCCTTGCCTTTGGGGAGGATTGTGCCCGGCACAGACCTAATGTTCGCCATGCTCAGCTTTGACTGTGTCCCTCTACACGCCTGCTTCTTCTTATCGCCCTCATCTTCACTGGCCATCGTCTGACGAGAGAGAACATTGTCCGTCGTCATCCCTTTCCGCCCTGCGCTTTCTCGGGTCGATCGCCCGCTGGGGGAACACCGTTCCTGAGATGGCCTTCTGCCAAGTGATAAAATCTAAGTGGAACCTGAATTTGCGTTCGAAATCATTAACGGGCATAGTCCATTGCGCGTGAGATAATGATGAACGCGACCAGGACGTGCAGGGGGTCGTCAAGGAAGCGCTCTCGACTGCTCACCTCGTCGCCTGCCTGGCCCTTCACCGACCAAACGAGAAAGTAAAGCGGTTTTCCTTCCCATGCCCGAACCGAGCCGAGGGTATCATCGTCAGCTACTTGAGGAGCTTGGCATCCTCAAAGACGCGATCAAAGGGGATCCAGATATGACAGGCACGTTGGTGGACCAGGAACGTTGTCGCACTCAAGTGACCTGCGCACGAGCCTGGTCCCCTTTGCTGAGGGTGTCGAAGGCGCCAAATGGCGACGGACATCAGGCGACTGATCTTATGTGAGGTTCGAGAGCAGAACATCGCAGCCGAGGACGCCAGCTGCACCAGGTCGTCTGGCGTTTTGTATGACCAGAAGGTTGTCAGAAAATGTCGAGCCAACCCTGCACCTGTCGGAGCATGCGCATGGTGCAAAGGACCTCCATTCCCGCCACACCGGGTGGGATATCTTCTGGTTTGTCGAACTCCAACAATCCATTCGATCGCTTCCATTGTTCGTAAAGGGTAGCTGGCTGACCGCTCTACAAGAGAAATCAGTTGAAGAAGGCAAGAGGAAAGCTACAGCCAAAACAAGGACTCACTGGCTGGCATTGATGTAGGCAGCATCAGAATGGCCCGAGGAGGATAAAGATATCCTTGACGCTTCCGTTTCTCGAGTCTGGGAATAATAGCGAAAGAGATGGCGAGGGGAAAGAGAGCGGGAGGTCCTCTGCGGCCCTCGGCCTTTTGTAAGTCGTCAACATGGCCACAGGATGTGAACCTGGAGAAGCGAGGCACGACCTCAGAACAGAGGGAGACCACTCCTACTCATTCTGCCGGGGGTTCTCCTGGCATTCAGACGGGGGTTTAAAAGCGGTAGGTGGGCAATGCTAGAGTGCCGGTGATTCGAGCAGGGAGCTGAGGCGCCTCAATTCAGACAGGGAGCTGAGGTAGGGTGCCTCTGTACCTTCGCAGCCGCGTGGGTATTTGTACTCGACTACAGACTCGAGCGTGAGGGGGGACGAGTCGAGGTGACCGCTCACGATCGAGGGAGACGGATGGATGACTGCCTGGAACGGCCATGGCGTGCGCCGCAGTTGCGCGGCGAAACGCGGTGTCAACCGCGGGCGAGCACGTCAGACAGGAGTAGGGTTAGGGCGGCGAAAAGAATATGAGGATGACGTAAGGGCGAACTTGCCGATCTGAAATGACCCACTTGACTTTGCTTGACTTGCACTTCGCCCACGCGCACAGCCAACCCGGCCCGTCCAGCCCAAGCCAGCCAGCGCGCCGTTCGTACGTACAGACATACATAACATGGCCGCCTCCCTCTCCCGTTCTTTCCTCACCACCACCACCTCAGCCGCTCGCCTAGCCGCTTCTCGCCCACCGTTCCCCCCTTCTCTCTCTAGGTCCTTTTTCTCGAGCGCTATCAACATGGGTGTCAAAGGTGAGCCGGGCCCACGCCCCCGTCGACGACGCCGGTCGTCGTCTGCCATTCCACGCTGACAACGTCCTCTCGCCCGCGACGGAACGTGGCCGCGGATACCACTCGCCGCCATCGCAGTCGAGGACATCTCCCCCGGTGACGGCAAGACTTTCCCCCAGAGGGGTGAGTACCGCTCTCTGGCCCTTCGCTCCGGCGGCGACCTCCTTTCATCCGCCGTCACCGCCGCCCTCCTAACCCTCTACTCACCCTCGACGCGCTTGCCAATGCCTTCACACCGCCCGCAGGTCAGACCGTCCAGATCCATTACGTCGGTACGCTTGAGAACGGCACCAAGTTCGACAGCTCGCGCGACCGCGGCCAGCCCTTCGAGACGCCCATCGGCGTCGGCCGTGTCATCAAGGTGCGCGCGTGTCTCACATCGGTCGTGGCAGGAGGGCAGAAAGACGCCCAGAGGCGTGGCGATGTTTTCTTTGGATGTACGCTGACGCTCTCCGTCTATCCTCTATCCGCCATTCGTCAGGGCTGGGACGAGGGGTAAGTCGCTCCACCCCCCCGGCTGCGTGCCTGCGGTCGTACCTTGCCCCCCTCACCTTTTTCTTTCTTCACAGCGTCCCGATGTTGAGCGTTGGCCAGAAGGCTAGGCTCATGTGAGTCGTTGAGCGGATTTGGTCTCTGGGGCAGCGCGCGCGAGCGTCGATCGCTGATCACGTCCCTACGGCCTTCACACCTCGTAGCTGCACCCCCGACTACGCCTATGGCCCCCGCGGCTTCCCCCCGGTCATCCCTCCCAACTCGACCCTCATCTTCGAGGTCGAGTTACTTGGCATCAAGTAGACGGCGTGCACAGCGCCAGTCAGCCGCCAACGCGGTAACCCATCCCTTGTGAACAACATCCCCGTTTCCCCTCTTCCTCTTTCCTCCAGTCCCGTCTTTTTAAAACAAAGTGAAATGATCCCTGAACGTCAACGTGTCTGGCTACCTTGTCTGTTTCGTCTCTTGGACGAGAAGAAGGGGGCCGATTTGTTTGTTTTACGTTTTTCAAAGGAGAAGAAATGAAATGTCAAATTGTGGAACCTTTGCTTCGTCGGTGTGATCCTTGTGTGTTTTGGTTGCCCAATACGACGACGATAGTCTGCTTCTCGTTGAGCACCAGGCAATAACGCCATTCCTCCCTCTCCCTGCGCATGCCTCGAAGGATGCTGGCGCGAGAGGAGCGGGAGCGAAAAGACTTGCAACCGTCGCCGTCGTTCTGATCGCCGTCGGACGTGAGCGCAAGTCGGCGCGCACGTGGACACGCTCCGATCGTCTTCGAGCCTCCTTCCACCGACACGCAGCCGCGAAGAATCAAAGAGCACTTCGCCATCTTGCCGACATCTCTTCTCCCACATCTAGACACCCAACGCGCCTCTATACCCTTCTCTGCCCTCCCTCTTTCTCTTTCCATTTCGCCCCGCCCGCACCCGCCGCAACGTCTACGGCGATGAGGCTCATCGCTCTCCCTTTGGGACGCAAGACTCCCGCCTCCTCTCCCCTCTGCACCTTTGTCGCTCAGCGTCTCAAGACCTCCACCTCGACCGCCGCCGCCACGCCTGCCGGCTCTCTCTCCCCCATCCCCACTACCGGCAGTGTGGCCAGCTCCGGATCGCCCGCGCACGGTCGAAATCGTGATCCTGTCACCATTTCTGCTGCCCGTCTAACCGACGATACAGCGAGCGAAGCGGGCCCTTCGTCACTACCATCGTCGTCATCATCCTCGTCCGAAGGGCAAGCCGCGACCAAGCCGCCGCTGTCAACGCGCATCTCGGCTAAGGCAAGCGAGTTCTGGCTGGGCCTGGCGACGTCGGAGAAGGGAAAATGGTGGAAGCGCCCGACGTACCGGGCCGGGGAGAGGCTCATGGACCGCATCGACTTTGAGGAGTGGGCCCTCAAGGGCGTCGATCCCGCCCTCGGACCGAGCCTGGGCGACGGCTTTCCCAAGGGAGCGAAGAGAAGGGAGGAGAGGGAAGAGGAAAAGAAGATGGTGGTGCGTGTCGATGTTCGTCGCCGATGTGTGACCTGATCCTTCGCGCTCATGCTCGCGTCCGTTACCCCCACAGGTCCCTCTCCTCTATCCGCCCAGCCTGATCTCTCCCCAGCCGCTGCTAATCTCCCTCCGCGAGCTCACAGCGAAGCGCACGCCGCACCACCGCAAGTGGCTGTACGCGTGCCTCGTCGTGATGCCCATCACCATGCCCTTCGCCCTCGTTCCCGTCATCCCCAACTTTCCCTTTTTCTATGCCGCATGGAGGGCGTGGAGCCATTGGAAGGGTGCGTGAGGTTGGGTTTGGGTTATGGGGCCTTGTCCATGCGTTCCGACTGACCCGTGACCCGATCCCCGTTGGCCCCCTGTCCACCTCGTCCTTGCAGCCATGAAATCCTCTCAGTATCTCTCCGATCTTCTCAGCGCAGACCTTCTCATGCCGACTCCGTCCGCTGACCTAGACGACATCTACCGGAGTCCCCCTCCGTCTCCCTCTCCTTCACCGGCCGCCGAGGACAAGGAGAAGAAAATGGTGGCGGACAAGTCGTCATCGTCATCGACGGCGACGTCGACGTCGCGATCACGAACGGAGGCCAACCCAGACTTGAACCCGTCCATGCTCCTCAAGTCCTACCACGTCCACCCGCTGCTCGCCACCTTCCAGATCTCCCCGCTCCTCCGCACCGACGTGGAGAGGGCGCGCCTGCAGGCCGCCGCGCGGTTCGCCGAGGGCGGGCCGGGCGATGTGGGGGAGGAAGTCAAGGTGGAGGTGGAGAGGAAGCGATGAGGGGGGACGGCGTGATGAGACGAGACGAGACGAGAGGTGCCATGCGAAGGGGTGGTGGTGTATAGACAGACGAGTGTAATCTCCTTCCTTTAGTTTATATAGAGGCGGGGCCGCAGGATCGACCAGGCTAGCTGTCGTCGCCCTTGGGTCGTCTTCACGCTCAAAGATGCCCCTCCGACCGCGCTCTCTCTTTTTCTCTCTCTCGTCGTCCCCCTCGCCACAGGCGCGCTGAAGTCTTTTTTTCATTGACGGCACGTCTGAACGACCGTCTGCGTGACCTTTTTTTTCCACCGCACCGCACTGCGCCTCGTCGCGTCCGCATCACATCGCATCGCATCCAACTCATCGCACGTCTTGTCTGAATTGTGCACGGGAGGCGAAGAAGGAACATGGGCGCGCGTGAATAAATAGATGATGAGGGAGAGAGAGCAGGGCCCAGCCGTCCGGGACGCCCATCATCGTCGATCGACGTCGATCGTTCGATCGCCGCCGGCGTCTCGCGACACGGGACTCGGACCGGACAACTTGTCCAGTTAAGTCCGCGCGATGCAATCACCCCCCAAACCAGCCGATCGAAGCCAGACTGGCCGTCGATCCAGTCTGGTCGGGACAGCGATGGATGGAATTGGAGGTGGTGTTGGGCGACGGGCCCGTTCTCGTATCGTAGCATGGCGGTTCGGCAGTCGCCCATCCGTGTGGAGGTGACGAGGAGGAGGAAGAAGAAGACGACGACGACGGATGCGTAGCGGCGATCTGTTGTTATTGTTCTTGGTCAGCGATCGAACGTCGATGCCGAGTGGAGGCCGCCGGCAGCCGACTTCTCGTTCCTCCACCACCATCGACGACCATACCTCGAAAGCAGGCAGACAGACAGACAGATAAGACTGGACTAGACTAGACAACACAGCATGGTTGCCGTCCTGGATCACTCCAAGATTCTCGTCACCGGTGAGCGCCTGCTGACAGAGAGAGAGCTCGACCGCGCGCGCTCCCTCGCTACAGACTGACTGACTGACCGACCGACCGACCGGATCGGACCGACTTGGACGTCCTGCACCCCCCTCTCCCTCTTCTCACCTCGTCAGGCGCCTCCGGTTACATCGCCGCTCACTGTTGCCACCAGCTCCTCGAGCGTCTCCACACCGTTCGGGGCACGGTGCGCTCGGCGGAGAAGGGCAAGTACCTCGCCAAGCTGTTCAAGCGATATGGCGACAGGTTCAGCTACGTCGTCGTCGAAGACCTCGAGAAGGTGCGAGCGCGCAGTCGCAGTCGTCGCATGAGAGCGAGGAGCAGAGGTGTGGAACTCGTGTTAACTCGCCTCTCGGATCGTCACAGGAGGGCGGCTTCGATGAGGCCGTGAAGGGTATGGACGGCGTCCTGCACACCGCCTCTCCTTTCCACTACAACATTGAAGATCCCTACAAGGGTAAGTCGGCGAAGCGTTCTCGTCCCTCGTGCCGCCTTTTGTCACTCAAAGTCTTTCCCCGTCTGTCCCCCCGACCGACAGACCTCGTCAACCCCGCCGTGAATGGCACGCGCAACTTGCTCAAGTCGGTTCATCAGCACGGGTAAGCCGGTTACCTCGGCCCACATCTCACCTCAGCCGCTGTGCGTTCGAATAAGTGCTGATCTGATCTACTCCGCCTCGCTCTTCCACCAGATTGTCCGTCAGGCGCGTCGTTGGTGAGTCGTTGACGGCCAAGACACAATACTCGCCTGCTCGTGCCCTGGCCCATCCCTTCCGCTGACGACGCCGATCACTTTGTGCCACAGTCACGTCCTCCTTCGCCGCCATCATCGAGCCTAAGCCTCCTGTGACCGTGTTCACCGAAGAAGACGTTCGTCCTCGCTTCCCGCTTCTCCTTCGGCCCGTCTCTTTCGGCCGAGTGCTCACCTTCCCCTCCGTCCTCTTTCTGCACCCGCCGTCGTCGCTCAGTGGAACAACCACTCGCCAGCGGTCTTGGAGAAGGAAGGAAAGAACGCGCCTGCCATCGGTGGGTAGACATCCCGGTCCGGTCCGTTCTCGTCACTGACGATGGATGGCGTTCATGTTTCGCCATGCTTCTCTCGTCAGAGGTTTACCGATCTTCCAAGGTCCTCGCTGAAAAGTCGGCATGGGAGTGTGAGTGTGATTCGCACAAGCTTGGTAGGAGACCTCATCACACACACGCCGTCGCTCATCCTGCTGCTGTCTGTCTCCCGCGTCTGTCTGTTTCCCGCGTCTGTCTCCCGCGTCTGTCTTTCACTTCGGTCCACAGTCATGGAAGCCGAACAGCCCAAATTCGACCTGGTCACCATCCAACCGCCTTTCGTGCTCGGCCCTATCATCCACGAGGTCACCTCCCCCGACAAGCTCAACACGAGCGTCGCCTCTTTCTACGGTTTCCTGCACGGCCAGAAGAAGGAGAGCGACCTTCCCGGGCCGGGGGGGAACGAGGGTGAGTGGGGACGACTTGGAGGAGGTCTGGTCCTCGCGCTAACTCTGCCTCTCTCCTTCCTGCTCGCTGTTTCCACCCACCCGCCCGCGCTCAGTCGACGTCCGCGATGTGGCCAAGGCCCACGTGGAGGCGCTCATGCGACGGGACGCCGGCAACCAGCGCTTGTGAGTCGACTCTTTTCCGCCCGCTCCTCCTTACCACCTTCTTGATCCCGCTTCACCTCGCCTCGCGCTGTTCCCTTCTCTTCCCTTCACTCCGCTCGCGCTCCAAAAAAGCGCCACGTCCAACGGACCCTGGACGTGGCAAGACGTGGCAGACATCCTAACGACGCACGTGCCCAAGGAGAAGCTGGCGAAGTACACCTTCCCTCGGGGTACGCCCGGGGCTGGCAAGACGGTGAAGCAGAACATTCTCAAGGGCGACAAGGCGCGGGAGATGCTCGAGGTGCATTATCACTCGTTCAAGGATACTGTCTTGCATATGCTTGCCTCGATTGAGGATTATGAGGCGAGGGGATGGAAGGGCACGCCGCACGAGGACGTGTTGTTCCTTGACGCCAAGAAGTAGAAGTAGGAGGGAGAAGCAGAAGCAGAAGCAGAATATTTCAAGGAACACGTAGTCTTTCATCGATCAATCGTGACTGACTGACTGATCGCCCAGATAAATTGTAACCATGGCCAGCACAGAAAGACGATGCGATTGGACGGGAAGGAGAAATCGGCATTTGCCGCACAGAGAGAGAGAGAGTCCAAGGCTCGGTCTCGCTTTTTTCATTTATCCTTTTTTGCGTGAACGATGGCAGAGTAAATGAGACGAACAAGGGTAGAAGGGGTGAGGTGGGTCGAGGCCAGGCAGGCCAGGCCGGGTCACCACTCGAAGGCGTCGAGGATGGCGCGCACGGTCTCGGCTCTCGCCTTGTCGGCGATCTCTAGGTTGGTGTTGATGCTGATGAACGCATGCGTGCAACCCCTCCATACCCTCACGCCGGTCGACACGCCAGCGTCGAGCAACTTGTGCGCGTACTCGATCCCGCCTTGTCTCAACACGTCTCTCTCACAAATCTGGAGGTGGTGCGGCGGGAGGAAGGGGCGGAGCTCGCGGAGTGCGCTCACGCTCAGCGTGTTGGCGAACGCCGACACGCCGTCCTTGCTGGCTTCGGCTGCACCGTGAGGAAAGATGTAAGGCTCCATGTCGACCGTGTTCTGGTTCGACCAGATCGAGTAGCCTTCCTTGTCCAACTCGCCTCCCAGGCTTGCCGGGCTGCCCTCCGTCTTTGCCGGACTAGGGTCGAGGTTGGGAGAGTCGAGGAAGACGAGCTTGAGACGGGCGCGATTGTCGCCCGCGCCGCCGGGCTGATCGGCCAGCGCCGCTTTGGCGCTGCGGATGGCGAGGTAGGAGGCGAGCGTGGAGCCGGCGGAAGAGCCGAAGAGGGCGAGGCGCGAAGGGTCAAAGCCGTGGTTGGCCAAGGTGGAGGGTCGGACGAGCCAGTCGTAGGCGGCGGCCACGTCGTCAAAGGCGGCCGGGAACGGGTGCTCGGGCGCGAGGCGGTATTCGGGAGAGATGGAGGTGAGGCCGTGCTCGGCAAAGTAGGCGAGCATGGGAAAGTCCATCTCCGGCGTGCCGGTCACAAAGCCGCCGCCGTGAATGACGAGCACGACCGGCTCGAGCTCGCCCTCTTTCTTCTGCCGCCTCACGCGTGCGGCGGGCCTGACGACGAGCAGACGAATCTTGACCCCGTCGGGCCCGTCGACGTGCAAGTCGGACAGCTCCACCCGCGAGGGGTCGGGCAAGGGGGGGCGTTGGGAGGCGGCCAAGGCGGCGCGCATGCCACCGTCGGGGTCATTGGGTGCCTTGTGGGAGGGCAAGCCTGGGAAGGCGGAGAGGAAGAGCTGCGAAACGGGTAGGGGAAGAGGCGGCGGCGGCGGCAGCAGCGGCAGAGATGAGCGCGGCGGCGGGTCAGACGTTGCCGCGGGTGATGCTCACACGAAATTCGGGGTGGGCGAGAGAATGGTTGGCGTGTGCCATCTTGGATCGGTGGTGGTGATTTGAAAGTATCCCCTCTGATGGACGGCGGCGAGGACTGGCGAGCTGGGCGGGAATGAGCGTGGGGAAAGACGGAGTGCGAGCAAGAACAGTTGATCCGACTACGACGACGACGACGACGACCAGCGACGACGACCAGGACCACCACCACCTTTCACGTCGCTGTCGCAGCGTTGACAGTCATTGCCTGACCCGATCTCTCGCTCCAGAAGACACTCGACGACGACGTCTGCACAGCGAACCTCGTTCGTACGGCGGCGCATGTGACGTGCCGACTGTGACGAAGCAGACCGACGTCTCCTCACGACCGCGGCGGAGGTGGCCGAAGGAAGCCGGGTGGGGCCCAGCCAAGCGGATATCGCCGCCTAGCGCCGATGTCTTCCCGACCCGACGACCCGACGATGGGGACGAGTCAGAGTCAAGAAGAGGGCGGAGAGGACGCTTCTCGTCTTCGTTTTCGTATTTATCCTCATTCTTGTCTTCATCTTTGTCCTCATCCTCATCCTCCTTCCTCCATTCTCCTTCCTGAACGCCCCTCGACCCCCTTCGCCGCCGCCACGCCATGTCCGTCCCCGCCCCCAACCCGTCGGTCGACTGGGACAACCTCAAGTTTGATATCGTGCCCGTCAACGGCTACGTCTCCTACGAGTACACCACCGAGACCGGCCGCTGGTCGGGCCCCAAGTGGAACCCGTCGCCCTACCTCTCCATCCACGTCGCCTCCACCGCCCTCAATTACGGACAGGCCGGCTTTGAGGGCCTTAAGGCGTTCCGCTCCAAGGATGGCAACGTCCGCATCTTCAGGCCCAAGGACAACGCGGCGAGGCTCAACAAGACCGCCGTCGTCGCTTCCCTGCCCGAGGTCCCGGAGGAGGTCTTCCTCGAGGCTTGCAAGCTCGTCGTCGCCGGAAACTTGGATTTCGTACCGCCTTACTCTCCGTGAGTTGCTCGAGACGCTGGACGAGTCAGTCAGTCAGCCGTTCGCCTCGGAGCTCATTCGCGTCTCTCTACCATCGCCCAGCTACGCCGCCAAAGGTTCGTTTTACCTCCGCCCCTTGCTCATCGCCACGGGCGGCTCCCTCATCCTCGACCCGCCCTCGCACTTCACCTTCCTCATCTGGGGCACGCCCACCGGTTCGCTCTACAGCACCGCCGACGCACCCGCCATCGACGGCTGGGTGATCGACGACTTTGACCGATCGGCGCCCATGGGCAATGGTGCGACCAAGCTCGCGGGTAATTATGCCCCCGTCTTCCGTCACACCAAAAAAGCCAAGCAGCGCGGATATCCGATCACCCTCCACCTCGACGCCAAGGAGCACAAGTACATCGACGAGTTCTCCACCTCCAACGCCATTGCCTTTGTCGACTCGGACTCGGAGCCGGGCAAGCGGCAAGGGTTGACCAAGCCCAAGGTCGTCGTTCCGGAGAGCAAGACGATCCTGCGCAGCGTTACCAAGCTGACCGTCGTCGACATTGCCAGGCAAACGTTCGGTTGGGACGTCGAAAGTCGGCCGGTGCTCTTTGACGAGGTCACCAAGGGCGACTTTAGCGAGTTTGCCGCCGCTGGCACAGCCGCGGTGCGTGGCCTCTACGCTCGTCCAGTGGCCTTGTTTCCGTGGTCAAGTATGCTCACTCCATCGCTCCCACCGTCTCCCTCTTCCTTGCCACCCTCAGGGCATCACCCCTGTCCGATCCATCTCGTACGGGTCGCCCGAACAAGCGACTCGTGTCGACTTTGGAGACGGCAAAAAGCCGGGCCCGATGACCATGCGCGTATTGCAGGAGCTGACGAGCGTCCAGAGTGGAGATCGGCCGGTGAGTTGTTGGATAAGGAAGAGCCAGTAAAACGAAAAGAAAAAGAACCGGCTGACGCGCGCGCGCTTTTTGGAACTCAGGACCCCTTCGGGTGGCTCTGGCCATCGCAGGGCGTGTTTGCCGAGGATGCGATCAAGGCGGAGTCTTCCGCCGGTCAGTAGGATGGCGCGGCTTGAGAGCTGAAAAGAGCGTTGCGGGAAACGGACACGTGGGAATGGTGCTCCAGAGAGCCAGGAAGAAAGTAAGTCGACTGTCCGTTGGGGAGGGATGGAAGGAATGCGGAATGGAAAGGCCTGTTCCTCGCTACAGTTGCAATTGCAAGCTCGGCTAGGCTGCACATCACATTATCACATTACATCACATCACGTCGGTTGACCAACTGACTGAGCCAGCTCTGACTGGACGACGAGGTGTTGAAGGAGCGACGATTGAGTCGTCCTCTCCTCGTCGAACCAGCAAGAGATGTTATGTTGTTCTTGACGCGGGTTGAGATGCGGTGGATCGACTTGCCCGAAATAACCAAAGTGGACTTCACTTGAGAGTTGCCGGCCATGGGACCATGCGGTCCCGATGTGGCTTACCTTTCGTTCGGTTCGGTTCGGTCTCACCGGCTGTCTGTCTGCGATGGGTGCGAGCCGCGGTCTCACTCGAACCAACCTGCGACTGCGACGCGACGACGTCAACTGACAGGAAGACAGCAAGGAGAAAATGGAAGCGGATCTGGGGCCGGGCGGGATTAATTGATCTCGAAGCGAGGGCAGGCCATCGGATGACTTGGGACTTAGAATCCGATGTGAGATGGTAAGTGGGGGACAGATGAGATGAGCTGACGACGATAACGTGCGCGTCTGAACGTGTCCAGGGGGAGGGAGAGGTTAGGGTACATAAGAGGGCCCGTGAAGCGATCCCACCCACACCTACTTTTTGTCCCTCCCCACTACTCAAAGCAAGCCAAGCTCCCATTCGCAACAACATGCCTTCTTCTCCTCCTTCGAACCCGATCAAGCCGATCATCGTCTGGTGCGTGCCGAGGTCATGCTCGACCGCCTTCGAGAGGGCCTTCATGCAAAGGACCGACACAGTGACCGCCCACGAGCCGTTCGGAGACCCGTTCTGTGAGTCGATCTGAGTTGAACAGACCACCGCCACTCGCCGCGAAAGGGGTACCTTTGTCCGGCGAGCGAGGCGGAGGCGCTCTCTTTTGTCTTGCCTTGTCTTGTCGGCGGCGGCGGCTCGTACGGTTTGCTCTGTTTGCGTCTGTCTGCTTGTCTGTCTGTCTGTCCGTGTCCGCATTTGAAGCTTGCAGGGCGATGTGGCCGAGTGGGGTAAGATATGGGTCGAGCGCGCGCAAGTCAGCGAGGGGAAGGAGGAAGATGGGGAAAGAGGGAGGAGGCGATGGACGTTGTCGTTGGAGGAAGACGGAGGGAGAGAATCTAGATAGGACTTCGACCACGGTCTTCCTGTCGTTGCTCGTCCTGGATGGAAGATGGTCTTCTTCTTCCTTCCACGACCAGCCAACAGCTTGCCCGTCGGCCTCGACTCCTCTTTCTCTCCACTCCTTCCTCCCACCTCTCCCCGGCTCCTCATATCTTTCTTTCTATTCTTTCTTTCCTCTCCCTCCGCCGACCGCCCTCTCGCCCGCGCCGCCGCCTTCGCCGCCCTCGCCTTCGCCTTCCTTGGCCCTCCTTCTTCTTTTCTTCTCTCCTCCCAGACTGGTCTCGCTCTCGCGCCTGCAGACGCTACTCAGACGCTCAGTGCGCCGCCCACGATGCTTTCGACACCACCACCGACGGCGTCGCCCGCGACCTCATCCAAGGCAAAGTCGACGGCGCTTCCATCGTCCACAACGACGGTGTTAAGTACCTCTTCATCAAGGTGCGTCCTTGTCGGCCGCCCGCACCGACCGTCTCTCACACATCTTCCCTCCGCCCGCCCCTATAGGACATGGCCCAATACGTCTTCTCCGCCGCCTCCCTCCACGCTCTCCACCCGGACTCTCGCGTCTTCCCCGACCCGGCCGCCGACGCGAATGGCGACGCGAATGGCAACCTGAACGGCAAGGCCTCCTCCGACGACCCTTCTCTGCCTCCGCCCGCTAATCCTACCGTCCTGCCCACCTCGGTCCTCCGCGCCTTCACCCACACCTTCCTCATCCGCACCCCTCGTCGCGCCATCCCGTCCTATCACAAGGCCGCCATGGCCTCCGCCGGCGGATTCGAGTACTTCGACCCCGCCGAGGCCGGCTACGAAGAGCTCCGCCTCCTCTACCGCTTCCTCAGTGATCCCCGGAGCGAGTTCAACGCCGGGGCACCGTCGCAGCCCCAGCCGCCGCCGCTCATCGACGCCCAAGACCTGCTCGCCGACCCGCACCACGTCGTGAGGGCCTATTGTGAGGCGGTGGGAGTGCCGTTCGAGGAGAACATGTTGCATTGGAAGGCGGAAAAGGTGGAGCAGTTTAGCAAGTGGGACGGATATCATGGGGCCGTGCGTATGGGTCATGTGTCAGCGAGGGTGGGTTCCGAGTCATCTGACGTCCGGCCAGGCCTCTTTCTTGCAAATCCGTCCATGGTTACATACAGGCTGAGCAATCCACCGGCTTTCGCCAAGAAAAACCCGTCCAACAAAATGGCGCCACCACTTCTTCTTCCTCCCCCGTTTCCTCCACCAGCCCTCGCACCGACGAGACGTCGACGTGTCCCAACGGTTCCAAGTCTGCCTCGGATTCCCCCGAGGAGGCCGATGAGGTGCAGGAGACTGTCGACCGCTGTTTGCCGGCTTACGAGGTGCGCCGCGTTCTCTACGCGTGTTCCTCTCTTATCGACCGAGGCGTAGCAACTCAGCGTAGCGTAGCGCTCACACGTTCGTTTCTTTCGCTTCACCGAACCGACCCGGGACGTATGCGATATCAGTGGCTCCGCAAACGCACCACCATTCACGCTCCTAGCGTCTGACAGTGACTTGGACATCTATCGGCGGCCCGGCCAGACCGGGCCTCGTCAAATATATATATATTTATAACTGCTAGCCGACTTAGGCGGGACATCAACACGAACCCGTGACACGACGATCTCTGGACCGTAAAAAACGACTCGAACCGCCTGGCTGTCTGTCTCCTTTGTTTTCCTGTCGTCTCCGCGCCCTTTCGCCCTTGTGCTGTTTTGCTTGGCAAATACCCCTTGAACCCCATTGATGAACCCCTCCCTCCCTGTCTTGGGGTAGTGCCCCAAACTCGCGCGTCCCCCCTCCCCCCGTTCCAGGCGTCCGTCTCACTGGCGCCTCGAATGGAAGCGACGTACGTGACCCCCACTCTTGCCGGCCATTTGTACCGTACCCGTCTCCCTCCGCCACTATTTCATTTCCTTCTCGCGCCGTCAATGAGTTTTCCCTCCTTACCCGTCCGTTCGTTCACTTGAAGTCGCCTAGCTCGAGAAGCTGGCTATTTGGCAGGACGAAGAGAAGAGAAGAGAAGAGAAGAGAAGAGAAGAGAAGAGAAGAGAAGAGAAGAGAAGAGAAGAGAAGAGAAGAGAAGAATGAGCCGACCGAAATGAGGGGGGGCAGGACTCGCTTCACTCACCGGCGGCGGTCCATTCCGCTGGTCGGTCGTGTGACCCTGACTGACGGCCTGACGCCCAACGACGAAGGGGAAGCGGCGGTCTGGTTTTTTATTTTATTTTATTTTATTTTATTTTATTTTATTTTATTTTATTTTTGAATGAAGAATGAAGGGCTTAGCGACCTCCTCCCATTCCCAACCCCCGAGATCTCTCGTGGGGCGAATCGTGAGTGACCGACGAGCGCTACTGGCTGGCTGTATGGAGTGCCTACTCCGTCCCGTCGTCCAAGCCGACAGACAGGAGGTGCTGAGGAACAGTCAAGAGGAGATGGCGTTGATTGACAATGTCGCTCGGTCGACGCGAGGCGACGGGCTATAATTACATTAGTAGGAACGGACGGAACGGGCGGATGGTTAGGGACGGGAGGATGGCAGGTTTGTTATCTGATATATAAAATCTAAGCTACCGGACTCGGAGGGATGGCATGCGGTCTACACCTGGGAAAGGCCCATCTTGACCGCCTCGGGAAGAGAGAAAGTGGGAATGCCGAGCTTCTTCGTCTCGTTCTTGTCGCCCCAAACGGCTTCTGGAGCGCCAGTGAAGAGGATGGAGTAGACGAGCGGGGGGAAGGCTTTCATCAAATCGCCCGCCGCAAGGTCCTTGAGCGCCTGCTCCTTGCCCACCGCGATGGAGCGCTCGGTGGTCGTCCAGCCTTGGGCGCCAATTTGGTTCTGGATCTCGTGGAGGACGTCGAGCTGTCTGACCTCGACATCGGCGACGAACACGTCCCTGTTGTTCGTCTCTTCCGGGTGGTGGAGGACGGCGACGACGGACTTGGCGATCGTCTCGAGCGTCGTCGCGGCAAACTTGCCCTTGCCGCCGTCCCAGAGGTCGGCCTTCTTGTCCTTGACGTTGATGCCGAGGAAGCCGGTGGCGACGCCCCAGTCGAAGAATGCACCGGACACGATGGCGGTGTAGGAGAGGCCCTTGGACTGGATGTACTTATCTTGCGCTTCGGCTCGACGATCGCTACCTCCATCGCTGCGGGGGAGAAGTAGTCGGCGCCGTACTCGGAGGGGAAGAAGCGCTTGATGCCGGCCTCGAGGCAGGCGTCGACGAGGACATGCTGGTCGACGAAGCCGGGCGTCGCGCTCACTACTGCGTCTTGGCCGCGGAAGGATGCGACAAGGGCCTCCTTGTCTTGGTAGTCAGCGCGGACGACGTTGATGCCGTCGGGGAACGTCGACTTGGAGCCCGGTCGGCTGAGGATGGTGATCTTGAACGTCTTGGCGGCGATGAGCTGTTCGAGGATGACGTTGCCGAGATTGCCGCCGGCGCCGGCGAGGACGACGTTCTTGATGGACATGGCTGGGAGGCTGTCTGTAGCGGTGGAGGGGACTGGAGGCGAGGAGTGAGGGAGTGAGGGACGAGATGTGAGTGTCGTACGAGCCGACGCTGGGGTTCATATACTTCTCGAGCGAGGCCAGTCCGCGGACGACGTTGAGCTGGCGGGGAGGAGGTGTGTATGTTCCACGTCGATCATCATCATCATCTTCTTCTTCTTCCATCTCCTTCTCGCCCTCGCCTCTCGTCGTCTCCCCGCCACCATCCTGGATATCCATCCATCCGTCCATCCCCGCCGACTCCGACGAGATACGCCCGTCCTCGGCCGTAGCGACGTCGCGCCGACGGGCGTTGTGTTGCGCAACGATGCATTGCCACGTCGACATCGAAGATTTGACCGACGGCCGTGAGCGTCTGTCCATCCCGCTCGTCGCAGCTACGGCCGAGGACGTCAAGCAACTGGCCGACGTCTGGATACAGGTGCGTACGTGGCCGGCCGAGGCACGGCGGAGGCGACGACGGAAGGAAACTTGCGCTCTCTTTCATCATCATCTCGCCCTTGCGTCCTTCGCCGCCCTTCTTCTTACGCACCGTCGATCATACGCAGTATACGACTCAGTGTGTCGATCACCCATCCTTGGCCGACCGCCCCGGCGCTCTCGCTGCTCACTCCCCCTCGGCGCAACAACACGACGACGTGGCAGACGCCGAGGAACGCTCGTGCTATGGATGCTCGTGCTCGCCTGCAGAGGCCGACGAGCTCGGTATGACGTGTAGGCCCGGAAGCGACTGCGAATGCATAGCCACGCACGGTGGGTCACCGTCGCCATGTCCATGTCCATGTCGGCCAGCTGAGCTGGTTCGATCCAGACGACGACGGCAAGGCCGGGTCTCAATGTACATCTCATCCTCCTGCAGGCAATTTCTACGCTTCCTCGCCATCGACTGCCGACGGCGTCGAGCCCCAGCTCGTCCTCGACATTTCCGCACTACCGCCCCGTCACCCTTTGTTCGAATGCAACTCGACGTGTGCCTGTCAGGTTCCTGGACCGCCGCAGACGGAGAAGACGGACGATGATGGCCTTTCAGCAGTGCGTTGCGGCAACCAGGTCGTCGGGAAGGGGATCCAGTGAGCCATCGTCTGGTGCTTTATTCCGTCTTTGCACCCAGTCCGACTGACTGACTGGTAAATGTTCCCACTAGAGTACCACTCCAAGTCCGCCCAGCAGTCGCTCATACGCAACTGACCGACGACGACGACGACGAGTCCTCTTCGAGGCGCCCTCGCAAGCGTATGCGCACGACGGACGCCGCTCAATCCCGCGGATTGGGTCTCTTCAGCCCGCGGGCCCTTCCGCGTGGCACCTTCGTGGCCGAGTACGCGGGGGAACGGATCACCACCGAGTTGGCCCGGACCAGGTGGGAAGCACGCGCGGACGAACGGTTGGGCAACTATATCCTCTGTGTGAGAGAGGGAAGCGGGGCGGGTGGTGGTGGGAAAGAGATGAGGACGAACATTGACCCCACACGGATCGGCAATATCGCCCGCTTTGCCAATCACCTCTGTCCGCCGCTGACGAACCTAGTCATCCTTCCAGTGCGGTGCGACCCTCCTAACATGTCCCGGAACGCGTCCCCGGCGGCGCTCCTCCCGCCCCCGCGAGCGGCCATGTTCATCAGTCGGGACGTCGAGGCGGGCGAGGAGCTAGGCTTCGATTACATGGATGCTGGTCGCACCACCGCCGCCGCCGTGCCTACGCCCCGCCGCTCGTCGAAGCCGGCGAGGGGCTTGACGAGATGTACCTGTGGAAGCAGTGCTTGTAGACGCTGGATGGCTTTCGATCCGAGTCTGTGAGCAAGCCGCCGGCTGTTCGGTTGAAGCGCGACTAGATGATATCTTCCCGATGGTCAATTAGATACGATTCGCCGGTCGTGGGTGGCTCGAACGACCAACTTGGCGTCTTTTCAAAGTGAGTGAAATTCAGCGAGGTCAAGATTAGGTTCTGGGCATTCTCAAAGTGCCCAAGTCCAAGTGGGGGGAGCGCTGAGAGGTGGGCGGCGGAGGACTTGGAACTTGTCCACGAAGCGCAGGAGGTGCGTGCCCAGGTTCTCATAAGTTCGAACCCGCCGGCTGTGCTACCTTTTTACCCCCCCCCCCCCCCGCGGTAGGGAGGACTGCGTCCGGCTTCCACCGGATCCGAAGGCGAGATTGTCACCCGGAAAAGCACTCGAGTTGGGGGTCAGTCGTGTCGACGTCGCGCCTGTTTTGCCGAGACCAAGGCTACAGACGTCCGGGGTGGGGGCAGGGTTGGATGAAAGGACGACCCTCTTTCTCTTCTCTCGTCACCGATATCGACGGCACTGAACATCGCCGCCCTCGTCTCGGCCGCCCGTCTCTCCTGCGAGCTCTCTTCAGGCGATATCCACAGAGTTCTCGTGGAAAACCGCAGTGGGCCGCTCTCGCGTTGAGACAGGGAGGGGTGTCGAAAGTGGTGCGCAGGATGATGAGGCAGGATGGGAGGATGAGCGGCAGCGACAGTGAGGCCTGCCCGAGGGGGGCTGACGGAGCAAGCCTTTGTATAGATCCCGAATGGCCGGGTATGATCTTGAATGGCAGTAAACGTGTTGACATGGAGAGGAGCAAGGTCCATGGTCGAAGAGGAATTCTGTGAGCGTGGCCACCACCGCCTCTGTCCCTGTTGGCCTCGCTCTCCATCTATCCTATCCGTCTCGGGCGCTCCCCGGCCTGGAATAGTACCCGGCGTCCAGCCAGCATTTGGCCACGGGGACCGACGATGAGCGAGCAGGTTCTCCTGATGGTGTCTAATCACCGGTCCTACCGGCAGTACCTCGTATTCCGACAAGTCTCTGTTACCTCTTATTTCTCTCCACCGTAGGGACGGCGTTCAGTCGACGTGCAGCACAGCACAGCTATGCATTCCGTTTTGGCGCAAATCGGAGCTGCGCAAGTAGTTGATTGTCACTCCTGACTCTCTCCGCGCGTACAGCCCAGCTGCCAAACAATTCTCAGCGCGAGTCCGAGCGTGCAAGTCCTTGTTTGTGTACGGCCCAGCTGTGCATTCCTTTTTTTTTTTGGTCTTCTAGATGTCAGTCGCTTTCTCTATTTAAAACGTGGCCTTCAGTGCCATCGACCGACTCGCACCGCATACGTCGCACTCGTCGTCGTCTCTCATTGATCCCATCTCACAACGAGGCACGCATTCCTTCGCCGATTATCCAACAGCGATCATGGCCATCGACTCTTCGTGTCCCCTCGTAAACACAGCCTGGGAGTGTCCTTACTGCCACTACGTGAACAAGGACGACTCAAAGATCTGTACGGCGGAAATCGATTACGACGGTACCAAGTGCCACTACCCTAAGCCCTCCTGTAAGGCATATGAGGTTGTGCAGGAGGAAACGGTGAGCGGAAGCGATCTCTCTTTCATCGTCCCCGTCCTCTGACCCTGAAGGACTGAACGCTGTTCGCCCTTTGCGGCTTTGCCAACGCTCAGGGGCCGATGTGTTCTCCGGATGTGTAGCATCTAGACTCTACGGCAGTCAGTCCGGCTGTGCTTCGTCATACATTCCGAGCTCGCTGAGCTTTTTTCGCATGTCCCCATTCTCTCCGCCGTAGCAATGTCAGCCGTGATTGCGTGTCTTCCCGAATCCGAGGGCGCTCCCTAGCCGTGCATCCATCTCAGCGCGTCCAAGTCTTTGTTTGCCCTCACACTCTCCCACGTAGTCCAACTATCTAAGCGCGCCATTTGACTCTCTCGTGTAGAGATCAGTCGACCTCATTGCCGCTTCCTCGTCGGACAGAGTGACTGGAAAGGATATAGGACGTGCTTTCTGCAATGTCGTCGACCGACGTCCAACACTATGTGCTCAGCATCGTTTCATCCATCGGCAGGCATGCCGACATCCTTCATGGACATCAACGTCTCGGGCACCACCCTCATAGGTACAGACACCTTGCAATGTCCAAAGTGCGGCTTCATGAACGCGGACGCCGACGGGCGGTGTCGAGCGATCCGCAAGGACTGCGTTAGAAGAGCCGGCTACAGGTGCTGCTTCCCTGAGTCGGAACCAGAGAATCCGACGCTAGTGGAAGGAGGAGTAAGGAACGGTGAGGGAAAGCCATCTTTGTGTTTGTCAAAGGCTTCTGATCCATCGCGCTATGCGGAACATTCAGCAGCCGGTCTGGAACGATGATGACTGGTGCTTGAAATGCTGGGGCAGTCAGTCCGGGATATGTCGTCAGATGTAGGCTCAGAGCGCGCGATATTGATTCTCTACGTTTCAATAAAACTGGATTTGAACTTCAAGTCCTTGTGGGTGATAGCCAACCAAGGTGTGTCCACCTCAGCGCTAATCCGAGCGCGAACGCCTTTGTTCTTCCTGATTCTCTCCATCCGCAGCATTATGTGTGCGGCCTTGCAGTGCGTCCCGTTTCCGCGTGCTGTTTGAGTTTTTCTCCTGGCGAGGGCAATTGTCCGCTCCGCTCCTTTGAGAGATCTGGCAACCATTTAAGTCGGGGACTGCTGTACTGTCGGAGACGCACGACCTCCGTCAAAGCGTAACAGTCACCTTGGCGCGCGTCCGTCGTCTCTTGTCGATCCTCATCTGACAAGTAGACACGCACTCCTTGATCGATTCTCCGACAACAACTATGGCCGTCAACGCCTCACGTCCCCTCGTAGACGCCGCCTGGCAATGTATCTCCTGCCACTACTTAAACAGGGAAAGCACCACGCATTGTGGAGGGCGGGTCACCGTGAGTACCGCTGGCGGCTTTGTCCCCGTAAAGTGCGGCTCGCCTAAGCCCATACGATAAGGCTCGTAGGCATATGTGACGACGGTGAGTAAAAGGCGATCTCCTCTGCCGCGTCCGCGGCCTCCATCCATAGTATACTGAACGCCGTTGCGGACGTTCTTCTTCTCCGTTGGCGCTCGCGATTGTTCAGTGGGCGGCGTGGAAGCTGGCGAGAGAACGCTGATGGCCCGTGCGCAATGCTGCGGCAGCCAGAGGTTTCGAGCCCGCAACTCGCCTTCGTTCTTCCTGATTCTTTCCACGGTACCAACAACGTTGGATGTAGCTGTGGACCGGGCAGCTTTCTCAGCGCTAATCCGAGCGAGCGACAAGTTTTACACCCGTAGCAACGTCATTTCTTGCGTATAGCCCAGCTGTTCATTCCATGTCGGCCCACTATTTCAATATGACCTGTAGAGGGCAGTGGCAGTATGAGATGACTGCAAAGCCTATAAGGAGGCGGCGCCGATCACATTCGCATCGCACTCGTCATAGACTCTTATCCATCGTTGTGGGGAGGTACGCGCCTCCTGACCATTCTCGTACGACGATCATGGCAGTCGGCATCTCGCAACCCTTTGTACGTGACGACTGGGACTGCCCTGTCTGTTTCCTAGCGTAGGGTACTGTGAAAGACTAGGCGACGACCAAACTACATGGTACCTCGTGTGTAAGCAGAAAAAGCAAAGCACTTAGACTTATGAAAACGGTGAGCGGAAGGCTATTTCTTACCGTCGTGTTCTGTCGGCTTTTGATTCATTGAGCGCTGAGCGCCCGTCACGTCATCTTTCCGTCGTCCAGCGGCGGGCCCGCCGAGAGAGACAATCGCTATCGATGCCCACATCTGTCCCTTCTGCATGGTTCAAGTGCGCCGCCCCTTTTCTTGTTCCTTGTGATTCTCTCCACCGTCGCGATGGCGTTTAGAGTATCGGTGGATCCAATGTCAGCGTGAGTCCGAGCGAGCCATAAGTGTCTTAGGCTCTATTATGCCTATAGCAATGGCGTTTCACATGTGCAGCCCAGCTGTGCATCTCATATTAGCATGCTGTTTTCGATCGACACGCAACACAATCGAAGCGGTCACTTACTTCGCGCGCGTCCGTGGTCTCTCTTTCACAATTAGGCACCCCGTTGAATTAGGCACCCCGTTGACCAATTTACCGATGACGATCATGGCCATCAAAATTTCGGGTCGCCTCGTAAACGCCGACTGGAAATGCCCTTTCTGCCACTTCGCCAACCCGGAAAAGACGTTACGTGTCGAGGGATAGTCGAGAGATACCCCATCATCGAAAGGTGCGGTGTAACCTCGCCCGACTGTCAACGGGAACCTGCGCCTTCCGCGACCTCTACTGCCTCTCGTGTCGGCAAGCAGTTGACATACAACAGACATACATACATATATACATACATATATACATACATACATACATACATAGACAGACATGGGTCACGGGCAGACCCACCGGTGCAGGCGCCTCACACGAAGGTTAGGAATCTTTCGACCTTCCCGGACCCACCTTCGCCGCCGCAACGTCGACTGACGAGCCCCAGGCGAGGACCTTGCAGACTCATCCCATAGTCGGCCTCGCTGAGCGGACAATAACAGCCCCCAGGCTCATGGAACACCGCCGGGTTTCTCCATCGCGCAGCGCTCGCTCGAAGAGGCGAACTTAAAGTTTCCCAAGTAACCCGTGTCTTCCCAGAACACCATTCGTTCCATAGTATCTTTCGCCGCCTCGATGGAATTTTTTTTTCGCCTCCCAGAAGAAAAAGAAGAACCTCTTGAGCAGCTTGCCAAGGGACGACATGCCGTCGTTCCCAATCACCTCGATGGTCCATATCACGCGGGATCCCCTTCGTGATGTCCATTTCGGCGACGAGCGGTTCCATCTGCGTCGTCTGATACAGCTCCAGAACATGATTCTGCGAATAAGGCTGGGTTTGTTTGGTCAGCACGATGACGCCGTCTCGGGTCAGTGGTGCAGCGGTGCCGGCAAGGGGCGTGCGACCAGGCCGGTGCGGCTGGGAGGATGGAGGGGAGGAACGAGGTAGTGTCCACGTCCGATCGTGAGCGTTGGAGAACGACCCGTTTAATAAGAGCGCTGTGAGGCTACACACTCGCTGCCATATCCTGGTCCAGGACCTCCAATTGTACAGTAGGACCATTTGATCCACCTGGACGAGCAGGACGTCTTCGAGCGCCCTGAGCCTCATATTTTGACGAATACGGGGCAGACGGAGCGGTGTGGTATGCGCCTGTCCGGTGTCGATGTCGTGGACATGCACCATGGCCCCACACCTTAACCGGTGGAGGCAGAAAAGGAAGAGGGGCAAGGGGACGAAAGACCGGGCCAACGGTCCCGGTATCAGCGCCGACCCCGTCTCGCGACGCGGCGCAACGGCCGTCATACCGTTGCCAGATACGCACGGGTCTCCACCTTCGTCCACGACGCCGTTGCGCGAGTCGCTGTTGTCGGCCATTATCTTGGCGAGCTCGCGCGCGAATTCCTCTTCTGCCTCCTTGTTGATGGCTTCTTGACGCTCCCGTTTGTCCTCCTCGTCCGTGATCGCCTGTACATTCCATGCCTGTACAATCCATGGGCCGGTCTGGACGGCGCTAGCTGGACTCACTTCCGGTTCGAGGAGCCTTCCTCGTCCTGATCCAAGTCCGAGCGGCCAACTCTCCCGGCCGCGGCCTCAACCGCGATGAACGCCATACGGGTTTTGGGACAAACGTCGAGCTCCACAATTTTGCCATCGGTCGGTATGCGCGCGACCAGCGGTTTTCCTTCCTCGCCCGATATGGAATTCCCGCTCGTGTCGATAACGTCGACGGACATTCCATCGTTCCCCACACAGACCATCAACGACCCCACCACCGCCACTTTGACACAGGGCCGGGCAGCGCGCTCCTCCCGCGCCCATGTTGTGTCGCCCCTCCGCCTAGTCCTTTCCATCGCCGTATCCACCTCTTGCGCCAGAAGGACCTTCCTCACCCTCCGAGTCGTCCCGAATAGAAACATCGAAGTACGTTGATAAAGGTCCGCCTCGACGGTCATATCGATTCCGCCTGGAGGAAGTGATGAGGGAGCGGGCATAGCTGGAAGGCCAATCTTCCGGCGGCCTAGACGGTAGCGGATCAGCTGTCCTGCTCGCGTGCAGAGGAAAAGTTTGCAGATCTGGGCAGACAGAGCGGGAGGAAAGAGGAGAAAGAGAATTCCACCGTGTTATCGGGCTGGATGGGTCCATCAAGGTCACTTTTTCCCGTTCTGGAGCGTATGGCATCAAGAACCTCCGCAAGATTTGCCAAAAGAGAGTAAGCGCTGTCATGCAACCCACCTGAATCAGGTTTGCCGCATCCTTATCGCTGTTCTCCCAGACATCTTCCACGATCTTGAACCATATCTCTCTGAGCTCGGAAGGCCAAGCAAGGCGGACGGGGTAAGCGGGAGGGCGCAAACGATCAGACCAAGAACGGCTAAGCCCTGCCTTGGCAGTAAAGGATGTACAAGGTTCGCCTTACTCTGGGAGGTTGCAGATGATCTCGAACGTGGACGGCATCGCTCGTCGTTCTTTCTTCTTTGCTCGTCCTGTTGGGTGTTTGTTGAGACGAGAAGGCTAGAACAGAGGATCACGATAGGGGAAGCCACGGAGACAACAAGGCCTTTATACATCCCCCCTGGTTTCTGTGGGGTCGAAGATCGCTCGCCGCCTCTTTCGTCGTTGTGATGAAAGGCTCGAGATGCCGGGTGAGAGGAGAAGCTAAGATGAGCAACACGACTGAATCAATCTCAGTCAGCGTCTATCGCTCGAGGATCGCTCGACGACCATTCATGCCTATCTTCCATATTTCTCGGGTAATGCAACGAGCATCATATCACCCCTGCTTGCGCCATCAACGTCGTATTCCCCACCCAGAGCTCTCTCAGTCCATCCTCCATCCCGTGTTCTGACAG
This sequence comes from Peribolospora baueri, assembly GCA_029717555.1. Taxonomy (NCBI): domain Eukaryota; kingdom Fungi; phylum Basidiomycota; class Peribolosporomycetes; order Peribolosporales; family Peribolosporaceae; genus Peribolospora; species Peribolospora baueri. The sequence continues at coordinate 255,990 of JAMDHS010000009.1, read as the reverse complement.
CGAGGTGAGAAGGAGTAGGCCGTCCACGCTCCGTCCTGGTCGTCGAGGTGAAACATATCCGAGACGTGTGCCAGTCGGCTCGAGATCCACAAGACCTTGCGTGTTAAGTTACACTGCGGAGCGGACTACGAACAAGCAACGCATGCCGACGATGAGGGCCTTGTTCTTGAAGAACCAGACACCGGGTCGTCCTCCATGGCCCCTTCCACAACCGGCCAGCTGATGGAACCGCACTGGCTCTGACGAAACTGAACCAATTATGAGAACGGCGTATATGGCGGTGGTGGGACGTGCGCCGCGCTCCACCGGGAGGACCCTGCTTCGTCAGCTAGACGTAATTGCCCGTCGTCGTTCAGGTACCAGGACTTGATCTTAAGCCAGCTCCCAATGCAAAACTTTCCTTATCTTCCAGCCTTCGTGCTCTTACCCTTACATAGCCATGTTGTCGCTCCTCCGATCCCGTCTTCCACAGGGCCGGCGGGCGCTCGTCTCCACCTCACCCAGGGGCCACCGGGCATTCACGGTCGACGTCTACCCGGAGCAGGCGACGAGCGTGCGAGTCTTCCCTTCCTCCCTGCCCTCAATCACGTACAACCACGCACCATACCAGGTGCCCTACCTGCTCGGGCTCGCCCTCCAGGACAGACTCGTGCGTGACCGCTTTGATTCGCGTCGCGCCGGGAAGCCTCCCTCCTTCTCCGACGTGCTCGAGCCGGACGAGGCGGTGAGTCTGGGCCGCGTCGCGAGGGGCGACATGCTCCTCCTCATGACCCACCGACCAGTCTACACCGGCGGGAGGAGCTACGCAGAGGAGGAGGCGCTGGAGCTCGTGCGGAGGCTGACGGAGGGAGGCATAGCAACTGAGTTTGTGAGGACGAAGAGGGGCGGCAAGGTCACTTATCACGGGCCGGGCCAACTGATCGCTTACCCGATTTTGGACCTCAGAGAGATGAAGGTGAGCTCAGGGAGCCGGTTGCCGGTCCCCTTGGACGGTACGGTACGACCACGTCAGGCCACAGTCGTCCGTAGAGAGCGGACTAAGGGACGTGGACGGACGTGGGTCGACTGACGGTGGGCGTTGGACCTGCCTGCCCTGCCCGCTCGCTCGTCCTTTTCTCGCCCGACTCGCAGATGTCGCTGGGGACCTATATCCGCAAACTCGACAGCTTCCTCTCCCACTTCCTCTCCACGCGCTTCTCCCTCACCCTCCTCCCCTCCCGCTTTACCTCTTTTTCTTCCTCTTCCCCTTCCCCTTCTCCTTTGCCTTATTCCTCATCTTCCAGCGACATCCTCGTCCATCCCACCCGCTCGATAGGACACGTGGGTATATACGAGCAAAAGGGGATCGTCTCACACGGCTTTGCTCTCAACGTCTTCGACGACGTGTCTCACTGGTTCGAGCGGATCCGAGCGGTGGCGGCGGGCGTGCAAGCGGAGGATCGGCACCCTCCTCCTCCGTATGAGCAGACGAGTCTGGAGCGCGAGCTGATCCGCCTCGACAAGCAGGGCGTCCGGCCCGGTGGCGAGGGCGAGGCGGCGGTGATGGTGCTCGAGGACCTCGTGCCGGGGCTCATCGAGGATTTTGGCGCCGAGTTTGGTAGGGTGATGTTGCCGGACATGGACGTGCACTGGGTGCCGGACGCAGAAGCGAACATGGACGTCGTCGGCGAGGTCGTGCTGAGCGGCAGGGGCAAGCTCGAGGACGATCGCTTCCATCGGTTGGTGCTGAACGCGTGAGCGGCCCCACCGAGCTTTGCGGCGAACCGGCGCTCGTTCGAATGCGCGTATAGTATGGTGGGCGTTTTACTGGGGCAGTCGATCGATTAATCCCCATTGCCTTGGGGCAGGGGCATGCAAATGGGGTTGGACGGAGCGACATAGGGCGTTCGAGATACGTTGGCGTTCGAGATACTAGTACATGAGCGCGACAGACGACAGCGTCAATCCATCATTGAGGAACGCGGAAGCGAAGCGCAAGAATTACGAAAACGAGGAAAAGGAAATGACAAGAGGAAAGAGCGATCTACACATCCGCCCCGCTCTCTCGACCCCGACTCCATCCACCCATCCCTCCTTCCTTCCTTTCAGTTGGGGTCATGACTGAGCGGCGTGGCGAACCCACTTGGTAATCCTCCCCCTCACGCCTCCCCGCTCTCTCTCCCTATCAGCCTCGCCTCCGCCAGCGGCGCTGGCAGAAGCGGAACCGGCTGCTGCGGCGGAAGAAGCGGAGGAAGCGACAGAAGCGGCACCGCCGACGGACGCGGACGCGCCTTCCCTCCTCCCGATGCTGCTGACGCGCGAGAGCAAACCGCCGACGCCGCCCTCGCGCGGCCAAGAAGAGCCGGTGACAGGTTGGATGCGAGGCGATGAGATGCGCCGGGCCCTGTCAGAGCTAGGGCCAGAGCCGGACCCAGAGCTGGAGGCCACGGGCACGGCCACTGGTGCCGAAGGGACGATTGTCCCGCCAGCGGTCGTCGCAGAGGTCCCTTTGAAGATATCAGACACGGGTCCGGGCAAAGAGATCGGAGGAGGATCGGCCGCGTTGGAGCTCTGGCTAGACGGCGGGGCGGGCCCGGTCTTCGGAGAGGACAAGGCCGGAGAGCCGGGGGCAGTGGAGGCGGTGGAGGGGGTGGCGGTGGAGGGGACGGAGGCCGACTCGTCGTCCTTGAGGACAATGGCCGGAGGTTCGTCTTTCGCCGACGTCTTGTCCGGCAGTGCGACGGGGGAAGAAGGGGCGGAGCCGGAGGGAGAGGAGGGCACGGGCACGATCACCGGCGAACCGGCCTCGACGACGTCTGGCAACGGACTGGACAAGTGGTCCATGGAAGAGTGGAGGGCAGAGGGCGGTGCCCGCTCCGAGTTTCGGTGGTGTGACGTGCGGAAGCTGGACGCGGAGCCGTCGCGGGAGTGAGTTCGGAGGACTTTCCTAGGTACGGTCGACGGACGAGATCCGCCGTCGACGTCGGCGCTGTCGGGCGTGCTGGCGCCGTCGCATCCGGCGAGAAAGCTCTTGTGGCGGATCGAAAGCGTGGGCGAAGGAAAGGCCGAGGTAGTGAACGAGGCGAACGGGTCGGTGAAAAGCTCTCCTGCGGGCGTCGACGCGAGGCTTCCGGTCAAGCTGCCAAAGTCCCACGAGTCCTGAAGCCTCATGGAGGCGATGGAAGCGTGGCGTCCTGAGAATACGAGGACGATGGAGGGAGACGAAAGAAACAGGTTGAGCGAATGGCGTTGTTTTTTGCTAGGCTCGAGAACACGTTCACTCACTCCTCGTCTGCCGCTGTGCCAAAGGGGGCAGACCGGCTGGTAGAGAAGAAACGGGATGGGACGGGAAGGTAAGTGGTGTATTCGAATAAAAAGCCAGGGGGTGTGGAAAGGAAAGGAGGACGGACCCAAGATGGCGGAGACGAGGTAGGACTTCTTTTTGGCCTGCTTGAAGAAGGGATGCTGAAGCAGCTTTTCTGCTGTTGGTCTTGGGAGACATCGAAGCGGAGGGTGGCGGATAGAAGTGGTTAGCATCTCTCTCTCTCTCTATACACCGCGCCACGCCATGCGCTGCCATGCGCTGGCTGCCCAAGACCAAGCAAGAAAGACGAAGGAAAAGTCGGGCGGCAGACTCACCGCTTGCTGGGGTCCTTCTGCAAGCATATCCGCACCATGTCCTCCATCGCCTTGGAGTACTTGTGCGCCCCGCCCTCGCGATCCAGCGTTGGCGGTTCGTCCTGGAGCGTCTTCATGAGGACCTTCACGGGCGCATAGCGGGAGTGCGGCGCGCGGCCGGACGAGAGCTCGAGGGCGGTGATGCCGAAGGACCAGATGTCGGCTTCAGAAAAGGTGCGTCGAGCGAGTCAATGGGTGCGTCGGAGGTGGAAGAAAGAAAAAGAAAGAGGATAGAAAAGAGGGCAGCCAAGCTCACCTTTCGCCCCGTAGTGCTTCCTCTCGACCACCTCGGGCGCCATCCAGCACGGCGTGCCCACGAAGCTTTTCCTGCCGCCCATGTTCGCCCCCGGCCCCGGCTGACCGCCGCCGGCCAATGCGAGGCCGAGCGCGGAACTGGAAGAGGAAGCGGCCCTTCGGTTGGACGGATCGGAGCTGTCCTGTGTGCTCTCTTCGAGGAAGACGCCGACGCCAAAATCGCCGAGGAGGACGGTGCCGTCGTCGTCGACGAGCAGGTTGGCGGCTTTAAAGTCGCGGTGAAGGTAGCCGTTGATGTGAAGGTAGTTGAGACCCTCAAGAGCCTGTTTGAGGACAGTGGCGATGGTCGACTCGTCGAAGCCGTCTGGGTGGGAGTAGCGCATGATGTCGAGCATCGATCCTGCGAGGCGGGGATATGAGATGAGAGGGGGTCCTTGGAGAAAGAGGGAGGGAGCGGAGGGGGGTTCGTGCACAGAATGAAGAGCTTAGCTCAGCTCACCGCTGCTCATGAGCCTGGTAGAGATGCATAGCTTGTGGCCGTCGAGCCAGCAGCCGCGGACGCGAAGGACGTTGGGATGCTTGCTGAGGGTCATGATCTGTGCCTCGCGCCGCAGCGCCTCGGTGTCCCTGCCAAACTTTTCCAGGTCGATTACCTTGACAGCACATGGCCGGCCATCGAGGGGCAAAAAGGCGGCTTGGTGGACGACGGAGGAGGCGCCGAAGCCTGGCAGGAGAGAGGAAGGGTGGCGAGGAGGAGATATGAGGATGAGGATGGCGACGAGGATGGCGACAACGACGACGACGACCACCGCCGCCATTACCACTACCACCACCATCACCACCACTACGACAACGATCGTCCGTTCGGAAGCAGGCCGACCCGATTAACTCCGTCCCTCCTATCCAACCGACCGACCTGTCCCCGCAGGACCACAAAGGGGCGGGACAGCGGTAAAGAAAAGAGGGCGAAAGCCAAAAAGAGAAGGCGAAAGCGGCGACTGGAAGCGAGTAGACTCGCGCGACTCGCGCTGACGCACGCACGCACCGATGACGTCTCCGATGACGTAGTCCTCTCCCCGGCTGCTGAACATGGGCCATTCGTCGACGACGCTGCGAGAGAGAGGATGAGAAGGAGAGATGGTGAGCTGCCGTGCGATCCATCTTTCCAGCTGGCCGCGCTGCGTCCACACAGATGACAACGACGACGGTTGGAAGCCGAGGCGAGACAAGGCAAGAAGGGAAACCAAAAAAAAAAAAAAGGAGAAAGAAAGAAAGGACAGGGCTCACCTGCCCTTATGCCGACTCGCCGCCGAAGCGCCCGCGGCGGCCGTATGGCCGCTCCCAGCGGTCGACGGTTCTCCTCCGCTGGCACCGCTCACGGCGCTGGCCACGCTGGCGGCCTTGCTGGCCATGGCGCTCGCGGCGGACGCGGTGGACGCGGAGGCTTGGCGGATAGAGGAGGGTTTGGAGGAGGAGGGGGTGGTGGTGCTGCTGCTGCTCTTCGACGTTTTGGCGGAGTGAGAGCCCGAACCGGTCGGGCCCGTTTCGGAGCTAAATAACGGACGACGGGCGTCGATGGAGGGCGCCATGGTGGACGGGGTCCGGCGTGGAGGAGGTAGGTGGTCGGAGCGAGTCGAGGCAAAGGGATGGAAGGCGAGGGCGAAGGAAAGGGAGCGCTTCCGTTCCGGCTGGCGAGGCTAGCGGTGCATGGACGGGGATGATGGGTGGACGTGAGCTGGCGAGTGGGTGGGTGTGCGTGTGCGACTGCCGAGCTCGAGCCGACGTCAGGCGAGGTCCGTGGAAGGACGCGAGGGGCGAAGTGGGAATGGGCCGTGAGCAGGGTCGCTGGGAGGGAGGAGGGTGGTGGGTGTGGGTCTAAATAGGAGGGAATGGAGAGGGGAGACGAGCCAGTGCGGGTCGAAGGTGGGATGATGATGATGGCGTTGGCGGCTGTTGCGGCAATCGCTCTCCCCGTCGCTGATCGTTGTCGCTTCCCCCTATGCGACGTTCTCGTGTGCGGGCGGGGCGGGCGGAGTCGGACGAGCCGAATCGAGTCCAACGTCCGGTCGCGCAGTGCTTGCTAACGACGAAGGCGAGGGCCGTCCGGAGGCGTAAGTGGTCCGACGACGGCGGTGGTGGTCGAATGACCAACGCCGCGGTTTCGCGGCCGAATCGAGCGAGTCGCAAGCGAGGCGGCAAGCAAGCACAGTAAACACGGCCCAATCGATTCGAATTAGAAAGAAATATAATGCGCAACGATCACGTCAAATAAATTGCATCGATTCCGACGAGCACGTGATGGGCGACATGGCATGGGCGAAGACGAATGCGTACCGCCTCCCAATCATCGTCGCCCGTCTGCCGCGCACGTCGTCGCCCGGCTCGCCATCTCGCCATCGTCGCCGCTTTCGCTCGCCACATCACCGCTGCTGGGGCGAGCAAGCAAGCAAGCAATGAAGGAAAGAACGTGTGCGAGCCCCGTCCCTGAGAGGCCGGCCGGGACGGAGGAGCGTACAGCACCAGCAGTGACTAGAACGTGCTTTCTGCAACTACTAGTCGTTTATGTGCCTTGCTCACATGTCAAGTCCGACTCCGGCCAGCGTCTCCCCGCTGGTACGTCATCTCCCTCAGAGCATCCTGACTCGCCGCGCGACCGCTATCCAGCACAGTCCTTACAGTACATACAGTACAACAAACAGTACGCAAATTGTCCGAGACTGACACGATGATACAACCCACCGTTAGTCCTAGTACGCCAACCCGACGAGGTACACGAAGTGCGCGCGGAAACGAAACAGAAAGTAACCAAACAAAACAAAAGCTAACATCAATCGAGCGACAGCGGCGCTCCGAACCGAGCGCGCATCGCCTCGTCCGCCCGTGCTTTCACGCACTCGAACGCGCTCCACCAGCGCTCCCTGAGCCGAGCCTCGTCGTCCGGGACGTCCGGAACGACCGCTTCGGCGTCACCGCGACGGCTCCAACGCTTTCGCAGGACATGTCGCCACCACGCGAGCACCGCAGCCACCTTCTCCACCGCCACCCTCGCCTGCCCCAGTCGGCCCGTACGACGGTCGACGTCGAGGCTGTCCAGCACGAAAGCCGCCACCCGCTCCACGTCCTCCGGCTCTGGCGCCAGCCCTTCGGCCACGCACGTTGCGAACCACGTCGACACCAGTTCTCGGATCTCGTTCGCCGACGATCGCCGATGGAGCGCCGGGACAGCGACGCCGACGCCGTTCACCAATATCGATCCTGACGTTCCACCCCGCCTCGCCGCCGGCCCATAGGCGACAGCGGCCCCGGCGCCGCAGGCTGAGGTCTGTCCCTCGAGTGCCCCCGAGTGCCTGGCCTTGTGCTCCGCCTCGCGCCTCCGCTGCTCCGCCCACCCCATCGCCTCTAGCTTGCAACCCTCCTTCCGACGGCGCAGATCGCTCTGCCGCTTCTGCCATTGTTGTCGCAGTACGTTCCGCTGGTCCTCAGCGGGGATGCCAGCGAAGAACTCCGGGTCGATCTCGAGCTCCAATAGCTCCGAGTCCGCGATCCGCCCTGGGTCCATCAACAGAATCTGCAACTGGTCAAACTTTTGCAGGCCGCGCTCCTTCAACGGACTTGAGCCCAAAGCTTTGCCGCCGCCGCCACCCCCGCCGCGCCTCCGTCCGCCTATGTTCTTCTTCGGTGGACTCCATTTCTTCGGCAGAGGCACCTTCCGCCCGCCCTCCTCCTTGCCTTCCTTCGCCAGCTTCGTCGGCGAACGCCGAGAGTTGTTTGGGCGATCACCTACCGCGTAAGCCGCCTTGAGCTCCTCTCGCACCGATGAAGGCAGAGCTTCGAGGACCTCCGGGTCCACCTCGGAAAAGTCCGGCAGCGTCGCCACGCCGAGCTCCGTCTCCGAATCATCGTCGCGGTCTCCCTCGTCCTGCATCACCTGCTTCGCCCGTCGCTTCGGCGTCATCGGCGCCGCCGCCTTGGCCACCTTGCTCGCCTTGGCCGCCTCGATTTGCTCCAAGATCTCAGGCGGCATGGCGACGAGCACGCTCTCGTCCAGCTGCGTCGGGACCACGATCTGTGTCAGCGCGTTCGGGTACCCTTTCGACAACTCCTCTGTACTCGCCCGCCGCACGTCCTCCTTCAGCTTTGGCTCGGCGCCATCATCTTTCTCTTTCGCGTCATCTCCGCCTTCCTCGTCGCCCTCTCCACCTGACGCCATCTGGGCCAAGCCGTCGGGAACCATAGCCCTCAAAGGCATCGTTGCAGGTCGCGACGTAGGGTCTTCTGAAGGGTTATCATCACCTCGATTGAGAGGCAGCGTCGGAGCGATGACGGTTGGAGGGTTGAAGGAAGGTCGCTCGGCGGGTGCGAATTCATCATCAGTCCCAGATGGACCGTCTCCTGAAGGACTGCGTTCCATTGCCGGTGTCAGGACGTCGCCGCCCGGTCGGTCCCTAGCAGATGCTTCGGCCATGTCCTCCTTGCGTCCGAACGGCAGTCTCCGCTGCCCTTTCTCCAGCACGACCCTCTCCTTCCCAGCGTGGCCTTCGAGTTTTTGAACTTGAATGCCGATTCCACGGAGCTCCTTCGGATCGAGCCTCAACTCTTGCATCACCGCCCAGGCGGTTTCAAAGATCGTGTCCGCGTCGTCCACCGCCCCTCCAGAGGCAACCCCTCGCCGCGCTAGCGACGTCGATCGGTTGTGGATCTCGCACCAGCCGTGTCCCATGAATTTGGGCGCCTCAATCGGAGCGTCCGGATGTCGCGCCATGATCTTGAGAGCGAGCGAACGTCCTCGAAGAGATACGGCACGCAGTCGGCTGGAGACTTCAGCGGCGAGGCCGCGAAAGAAACGCTATAGGGCAAGAGTCAAGTCAAAATCGGCACAGAGACCCCAAGTCCGTGAGCCGGTGCAACGTGTTAGGGACGAAACCATCCACTCTTGCTCACCTCGACCTGGTCGACGGTTTCGAATCGAATGCCGTAGTTCACCTCCGCGCTAACGCTCTTCCGACTCTTGTAAGTCTCCACCTGCCTATCGTCGATGCCCCTGAGAGCGTTCCACATCGTCTCGCCAACCCTGGGTCCAAGCAGCTGAACCAGCTTGTCTTTGCTGGCTAGCCGCGTCAGTTCGCCCACGTTCGTCGTGCCAAACCGTTCCTCCACCTTGGCCGCCGTCGACCAGCCAACGCCGTGGAGATCGGAGACGTCCAGCGGGGCTAGAAAGTCGGCCACCTCGCCAGGGACGAGGTGATATGACCCGGCGGGTTTGGCGCGCCGCGTGGCGAGGCGGGCGAGCAGGACGTTGGACGAGATGCCAATGCTGACCTCGCACCGAGTCTTGTTCCGGATCCCAGAGCGAATGTGCTCCGCAAGCTCGCGCGGCCAATCCTCCTCCGCCGCGGGCTTGTTCGGGCCTTGCATCTCGGAGGGGACAGCACCGGGCGCATGCGCACTCTGAGATTCCTCTCGAAACCGCCTGACGCGGTCACCCACTTCCATCAGCGCCTCATCCACACTGACCGCTTGGAGACGATCGGCGTAAGGTAGGAGAGTGGTGTAGAACTCGAGAGAGATTTTCTGATAGAGAGGGAAATCGTATGGCAGGGTGATAAGGGAGGGACAGAGCTCGAGAGCAGCTCCGAGGCTGTCAGTGGGAAGAACGAAACGATGGAGTCAGATTCAGAGAGGCGACCTTGAGCGATGAACCGCTCTGACCCGGAGACGTCTCTCACCTCTGCCCATTCTTCACGCCAAAAGTCCTGGCAACGTAGTTACAGCTCGCGATCTCGCTCGTCGATGGTTGTCCGACGGCGCGGCGGGCGTCCACGACCACGGGTCGCTCCTGCTTGTCGTCCCGCTCCTCACACGCCATCGCCTTGCCTTTGCCCTTTGCCGAATCAGTCCCTGCTCCCCTGCCGGAGCCGTGACAGACGGCGACGGGCTTGTCTCGCAGCTCTGGGCGGTCACGGAGGACAGCTGAAACGAAGAACGAGTCAAACTGTGCGTGATGGAACGAAGAAAATGAGCGAATGAGCGATGTCGGGAAGCCTTCTGCGTTCCACTCACGTCCACATGCATGACCACTCTCTCCTTGTTTCGAGGAACGGCCGACCCAGCCTTACGTCCCACGGCGGCCGTCTGTTCCAGCTCCCTCTCCTCCGCCAGTCTCTTCTCCTCCTGAGCCCTACCGATCCATTCCCTGAGCTCCGCCTTCCAGGTGCTCAGGTGATGGAGTCTGGATTTCTCAAAGAACCCCTTGAGAAACGCGTCCCCGCTGGCTGCCGTATGAGCCTCGCGCCAGTTCGGGTCCGCCACGAGCTTGGCCGCTAGCGCGTTTGAGGAGAAGCGAGTGTACGGAATGCTGGGATGGTTCGGGTGAGGGCGATTGCCCGGTGTTCCTGGTAACCGTGGAAGAGCGGTTCTTTCCTCCGGGGACGGGGACGCCGAATGTCGCGGCTCGTGAGGTGTTCGAGAGCATGGGAGGTACTCGGCGTCGTGGCTGCTTGCCGTTCTCGAAGATTGCAACAAGGAAGTTTTGACTAAAGTGGATGGTGGTCTGGAGCTTTCGGACGGCGCGGCCTGTGAGGTAAAAGGACCAGTCTCGCTCGCTTGGCCATCCATTCGATCCGCGCCGGGATGATCTTGATCGACGTCCATCCCGCCCGCCACGCCTATGTCCGGATCGCCAAGTTCTTGCTCAGAAGTGGGTGAGGCGGGGACGTCCTCCGCAAAGCGTTCAGGCGTCTGTGGCCCGTTGCCTGCGCCAGGTTTCGAACGTCGACCAGCTGCCATCCTTGCCCAAGGGCTCGGTTTGCCCATCGCCAATGCTTCCATTCTGGATTTGCTGGGGCTCGTCGTCGCCTTGTTCGACCTTTGTGTGTCTTCCGCATTAGAGCCTCGGGGCGAGGTCGACTTGGATGGAGACGAGGGCAACGGAGCTCCACCAGAAGCAGCCGAACCGATAAATCTGTCCAATCTGCGCTGCAAAGATGGATGGCCGAGGGGAGAGTCGTCGGCCGTCTGGCGGAATGCAGCGAAGGCGGGCGCGTCATCGACAATCGCCTCAAGGGTCTTGCTGGAAGTAGACGCCTCCGGAGCGCCGTCGACATCCCGCCAGCTAAGCCCTCCGTTGCCAGCTCCTCGCCCAGTGCCGTGGGTGCGAAGGCGGTGATCCTCCCAACTCTCCAATCGGCCCTTTTTGATGCTGTCCAGGATCCAGGACGGAGTGACGACTTTGTATTTGGCGAACTCGATGCGCTTCGCCGGTGTCACTGAGCGAGAGCGAGGATGCGATAAGCGTTGGAAGGGCGAGCGACGTGAACGTTGAACTCACAGTTTTGGGCGACGATATGCGTGATGAGAGACTTGCGGTCGAGATATGCCTGGAAGACGCCTCCATGTTGGACGATGAAGCGACGGAGGACTTGAAAAGAAGGCGAGGTATAGCCATTGATCTGGAAGGGGAAAGGACGTCGAGATGACGTAGATGGGAGCGGTCATGGATGGGCATGTCGCAAAAAAAGGAGAAGAAGTCCGTGAAGAGGCTCACAAAAGCACGATGGACTCACATATACGCTGACGCCCTTGAAAATATCCGATACCTTGCCTCCCCCATCCTCGTTGATGGCGTCCTCCTGGACGTGCAGCTTCCTGCGCTTGTTCCGCACAAACTCCCTAAACCCGCCAAACCCGATGGGTCTGTAGGCCGGATCGAGCATATAAGCTGACTTGTCGTCGGCAAAGGACGAAAGTGAGACGGAGACGGAGGTTAAGCCATGATGAGCTTCCGAGTCGTCGGGAGGGCCCATCGGCGACTTTGTCTCGAAGGGAGGACCTGGACGTGTTGGACTCGATTCAGAGCCAACTTGAGATTGGCTAAAAGCGCTCCCGAGGGCAGTGAGCGGACGAGGGGAGCCTTTTTCAGGCGTCTTCGTGGGTGACCTTCGGGGAGGTGGAAGGGGCAAGGGAAGGGTCGAGAGGCTCCGGCGGTCTGGGGAAGGTCGAGGGGGCGTCGCTGGGCCAGAAGCGGGTCGCGAAGGACGATCTCCAGAGTCGCCCACCCCGTTGTTGTCGTCCATCCATCCGTCGGCCTTCCTCTTCTTCCCCCCGGCCGCCGTCGCCGCCTCATCGGGGCGCAGAGGCTCGGCGACCTCCTTTGAGCTCTGGTCCTGGTCCGGACATGCATTCGGCGGAGTGAGCTGAGCGCTGGCGAGAGCCTCTAAGAAAGAGGGGTCGTCCGACCCAAACGAGCCCAAGGAAGAGGTCTGAGATGTTGACAATGGACGTGCGCTCCCGTCCCGCTGCCCTGCGACCATCAATCAAGTGGTGGTGGGGGGAGGAAGCAGCCTGCTGGTGTTGTGATCGGAGCCAGGCGGCGACGCGGCTCTTTGCGCGGCGTGACCAGTTGCCATCCACTGTCACGTGCTGGGCAGGGCGGACGGGAAGGGGGGAAAAGGAAAAGGGGAAAGGACGGCGGTACCGACCGCCATGGCCTTCTTCGCACACGATCCCCGTTCTCTTATCTTTCTTTCTTCTTGCCATCTATGCATAAAAAGGGTTACATGCACACACCATTCCGCGCACCAAAAAGCTCGCAGCGCTACCAAGACTGAGCCCGATGGTAAGCCAAAAGGCGAGGATGGTGGCCGCCATGCCTACTTCGTCTTCCCTCAACCCGTCCCCGTCCCCGTCCCGCTCTGTGGTGGCTGACTCTAGCTCGTTGAGTCTTGCGGTGGTGCTCGCTGATGGGCTAGGGCGTGGTCCGGTCATCCTGGAAAGAAGTGCGTGGGCGAGGAAAGGAGGTTCGCCTGACGGCACATCGAAAGGCGAGAGAGAGGGGCGACTCACATGATGCAAGTGCTGACCAGGCCGTTAGTGAGGCCAAAGGCCACTAAGAGGACCCAATAGCCCCTGTCGCCAATCCAAGCAGCCCGCAATCCGTCCGCCTGGCCAACAACGTTGCAAAGCGCGAACAGCGGAACGAAGAACGTGCGCAACAAGGCAGACACTATGAGGGTCCTGCGATTGGAGATGAAGAAAAGGGAGTAGGACGGGAGAGAGCGTCCGATAAGGTCGGAGAGGTTGAAGAGGAGGAAATGGAAGGAGATGAAGATGGGAGGAGACCGGAGCCCGGTTTTGGTGTGGTGGGTTGAGTGGATGGAGGCGGTCAAACTGCACGGGGGATGTACCAGTCAGTTGGAAGGCGGCGACGTGAACGAGTCCGACGTCGGTCCAGCTGCCCTACTCACGCAGGGAACACGCTCAGGGTGACGATGAATACATAAGCGATAGCGAAACCGAGAGGGAGGACCTTTCTGTTGACGTTGATGATCTTTACCCACGCGTCGTCCATTGCGTTGACGGACGGCTCGGCGGCGGGTCGCGTGTCGACGGTCGAGTCGGGAGATACGCTCGCATGGCCGTTGTCAGGACGAGACGTAGGAGCTACAGCGACACGGTCGCCGGCGAGCTTTGGGCGCGCAATCCTGAGCACCTCGTCGTAGGTGCCTCGGGCGATGAGCACGGCGTGACTGGCGAGGGCGAGGAGCATGAACAAGGTCGAGACGAGGAAGAAGGTAAACGCGCTCTTGCCTTGGGTATCCGCGTCCTTCTTGGGCATGGTCCGCCCCGCGCCGGCGGCGGACAGCAACTGGAGGAGCGATACAAGGACGCCGACGGCTCCTTGTCCGGCGAGCATGAGCTGCATGATGGAAGGACCGAACATGGACGCAAATGCCACGACAGCGTTCTCTGTAATCAGGTGGACGGGAGCGGAAGGGAATGAGCGTGTGAAGCAAAGGTTGGGGAGCGGTCGGAGGGAGAAGTGCTCACGCAGGTAGCTTCCACCGCCAGAGAGGACGACGGCAGCGGCAAGGATGGCGTAGAAGTATGCGTTGGACGATGGGACGTCGTGGTCCGGGCCGAGGAGTGGCGCAGAAGGTGTGGTCCATGATGTGGAGAAGGTGACCAAGGTCAACGTGGCGAGGATGGCCAATATGGAGAGTGTCATCCGCTTCGCTGGGTCGATCTGGAAAGGTAGGCAAGGCCATGTTCGATCAGCGCTTCCTTCGTCGTCCCATCGTATCAGCTCGATAATCACCTGTGCGAGCGTCGCAGTGGCATGCCCCACGAAGCCAAGATTGCTAGCGGTGAAGACGATGAGGAGCCATGATCCAAAGGAGGAGGCGTACGGCGTTGCGGCGAAGCGGGATCGAAAGTATTCTGACGGCGTGATCAAGGCTGTGCGGGAGGGATACGGAGGCGTGAGGACGAGAAGCTCGTCTGTCTCGTTCGTGTTCGTCGCATGTAGGCTTGTCACCCACCGTTCCATGGCAAGAGGACTGCAGCTCCTTGGATGAAGAAGACGGCCTTGACGAGCTTGCTCCCGTCCCATTTCGACGACGCCGATCCGAGCTCCTGCTGCATGTCCGGAGAGGAAGCATGGCGAGCGGCGTCGTCGTCGTCGTCGCTGCCGCCGTTGTCATCGCCCAGCGGCCGGTAGTCTCCTGGCGGGCGAGCTGTCCACCTCGACTGGCTCCACGGCGCGGAGAGAGGGCGTAGAAGGCGAGACATGGTCTTGGCACTTGGCGGGACGAGCGAGCGGTGTTGGGGGTCTCTCCCTCTATCTATCTCCCTATCACCCTATCTCTTGTCTTGCCTTGTCTTGCCCTGTCGTCTGTCCGTCCGCCAGTCAGTCAGTCGGTCGATCGATCAATGATAATGATATGGCCACGGCGGGTGCCGCAGTCGGTTGGCAGCCGCAGTAGCGGTGCCGAGCGGCGGGCTACGTGGGTGTTCGACGGTTGCGGGCTGTGCGAGGCGGAGGCGACGTCGAGGCAGTGCGTTATGTTCGTCGTTCGTTGTACGTCGTCGCCTGTGTGTGCGGTTGGCGGGGTGGTGGTGGGCGCTGTGCTGCTGGTGAATGGTGAATGGAAGCGGCGAGCTCAGCAATACATTTAAATAAATCCGTCCTATCTGTCTGTCCGCGTGCTCGCCAGGGCCGCTGCCGCCCGCGGGTGGAGCGATGCCGGGAAAAGGTGGGTATGCGAAGCGAGGCGAGGTCCTAGGCCAAAGTCGTCATCGTCCATCGTCCTCTTCCATCTTTCATCTTTCATCGTCTCTTCCATCTTCCTTCTTCCATCCTCCTTCTTCCGTCCTTCATCCACCCAAGTCTCCCTCGCCGCCTCTGCGTCCCCTCTTCTTCCCTTTTCTCCCGCTCTTCCCTCCGATCCGACCCTCACTCTCCCGCCCTCCCGCCTCCGACCTACCGCTCGCACACCACAACCTCGGCCACTCGCCCTCGCCCTCGACATCGAACCACCGCCTGATCGTCATCCATCTTCCCTTCTCCGCCACACACCCTCCGCCAGGGCGTCGCCCGGCTTTTGTCGTCGGCCTTCCTCCTACGCTTCCGCGAGTCTCTCTCTCGGACGACCGTCGGAGCAACAGGCGCACAGACGGCCCACACGCCTTCGCCCCGCTTCCCTCTTCTCCCACCCACCTCTCTCTCCTCCCCACCACCCTTCGCAGCCCGTCATGGACATCGCAAATAGGTATGTCCCGCGGAAGGAGAACGGCAAGGTCGACTTTACGCCGCGAAGACACCACGGCTTCTCGGTCAGTACAGCCTCAGATAAGGGTCTCGACCCAGTGCGCCAGCGAGCTCCGCTGACCGTCGTCGTGTCCTCCTCTTTCCCCCTCGATTTCCCTCGCCGCTTTCAGTTCGTCATCTGGCTCTGCGGTTTCTTCTTGCCGCCGCTCGTGCGTAGCCGTCCGTACATGGCCGCCAGGCAAGCTCGACCGTCCTTTTCTCCTCCCCTCTGCTCACTCTGCCCCTGCCCTTTCTTCCCCGTCTCTCACCTCCCGCAGGCCGTCGCCGTCCGGTTTGGCATCGGTAAAGATTTCTTCATCAACGTCATTCTGACCATCTTGGGTTGTGAGTAAGCACGGACGACGCAGCGGGCTCCCCTCGACGCTCACCCCATCGTTTCCTCGGCCTACTCGATTCCATCACCGTCCCGCAGATTTCCCAGGTCACGTAAGTAGCTGTCAGGCGCCCGGTCAGTCACACGGCGCTGACGCCCGGCCTTTGCTTCCTTTGCTACAGGGACACAATTTCTTCATCCAAAACATTCGAAACAACACGAACCGCAACCGCACCCCCAAGTGGGCAGTACGCTACGGCCTCGTGGACGACTACGACGTCAAGAAGCTCGCCAAGAAGCGTCAGTGGGTGGGCCGGTACAGCGAGCGCCTGCCCACTCGCGTCGGCTACGAGGACGACATGTCGTATGACGCCGAGAGCTCCTCCTCCCGATCGCGTCGGATGGGCGGCGGCGGAGGAGGAGGGGAGGGGGACGAGTTCGACAATCCGCAGTATTACAACCCCGACATGCCCAACCCGCCTACGCCCACGCTGAACGACGGTCGAGGCCGGGCGGCCGACCGATACTCGATCCGGCCCTCGCGTTCTCGCGCTGACCCTTACGCCATCGATGACCTCGCCGTCCCCTCCGCTTCCGCTTCCAACGGTTCTTTGGGCGAGGGACCAGGATGGGGCGAACGGCGAGCACGGTCCAAGAGCCGCTCCCGAGGATTCTTTGGCGGCATCAAGGGCGGCGGCGGTGGTGGCAAGGACAAGGACAAGGACAAGGCGGACCGATTCAGTCGGAGCGAGCGGGTGAGGCGCGAGGCTCGTGGAAGAGAGGCGGAGGATGATGACCCGAGCTGGGATAGGAGGAGCAACCGGGGTTACCACGATGCCGAGTATGGCGGACACGCTTCCGATGATCTCGGGCCCCCGGTGGACCGGACGCAGACGAGGGACGCCGATGACGAAGGCCCGGAGGACCCTACACGCACTCGTTACCAACCCTCGTCATCTCGCGCCGCCGGCAAAAACCTTCCTCGTCTTCCCGGCGCCAACTCGAACTCTGGTGGTGGCCGTGACGGCAGGAGACGAGGCGAGGCGAGGCCGCAGACCGAGCAGGAGGTCCTCGACCACGAGTTCTGAACGGCGCCAGCGCCAGCGGGGGAGGCCTCACACCGTTCTTTTCCACTTCGCATATGCTTGTGACGCTCGTCGTTCTCCCTACCGTCCTTCCTTTTCCTTCCCTGCGCGTCTCCCTTCTTCCACCTTTCCCATCTCGTTCGTTCCTTCGTTCACAAACTTTTCACACCCATCCTCTCACCCTCTACCATTCGTCACGCTCGCTTCGGGACACCACGCACGGGGCTGGACACGCCGTTCGTTCGTCGCGTCGACTCGTTCGATCGACCGATTCACCTTCTCTCGCCCTCATCGCCTCCTTATTTTTTCCCACGCGCGCGCGCTCGTCTCCCCTTCTCCTTCACCCCTCCCCCCTCCTTCGAGTCCGCCATGCCGTCTCAGAGCCATAGCCTCCTCACTCACGGCCTCCCAGCTCTCCCTCCCGCCCTCCGCTGGCTGGCCTGTGTATCTCCGTCGCTCGCGTCGCGGCGCACCGCTTTGCACCGTGAATGAACCAAACCACCCCGTCCGCTCCCTCCATGTTTTCCTTGTTTCTGACGGTGGTCGATCACGCTTCCCTCGCTCGTCACAGGTGTTTGTGTTTACAAAGAAAACTTCCTCCCCCCCCGTCCAACTCCGTCCTTCCTGATGGATAAATATCTCCGGGTGACCCACGGCTCCCGAGCGAAACGGCTTTTGTGAAACGATCTCACACGTCTTCGGCCAATCCCGTCTGCACAACTTTTGCCCGGAGAGGAGCGGGGCGAGCGGGGACGAGTAAACGGGGAAGAAGAAGAGTTACTCCGTTCCCATAACGTCCTTCTACGTCAGAACACAGGTCGACGGTCCCCACCCAAATACCGACCGGACCGTCCGCCGCTGGGAGGTAAGGCGACGAGCTTGAGGCCGGGTCGGGTCGAGCCAGCAGACACGCCGCTGGATTCGTTCACTTGCCTCGATGTTCCGCAAACGTCTCCTTCACGCTCCGTCCCGCGCGCAGATCCGCCATGCACCTCTCGTCTACCTCCCTCCCCTTCTGCGCTAGCTCGATCACCTTCTCAGCCTCCGAACGGGGGACGACGACGACACCGTCTAGGTCTGCCACGATGTAGTCCCCTGGGTGGAGCGTGAGCGGCGGGAAGGAGTTCGAATCCCCAAGACGAGGGGCGTCGTAGGGGACTATGAAAGAAGGGTCGGATATGGTTAACGGCACTTGGAGCTCGGACGGGCGCGTAAACGGCGATTGACCGAGCGTCGAGTGTGAGCGGGCGAAGATCTTGTTTGTGGTTAACAAGCGGGAGAAAAGGGAGACCGGTGAAGGAAGAGATGGCAAGAGTCAGATTGAATTAAGGGCCTCCCAAAGGCTCATACGGCGCAGCGTGGCGCTTTCGACGCGCTCACCGGAAAGCCGGCCTCCCTATGCTCGCTTAGGTCTCGACATCGGCCGTCCAGCACGACGCCCTTTACTCCTTTCGCTTGTGCTCTGGCCGTCATTAGGCCTCCCCAAATGGCTGATCGAACGTCTAGAAAGAAAGACAGGGAGGATGTCAGGACGGATAGACGTAGAGGCTCAGGAAAACAGGAAGGACGACCGCGCCCGCCCACTTACACGGAGGGGCAGAGATGACCATGATCGAATGTTCCTCCGCAGCGTCAACCTGAGAGCAATGATGAGCAAACGATGCAGATGCAGTAACGCAGACGGTCTGTCAGATGGACGAAAACACCGCTCCACTACCTTTCTGGTCCTCACAAAGTGCTGGGAGGGCTTGGGAGCGTCCTTGTCCGCCTGGGATACCATCTGGGAGCATGTCCAAACCAAACATGGAACAGTCAAATTCCATTCCACTTTCCAGTCAGACAGACGAATTCCCATCCGCTCCAGACAATCATACACTGAGCCGCCGGACACTGCTGGCTCGCCCACCTTGACAGTGAACGCAGGCCCGCATATCCGGGTAGGCCCGGTGTCATGCTGGGGGCTCCACATTTGAATTCCGGGGAGGAAGCCACCGTGCGGGTGCTTCAACTTGATGAGAGCATCTGATATCTGGCAAAGAGAGCGATGGGATACAATGAGATGAAGGAAAGCAACCGGGGGGGCCAACGCGAACGGAGATCGATGGATATGGGTTGCTTGTACGATCGGTCGACGTGATGCGACGAGCATGCACCGCTCGGCCATTGGCGGCTCACCTCGCACGTGGAGAACTGCCCGAGACGAGCAACGACGTGCTGAACGAGGGACGTCATGGCGTGAAAATCCAGCGATGATGGACACGAACGTTTCCGAGAAGTGCGGGTGCCTTGGAGTGATCCAGTGTCACGTGATCAGGAACGGCGGGGATCCTCTCGATTCACATGCGTTTGCTTGGTTCCTTCGATCCATCCGATCTTACCCTTGTTGCTTCCGAGGTCCGAGGACAGCGCGTCCGTCGTGGGGTCATCGAAAATAACTTAAATACGCCCAGGGCGGCTGTGGAGACGACGTCGCAGCCCACATCGCTCCCGTTCATCGACTGCAGTCGACCCCCAGCTCGTTCACTCCCCCCCCCCCCCCCCCCCCCCCCCCCCCCCCCCCCAGCCCCGAGCCTTCACCGTCGTTATCCCCCTCTCGCTCTACAGCGGCACTTCTCAACGCTCCCCACAATGTCGGTTCAAATTCCTCTTTTCCCTGCCCAGGAAGGATACGAAGTCAACCCTGTCCCGGAAGCCAGCGAAGAGGCGAAGAACGTCCTCGAGAAGGAGATTACCAGCGAAGAGAACTGGAACCGTGAGCTTGGAGAGCATTCTTCATTATCGTCGCATCGAAGCGGCTGACCCGTCCATCGGATTTCATTTGGACGACGTGCTCTTGTGCCGGGCGTAGAGTTCCAAGAGAAGGACGATGTCAAGTACTTCAAGGTGAGTTCTACACCCTCTTTGGACCTCTTCCTCATATGGCTGTCACTGTGCTGAACTAGGACGCGATTGGCTCGCTGCCTCTGCTCTCGACTACCAACTACAGCGCCAGGCCCCCGGCGATACGAAGGGCGACATCCCCATGGTCCGCGGTACGACCCTCGTCGAGAACGCGACCCCCGACGAGGTCTATGCTGCAGTTGCCAACCCAGGCTTCCGAAAGGTACGTCTCATTTGCTCGTCCATACATGACGGTGAACTGAGCGTACGTTCTCCATACAGTACTGGGATGGCCGTTTCGAAGAGGGCTACTCTCTCAAGCGTTTCGCCAAGGTGGGTGTGACCCGTGGAGGGTTCACATGAGATGTGGATACGGCCGCTCAACCCAGCCCGCATTTGCCCCCCTCAGACGAGTTACATTTTCTACACCGTCATGAAGGGTGTGGGCTTCATCTTCTCTTCGCGCGACATAGTCGGCGTGCAGAACGTCTACCGCACCGCCTCCGACGGCTCGCCCAAGCCCAACGACCCGGACCGCATTTTGATGACGCAAAAGAGCATTGTCGACGACGATCTTGCCCCTGAGGTGAAGGGCAAGGTTCGTGCCACAGTTGTCGTCAGCGGCTGGCACTTTGTGTGAGGAAAACACGACTTGTTGATGAAGAAGGTTCTGTAGAGTGCCGGCGGTCTGAACTCTAAGCGATGCTATTCTTTTTGCACGACAGTCGCAAGGGTAACAACACCGAGATCACTTACCTGACCAAGATTCTGTGAGTTGCGATCTCGTTTCCCCAGATAGCAAAGCGTCTGGCTTACACGAGTTCTGCTTTCCCTCCTCGTCCTGAACAGCCTCGGTGGCAGCGTGCCCTCGGCGCTGTGAGTATTTCTTCTCCATGAGAGGCGGACATTGAGATGACCATGATGCTCATATTCACTTTCTCGTATCTGCGCCCAGGATGTCCTCGCTGTCGCTGGAAATCCCCGGAGGTGCGGCCCGCGTGCGTGACAACCTCTATGAGCGCGGCTATCCTCCTTACATCATCGAGGAGGCCGACCAGCCCGTGTAAGTGCCTGCACATTGATGCAGTCATGATTTTCGAGTGCAGACGCCGACGCGTGTTTATGTTGAACTTTCAGCGTCTTCCAACGAGAGCGCTTCGAGCCCTCATCCAAGGAGTACACCGTGTGGTGAGTCTGAGGTGACCTCCACCCAGCTATCGACACACCAGCTGATTTCCTTGGACTCCCTTTTTTCCGTTTTCAGGATTCGTCCGACGGCAGCTGGCAAATTCACTGTCCGCTTCGACGCTGGACGCATGTACAGCAGCGGCGTCACCTTCGACACCAGTGCCGGTCCCGACATTACCGCCGACGTTCAGAAAGACCACATCGTTGTCTCCCTGGCGGAAGGGGCGGCGAACAAGAACTGCACAATCACGGTTAAGCCTACTTGAGTGTAGGCAATGAGAGGTCGTCACGGACTTGGAGATAGCTGGATCTGAGGAGCGTGAAGGACTGGAATACCCTCTAGCGGTAGTACACCCTACCTAGTCTGACATCGCCCAATCAGCTGTCGTCCATTTGTCATGGGCAACAGATATCTCTCCAACGTTTATCCTTAATGCTTCTTCGTATAGTCGACCTTATATCTTCTTCACACCTGCGCTTGTGATGTAGCTTGGCCACAGTCGACCTTAGGGGCGACTTTCCACTTGAGAAGCCTTCACGAATTCCTCTTACGCTGGAAAGCATGCACGTGACATCACGTGATCCACCCAGAACCAAGATTAGGGTTACCTCCGGTGCTCCCGGTCGCCGTCGTCGGGCCACAACTGGATGTGTAGGCCGCTGCCACCACAACGACCGTCCAGCGCCACCTGCTCAGCATGTCTTCGAGTATCTTTCGCGTCGTCTCCGCGGCGCGCTCCTCTTCCTCCTTTCCCGCCGCTGGGTCCTCCTTCCTTTCGTCGTCTCAAGCACGCTTCAACAGCAGCAACAGCGGCGCATCGAAGCCTGCTGCGGTGACGAAGGCTGAGGGCGGACAGGGAGAGAAGGGCGGAGAGCTCACTCCGGACGAGAGGGCTGAGAGGGCTGTCACCGCCGATGCTATCAGCGATGCTCCTGGTGAGTTTTTCTTGCGGTTGTACGGTTCTTTAGATGTGCTGCGCGGCAATGCGGCGCTTGGCTTCGCAGAGGCGAGGACGAGGGCTGTATCGGGCTGGGGCTGAGCTGTGCTGGCGTCGACAGCAATTGCTCATATCCTTTTCTTCATCCTTGCATTCCCTCTTGCTCCTTCCTCTGTTGTCATTATTAGAGGAACTCCACCAGCGCGCCGTGCGCATCTTCAGGCCCGCAAAGTCGGCCTCCACGTCAGGCCGCAACGGCACGAACCACTGGAGGGTCGACTTCGACATTCTGCAAGGTTCTGGGAGATGGGAGAACCCTTTGATGGGTTGGGCTAGCTCGTGAGTTAATCACTCCTTGTGTTTTGTTTTGGCGAGGAAGGATTCTGCAGCGAGGACTTTCCTTGGGGACGGTTCCTGCGGTTACGGCCTCCGTTATCGGTCCACCAATTAAGTAGCTCGCAGGGGCTTCATGCTCATGTCCATACCTTCCCTATTGTCATCCGAACCGTTTAAATGTTTACAGTGCCGATTACAGTGAGTTCCGTCCGTTTCCCCGTCTCGACTGACGATCTCCTTCTGAAGTGTTGCCCCTCCTCCCCGCCGACTTGCCCGCAGTGCAAGGCACCAGCCTCAAGTTCAGCTCCAAAGAGGCCGCTATCTACTTCTGCGAGAAGCAGGGCTGGGACTATTTCGTGAGTTCATGCATTTGAGTGTTCCACCGTGTGCGGTTGTGGACCCCTACAGGGTTTCTCAGAACGGCCTTCTGTGGCCTGTAAGCTCGATCTGATCTAACTCTTGAGTTGTTCTTGTCTTGGCTCCTCTTTTGCTCTCTCTTGCTTTTTCAGGTTCAAGAACCGCACGAGGCTCGCAGTAAGTCGCTTATGTCTTTGTTTTCTGGGACCCTGCAGGCCTACACTGACGCCTTACCCCCCCCCCCCCCCCTCGTCTACCTTGATCAGTCCCGCCAAAGGCCTACGCGACGAACTACGTCTATTCTCCTGGCAAGCTGCGCATCCACCACACCAAGTGAATTGCTCGTTCACTGACAGATACAGAGCGTGGAATGAACCGCTAGCATTGTAGGAGGGCGCGAAGAGGGAGAGAACGCCACATATAATAGAGCTCCGGATGTGCTTTCAACTCAGATGTCGCCGTTCCGTCCTGGGCACCTCGATTGAGACTGAAGAGGTCCTTGATGGTTTGGATCCGACCGATGTACTTGTCACGAATCTTAGAACTTTTGTGGCTTCGTCCCGTCTGCTATAGCGAGATACCCGTCCTCGACAGGGTGCCCGTCAGGCTTATGGAGCCCCCTTTTCTCGTCACGGTATGTCTGCTTCGATTGTCACGGCCCTCCGCCAAGGCGGCAGGCATTCTCACTCGACCGGATGTCAGTCAGTTCTTGGCGAGATCCGGGCCGGCCGCCGGTTTGCCTTGTAGTGCGGAGGTTGCGGAGAACCGGGGCTCATGCGGCCTAGTAATCCGGGTCTACTTTGCGGTGGTCCGTGCGCTCGGCGCGGCTGCTCGGCAAGCGCCTCCACACGAAGACTTCACCGCCGTCCCTTCCCTCCCATCCACAACCGACCATCTCTGACTCTTCATCATGTCCTTCTATCGAGCAGGCCGAACGTGGAGGCCCATCTCAGGGCGTCAGGTCTACGTTCCTGCCTGGCATCAGTCCATTGCGAGCCCCAGGCGGAGACTTGCTCTCGCCCGGCTCTCTTCCTCATCCTCGTCCGGTGCCCCGCCATCTTCTCGTGGCGCATCGACGTCCTTCTACGTCGCCATCAGTCTCTTTGCAGGCGGTGCGATAGGCTTTGGCCTCTCTGCCTTTTCCTCGCGCTCCACTGGCTCCCACCGCCCTTCCTCTGGCCTCATCACCGGCGCCCCCATCTCACCATCCGACGCTGCTGCGGCCATCGCCTCCAGCTCAAGCTCGGACCCCGTCCCGTTCAACACGTCATACGGTTCACCGGAAGACTTCCATGCGGCAATTGCGGAGCTGAAGAACGTTTTCAAGGATGAGAAGAAAAAGAAGGAAGGCGAACCTTGGGTCACCACCGAGGAGAGTAACTTAGAGTATCATGGGTTCAGCACAAATTCTTACCATCCTGCCAGTCCGCCCAGTGTCGTGGTTTACGTGAGTGGATCGTCTACCCGGTGCTTTTGATCTACCCGGGATACTCGCCTCTGTACGAAAGCGGAGAGTCACTTAGCCAACTCTTTCATCCGGACCCACTCCAAACCAGCCTCACTCCACCGAGGACGTAGTTAAGATCGTCCAGATCTCCAACAAATACCGCATGCCCATTGTTCCTTTCGCGGGCGGTACCTCCCTGGAGGGTCACTACTCCGGCGGAGGTGGTATCTGCGTTGACGTAGGAGAGATGGACAAGATTCTGGCCGTGCACGAGCAGGACATGGACTGCGTCGTCCAGCCTGGTGTCGGCTGGGAAGACTTGAACAGGGTGTTGGAGGGGGAGAAGGGACTGAAACTGTTCTTCCCCGTGAGACATCGCGCCGTCTGGTTTCTGTCCCCCATTCTTCTGCAGACCAACCTTTTTTTCCTCCTCGTTTCTGGTGTCGCTTTCTGCATCAGTTGGATCCCGGCCCGGGAGCAAGGATCGGCGGTATGATAGGCACAGGCTGCAGTGGAACGAACGCGGTGCGCTATGGGACGGCCAAGGCAGGTGAGCGGAGGCACCGTGACTTTATGCCGGGATCAGCTGCCATGCGACGTCACTGACGCACTTCATATCCTTCACTTTTCTCCTACCAGAGTGGATCCTCAACCTAACGGTGGTTCTTCCAACAGGAGAAGTGATCAAAACCCGACAGCGAGCTCGCAAGAGCAGCGCCGGTTTTGACCTCACCAAGCTGTTCATCGGGGCCGAGGGCACGTTGGGCATAGTCACGGAGGGTGGGTGGTTCCTCTGCTCGGTTCGAGGAATGCCTTCTGGGTGACTCTTCGCTTACGAGAGTTCGTCCTTCTATCGTGCCGTCTGCAGCGACGCTTCGGCTGACGGTCAGTGCGAGCGTCCTCCAAGGCGAAAGTTGGGCTGGCTGAGACTGCTGATGCTAAATTTTGGTCAACTCCCGAACAGCCGATCCTGCCGACCACGGTCGCTATCGCCAACTTTCCCAATGTGCAAGCGGCCACAGACGCCGTATCCGAGGTCGTCCTGAGCGGTGTACCCATACAGTGCACGGAGGTGAGCCCAACCCGTATTGTGCGCTTGTCACGGTTAACATCTACTCATGTCGTACTCGCCGGTAACGATGACGATAGCTGTGCGACAACGTATCTATGCGGGCCATCAATCTCTCAGGCACCTGCTCCAAAACGTACCCCGAAAAGGACACAGTGTTCTTCAAGTTCCAAGGCGGGCCCAAAGCGATGGAGGAGGCGAGCGAGATGGTGAAGGACATTGTCCGCAAGCATGGCGGTAGCGGGTTCGAGTTTGCAAAGACCAAGGCCGAGGCAGACGACCTTTGGGAGGGAAGGAAGGAGGCGCTTTGGAGCAGCCTTGCTTTACTCGAAGGTGAGGATAACAGGACGGTGATAGGGGCGTGGCACCGCTCCGTCACAGGCGGTCTGGTTGTCTTAGCATGCCATTTCCAATCACGTATGTGGCAGGCTCGAGGGCGTGGACGACGGACGTCTGTGTCCCTCTCTCCAAGCTCCCCCAGCTAGTGCTCGAGACGAAGGAGGATCTTGCAAAGCACGATTTGACGGCCACCACTCTCGGTCATGTGGGCGACGGAAAGTGAGTCGCCGTCCTTGTCGTGCTGTTCCATCCACTGGATTCATCTCGTCCTCTGTGCTCCCCGTACCCGACACGACTTTGATCTTTTGTTGTCTGCGGACGACGATTCCGGTTTGACAAGCTTCCACGCCATCATCCTGTGAGTTTCTATGTCAAAGTCGACCATACTCCTCTGGACACAAAGCTGAGCCACCTTCTCGTCGTTGCTCAAACATTTTTTATTTACTTTCCTTTTCTTCCGTTTGCCTCACCAGATTCCGCGACGAGGACGAACTGAAGAAGGTGCACGACGCGGTGCACCGCATGATCGAGCGCGCACTCCGCCTGGAGGGCACCTGTACCGGCGAGCATGGCGTCGGTCTCGGCAAGAAAGTGAGCAAAGCGGGCCGACGTGCCTTTATTACCGGACGGATCCGCCCCGCAATACATACATACAAACAGACAGACAGATAGACCGCTGACAAGTCCGCGTTTCTTAATTCCGACCACGTAGGAATACCTGATCGCAGAACTCGGCCCGGGCACGGTCAAGGTGATGAGAGAGATAAAGAAGCTACTCGACCCGCTCAACTTGCTCAACCCGGGCAAACTGTATCCCGACCTGAGCCAGACCCAGAGCCAGGCCCATCACGGCGACCACTGATGGCGGGGCGGTACTGAATGGTGGGCGCCGATGGGCCCGACCCCGACGTCCAAACATCGTCCGTTGTCCTTGTCCATCACGTAGAGAGCAAGCTGTGAGGCATATCCAGTCAGTCCATTTATCAACAAGCCCCGTCAAGCTCAGTCCAGTCCCGGGAATTTTTATTATCTGTCGGTGACCCAGTCAACTGAATGGACGGGCGTACCCCTCCCTCCTTCACCGTTTCACGCCCTCATCCGGGCGACACCCGATGGATGGATGGAAGCAAGCTTTTGTTTGTTAACTGGTACCGGCGGGAGTGACGCGCTTGAAAGAGCCTCCGAAGTCACGTCGTCGGCGATGGCTGGGCGGAAGAGGCAGGTCACCGTTCGTCTAGAAGCCCATCAAAAGCTGGTTGAGTCAAAGTCAAAGACTCTGATGGTGTTCAGCGGCGGACAAACGTCGAGTTCGACACACGACTTGGAAAACGGGAAGAATCGTG
This sequence comes from Peribolospora baueri, assembly GCA_029717555.1. Classification (NCBI taxonomy): domain Eukaryota; kingdom Fungi; phylum Basidiomycota; class Peribolosporomycetes; order Peribolosporales; family Peribolosporaceae; genus Peribolospora; species Peribolospora baueri. The sequence goes on along the minus strand of JAMDHS010000009.1, from coordinate 229,178 downwards.
GACAGTATGAAAAACGCGTTTCGAGGGTGAGCGTGAGAACGAGGGGAAGAACTTTTGCCGAGCACGGACGCGCCGCGCGCGCGGTGTGTGCAAAAACCGGATCGAATGGAGCCAAGATCGTTTTCGCCGATAGATACAGAAGGGGCCCATCGCATGGCATGACGCGACGGGAGGCCGACGACGGCCGGGAAGAGATGGAGGAGAAAGAGAGGCCCGCTCTAAGTTCTTCGTTTATTTTATAGATTGCAAGCTCGGCATGTTCGACAGGACGAGGCGAAGTGAAGCGAGGCGAGGCGAGGTAAGACGAACCAGGGAGGGGAGGATCAGGGCGCGCCGTTCGGAGCACCTTCCGTTTTTGATTGCCGAAGCGCGCGACGAGCGAGAACGGCCTTGGGAAAAGAGAAAAGGGATCGGAGGGAAGAAGAGGAAGCGATAGAAAAGATCAGCGCTGACCGCGAGCAAAGATGGAAGGGGCGAGGCTTGCCGACGCACCTCGTTCAGGTCATCAAGCATTTGCACAGTCGTCTCCCATCCGACGCAACCGTCGGTGATGCTGACGCCCCACTGGAGGTCCTCGACCTTCATGCCCGGCTTGGGCTCGGGCTGCTTGCCCTCGTTGAGGTGGCTCTCGATCATGACGCCCTTGATGGCCTCCTGGCCCTGACGGAGCTGCTCGCAGATCGAAGCGGTGACCTTTGGCTGGTTGCGGAAGTCCTTGTTCGAGTTGCCGTGAGAGCAGTCGATCATGATCGGCGGCTCCTTGCCTTCAGGCAACTGGAGCGCCTTGCGAAGGCTCGCGGCAGCGGCAGCAACGGACTCGGCGTCGTAGTTGGTGCCCTTGGAGCCGCCACGGAGGACGATGTGCAGGTCGGGATTGCCACGAGTCTTGACGATCGATGCCAGACCCTCCGAGGTGACGCCCATGAAAGCATGGGGTCTTGAGGCAGATGCCATAGCATCCACGGCCACACCCACACCGCCATCCGTACCGTTCTTGAAGCCAACAGGCATGGAAATTCCGGAGACTGGGCGAGAGCAGAGGAGGCCGGTAATCGGTGAGGACTATCATTCAAAATATAACAGAGCTGATCGGATCATCCACTAACCAAGCTCGCGGTGCAGTTGGCTCTCCGTCGTTCTGGCGCCGATGGCCCCCCAGCTGTAGAGGTCGCTGAGGTACTGAGGAGAGATTGTGTCAAGGATCTCGCAACCGACGGGCACGCCGGAAGACGTGAGGTCGACGAGCAGACGGCGGGCGATGCGGAGGCCTTGCCTGATCTGGAAGGTGCGATCGATGTTGGGGTCGTTGATGAGGCCTTTCCAGCCCACCGTCGTGCGGGGCTGTAGACGGGGAGCAAGAGAAAAAGTGGGTCCGGTGAATATGGGAACGCGAAGGAAGGTACAGAGCAGTCGTAGGACGGACCTTCTCAAAGTATCCCCTCATGATGACGACGAGACCCTTCTCCCACCCGCGCTCTTCGATGGCCTTCTTGAGCCGAGCCGCATACTCCTTTGCCTGCTCAGGGCTGTGAATGGAGCAAGGGCCGACGACGACGAGCACGCGGTCGTCGAGGCCGTGGATGACACGGGCGCTCATAACTCGGGCGCGGGCGATGGTCGCCTTGGCCTCCTCGGGCAGAGGGATCTCGTGGCGGAGTAGAGCGGGCGACATGAGAGGCTCGTACTGATGAGATGAGGACAGAGGGTGGGAGGCGACGGTGCGCATGAGCGCTCAGGTGAGGCAGAAGGACAAACAAAAGGTCTGTTTCCACTCACTCCGAGGACGCGAAGGTCGTCCTTGTACTCGTACACCTCCTCGCCGGCGGGCTGAGCGATTTGCGACGGAGGGTCCATGGCGTGCAGACGTGCGAAAGGGGGTGGTGGTGGTGGTGGTGTGAGGCGAGGGCAGGAGATGGAGGGGGATGGTATACGGGTGGAGAAGTCGGAGGGAGGAGGAGCGCACGTTCGGGACGACGAAGGACAGACAATAGGACGGACGAGTTAAGTCGGCCGTCTCAGCCTTCTTACCGCAGTTTGATCTTGCCGTGCTGCGGCCGATCAGAACGTTCCGGGAGCGGCGCATAAAGACGTCGTCGTCAGTAGAGAAAGGAGAGGGAGGAGATCCGAGATGGACAGACAGGCGGGCAGGCAGACATACAGGCAGAGAGGGGTCGGCGCAGACGTCTTACAGCTGGACAGACGGACGAATGGAGTCCTTCTCCCTCTTTGATGCCTCGCTCAGCATCAGGATCACATGCCCGCGAGACCTGTCCGACGGTCGAGCTTTCGCGTGCGCTGCAGAGGCGATCAATAGCGCTCTTTTTCTTCTTGCGTCCGTCTCTTCCAGATACAGTGTTCTCAAATCACTACCGAGTACGTAGAGGATCATCTGAGACCGTCAGCTCCGAATCTCCGCTCTGCCCAGCCCTTGGCTGTCTACGCGCCTTGGCGTGGTCGCAGGGACACCGGAGCACCAGGGTCCCTGAGCGTAGAAAGGCTCTTGTGTACGGTACAAAAGCTGATTTCCGCTTCACTCGCTCGCCTCGTCCGTCGTCGACTGGCCTTCGTTCTGGGCACCCGCGTCGCTGCTGACCTGCCGTCGGATGGCGCTCAGCCGCTGGCCCCGCTCGCTTGCTTAGTTAGTTACCTCAGCCGGCCGTGCTTGTGCCTGTCCCAGTCGAGGCTGCGGCGAGTCCGAGTCCTAAGCTGCTGCGCTCGCTGACGGCGATTACGTTGCGGCGACGACGACGCAGGCAATCTCCACCCACGACTTGCATCAACATCACCATCACCATCGCCATCGCCATCGCCACCCTCCTTCTCCACCTCCGCCCCCTGCGTATGCCGAGCCGCCGCTACCCACCTTCTCCGATCGAGCCATAGATCCCCCCTCGCCCTTCCAGAATGGGCACGGTCACCTTGCAACCAGGGCCCGTCATCGTCGACGATACGACTCACTTCCCCAATCTCATTCCCTACACTGCCGCCACCCCCCCCTCCCTGGCCGCCATACACAGGCGGCAGAACAACAATGGCACTAATGCACCGCCGGCCGATGGCAACGAAATGGAGAGGACCCCTTTGAGCGTTTTCGTAAGTATACCGCCCGTCTCCGATGGCCCCCCTCCAAGGCGCTCATCTCAGACCGACCGCTGCCACCGCCTCCGTCACAGACTTTCATCATTGCCATAGCCCTCTTCATCATCGTCGTCGCCTTCGTCCTCCTCCGCATCTTTATCCGAAACCGCCGCTTGCGCAGACTTGGCCTCGTGCCCGATGGGGGCATGTGGGGCGCCCCCTGGGACGGCAGGTTCGCTTTGCCCGGCGGGTTGACAGCGCTCGACGGAAAGGACTCTTTGCCTGAGCCGAGGCTTTGGACCGTCAAGATGCCCCGAGGGGAAGAAAAGGATAGGAATGGTGAGAAGAAGGGCGAGGCCACTGGCGAGCTGGTGCCTATCAGGTGGGAGGACATCATGGTGAGCTGGCCCGTCTGGCCGTCCCCCACTACCTCACTTAGACCGAGACCCCCAACGCCATCTTACGCCCCTTCTCCCCTAGCCTATCTCCGTCTCCATCCCTCCTTCCCACCTCCCCTTTCCTCCCACCCTTAATAAGTCTGACCGCCCGTCAATCCCGACAATCCACGCCCGGACACCGTACGATCTGAACGATCCGCTTGCGCATGTCTACCCTCCCCGAGACGGCAACGGTATCCCAGTCCCAGGAAATAACCAACCTCGTCGAACTCTACGTGAGCGCATTCGAGGGACATGGATGGACTTTAGGGAGCAAATGCCGCCCGCCGCTCTTGTTTTCCCGCCCCTTGGCATGGTGATCCTCCTCGTTTCCTATATCAGGGAGACCAGGCGGCGCCGTACGCGGGCTGCTCGAGAGGATGCGGAGCAAGCGCCGGCGACTTCGGCCGCCGCGGAGCCAGCCACGTCAGGAGTGGCACCGTCAACCTCCGACGGCAACAGCAATGCAAACGGCGTTGGTGCGGCGACACCACCAGCCGACATGACCGACTCGGACGCTGCGTTGTTCCGGGAACTCATCGAGCCTTCTACTGCACACCAGCCCTTCCCGAGCATCATCAACGTGACTGTACTTGTGCGCATGCCCCGTTCTGGAACCGTCTTCCGTTCCCCCAAGACTATGACGTCCAAGTCTTTGTCGGAGGGGACCCCGCTGGGAGTGGAAAAACCGGTCGCCGCCCCAGAGGATTCGGACGTGTATGCCCCTTCAGCCGTGAAACGTCGATCCAGCATTCGCTCCCTTCCTTCCGTTCGGACGGCCCGGACATCGGGGACGAATCAATCGGCCAAAACGCTAGCGGAGGAGCGGAGAGCGGCTTTCTTCAGTTCCATGGTCGCTGATGCAGAGGGAGAGGGCGCCGGTGCGACGAAGGGAAAAGCCAGTATCGATGCTGGTGCTGGTGCCGTGGCCGGGGCGAGGGACGGCAGCGGGGAGGACGCTGGAGAGGAGGGGTTGGAGCTCGAGGAGATTTTAAATGACGACGGCAACGCCTCCGACATCCAAGATGAGGGCGGCGACGACGAAGACGAGGAGGAAGAGCTGCCGGAGCTCGTCTTCGGTACCGCCACCACGCCCATCTTCTCTCTTTTACCGACGCGAAAAGTCTCATCGACCTCTTCTTCTGCCGCTGCGACCGCGACCTCATCGCCGACGCAAGCCCACCCATCTCCCGCATCGCTCTTCTCCCTCTTCCTCCTCGTGCGCGACACAAAGGCGATGGTGTTGGAGCGCGAGAAGAAGGAAAAATCCCCCGGCGGCGCGGCGGAGAAGAATGAAGAGGAGGAGACGGATGGCGAGGATGAGCCTTCTGGCGGAAATGGAAACGGAGACGGGAGTGCGAGTGCGAGTGCGGGTGCGGGTGCGGGTGGGGTGGCATCTTCTGGCGCTGTCGCCGCCGCTGTCGCGTCGGACGCGGAAACGCGTGCGGGAGCAGAGACGAGCATGGCCGTGGCCGCGGAGGTGGTGGGTGCGAGCGCTGGCCCGAGCGCCGATGCGAACGCAAGGTCGTCGTCCAACGGTGGCGCAGCCGCTGGTGCTGCTGATTCAACGGCGACGGGGACGGGTGTGAGTTCGTGATGGTCCGCAGCGAAGATGGGCTGGGCGGGGCTGGGCTGGCCGTGGATGGGTTGGACAGAGGAAGAGCGACGGAGAGGCGGAGCCTGAGCGCGCCCGTCGTTGCGCCCACATTTTGTGCCTCGACATCGTCGCCACCCTCGCCCCCCCCCCCCACTCTCGCCCCCGGCCGTCGACGCGGTCGTCCTCCAGTCGTCCCTCTCCCCGCCTCCCTTCATCGTCATCTCCCTTTTCTTCCTCACTCCTACCTCTGACCCGTGGTCGGATGCAAACCTCTCTTTTTCACTCCTTCCGAGTCCCGCAACGTCCGATCTTCTCCCTCCCCTTTCTCATCGTTCCAGTTCTTCGACCCTCGTGCTGCATTTATTCCGTTCCAGGTCGGTCGTTAGTTGTAGTGTTTAGTGTGTACGTTCATCGCTTTTTTTACTCGTTTGCTCCAGTATTCCCCGTTACGGGCCTTTGCTCCTGTGCTACTCTGCTCCTGTGCTACTTTGCTCCTGTGCTTCTTTACTCATGTGCTCCTTCACTCCTTCACTCCTCTGCTCCTTACCCCTCTGCTTGCTTGTACGCCGACGGCGGACATCCTGTTCAATCGTGCCCTTTTGCCACGCAACACGTTTTTTCGAGCGTCCCGTCTTCTCTCCAATACGTCCCCTGGCCGCGACTCTCCCCACGTTGTGGCTACAGCACAGCGTCTATTTGCTTCCCATCCAAAATATAGTACGTCCGCGGCGAGGGAAAGCACACCCTATCACCGCCGTCACGGCTGTAGGGGCAGGTCGGCGATGCAAGGCGCCTGCGATGACCGGACGGCCGCGATCAAAGTTAAATACGTAGCAGTGTCAGCGACGAGCAGCGGGCGAACCTTTAAGCCCTCCATGGAGGTCGTAGCAGCTCCGGTTTCGTCCATCGAATCAACTCACGAGCAACAACCGACCGGTCCAGAAGCCCTTGGCGGTTGGCACAGCAACAATAGCCCAAAGAGCGATGACGGTCATCGTCGCGACGGTGTAGGCGACCTTCAGAGTCAACGAGTCCAGCTCGTCCGCTATCCGCATCAGGGCGATGCACATTGAGGCTGTGGGGAAGACGCCGGACCACCAGCCCATGTTGAATGGCAAGCTGCAGACATCGAAAACGAGGTGGTACGGTTGAGACGAGGTAGTGAGAGAGGAAAGTGGGTAGCGAACGAACAACTCACCGTCCTCGATTCCTCTCCCTCACGAAACTCACGAGGCCAATGACCGTCCACCAAAGCCCGAGCCCGAGCAGCATCATCGCCCCCAGCAACCCGGCGCCGTATAGCGCCACACCAGCCATGGCAAGGTTGGAGGTGTTGTCGGACCCCGTCTGGACGGGGTAGTCTGGACTGCCAGAATATTTCGGCTTTGCGGCGACCGTTCCGGAAGATGCGGCAACTCGCGGGAGAAGGGAAAGTGCTACGCGTCCAAGATGCAAGAGAGCTTCCGCGCCCTGACCACACGGACCGAGAGGTAGGAAGACGCTGCATACCGGAATATCGAACGAGGCAGAAGCGTATCAGTAAATGAAGGTAAGATGCGACCACAGGCGGGCGTGAGTCGATTCCACTCGCCTGACGATGACGTCTCTCGGCGGGATATGATGGAGAGCGAGTCGCTGAAAATAGAGGACCAAAATGATCATCGCCAAAGGCAAGCCGACGCCGAGGACTATGTACGACACGGTGAGAATGGTGAACGCGTAAGTCGGCTGGGTGGGGGCGAGGATCTCGGCCAGGAGTGAACCGGTGGCGGCGGCTGTTATTGGGGGGACTATGGGAATTAGGAGAGCTGCCGTCACTCCTTCCATCGCGTGCTCTGCTCAGGTTCGGGATTTGAAAAGAATGAGGTTAGCGCATCTCGACGAAAATTTGCGAATGTTGCGATGAGCAAAGAGGGAAGCTTCATACTTACTATGGTGGGTCATCATCCTGAGTCGACATGCCAATGTCCGTACGAACGATAAATACGTCAGCTATATCTATCAACGGAAGCGGCAATTCGCTCCTGCTGCACAAGAAACGCGCCCGCTCACATGTAGGGCACGCCGAACGCCGTCAACTAAGGGTCATGAACAGAAAATGGAGTCATAATGTCAGGACATGCATTGCCATCTCACTTGAAGGACCCTCACCAGACTGATGACTACAGCCAACCACCACAGGCCTGCGGCAGCTTCTGTATAGTGCAAGCCGAGATCGTACTCCTTGGTGCCCATCATCGCGATCCCAGAGATGATCGTTATCAGACTCATCGGAAAAGTCCCTAGCAGGAGGAAAGAACGCGGCAAGTATGGGAGAACGCCTGAGCAAACAGAAAATGAGATAAGGCTGACGAACAGCCCTATGGAACGCACCTAAGAACATGCTCTTCTGCGGGTGTCGGATGGTAAGCGACAAAATTTGCGGAAAGATGACGTATCGGGCTATGAACATCGCGCTGAAGGACGCAAAGATAATGATGTCTGCTATCAAAAAGGCTACCGCGATGTGCCTTGTAACGCACAGTGGTACAGACACGAAGTCAAAGGTAAATGACAAGTATGACTACGTGAAGACGGCCGGTCATCGGATGATGCTTACCTTAGCACAGGGTGAATACTAGGCCATGGGAGAGAGTTGATCAAGGTGCAAAGAACCCCGGTGCCTTAAGGAAAAAAAGTAAAGCAGGTTGATTTATATGATCTCGCCCGTTGGCACCTCGGTCGCAACGGCCAGGAGAGCAAAAGGCGCACACGCACCCATGGTCACGGCGAACCAAGACGGAGTGAAATGCTTGATTCGGTCGATCAATCCTTTTCGCTCCTGCACGCCGTCCAAGCAATGATTCAGTAGCCCACATTGAGTCAATGGTATATTCTCTTTCACTGATACTGCGACGTTGGGCAGACTCACGGGTGGTCCCTCCTCATCCCTCCCAAGTCCGCTTCCCTCATTCTCACCCGGACTTGCAGCGCCCGCCAAATCCGGCTCATTCGCATACCGCCCCATGGTCACACTCCTACCTGTAGTTCTCTCCGTCGGTACAGACGTAAACACTCCATTGCGACTACTGACGCACTCATCAGACTCGTCAACAGGCTCGTCGTCCACAGGTCTCCGGCCGCGAGCTGACCTTCGCGAAGCGGCTGAAGAAGCAGAGGAAGAGGCAGTTTGCCAAGATCTTCGCGCAGAGAGCACCCGTAGATGGATCTGATCCTCTTCGTGTGACTTTGGCTCGCCCGAAAAGGGAGACACCGGCCCCGGTCGTAGGAGTGGTGGTGCATGAGACGGCTCTGGCCTCACCGGCTCTGAGGAACGGGGGCTGTGTGCGGCGATGGGAGAGCTGGGCGGCGAGGTCGCAATAGTCGTCTCCCGCATTCTCACCATTTCCGTCTTCGTTGCTGTCGATGACGATGAGTACATGTGCGCCAGCTAAGACCGGCGTCCGCCCGTCAGTCCAGTCGGTATGAGCTGGAAGGGAGAAGAGGTTCACGGGGATGACTCCAGAGATTGCACGCATTCGCTGCGGCAACATATTTTGACAGATAGCTGGGACGGGGGTAAGAGGGGATGGCGACGATGGCTGCGGCAAGAGTGATCGAGCGCTTCCAGAATACACGCAAGTACTCCAAGCTAGCACATCACCAACCGACGCTCCACTCGCAGCAACATTTGGCCGTGCAACATGGCCCCAGCTCCGTCTTATGCAGCACCGAAAGAGCCGGTGGCGCCCCCGCCACGCTCCAACGTTCGGCTCACCTCATCCACAATGTCGTTCCTTCTTGCGCCGCCGAACGAGCGCTCTGGGCCGGGCACGTCGCGCTCTGGTGGCGGTCCGCTCATTTTAGGCACCAGGAGGGAAGGAGGCATCGGACAAAGGCTGGGAGACGCCACCGACAGGACAAGGCTGGGAGACGCAACCGACAGGACAGGCGGCTCTAGCACCACTCAGACGCGGCGCGAATTGAGGAGGCCGCCACCCGGCGTCAGGGCGACGGACGAAGCGTTGTTGAGGGAGAGCGTTAAGAGCTCGATGCACGCACAGAGAGTGGCATTGCAGTGGCAGGAGAAGCTGGTGGATGGTGCCGTGAGTAGGGATACTTTGAAAAAAGCGGTGCGTAGCTAAGGTACCTTTTATTCCTCCTCCTGGTCTGCATTCGCTGGACATTTGAGCTTTAGCTTACTTACGCGAGCCTCTCGTTTTGACTGACGACATCTTCTCCAGACGCGCTATATCCAACGCTCGCAATGGACCGAGATCCTTTCAGAACGGCACGTCTCCTCCCAATGCGCCTATCCATGCTGTGCCAATCCCCCGTCCAGACCCTACTCTGATTCCCCCTCCGCCGCCTCGCCAGCCATGCGGATATCTCGGCGCACGCGCTCTGTCGTCCGCAACACGGCCTCGGATCCAGGTGGCAGGGACGGCTTCTGCAGCGACGAATGCATGTGCAAAGCCAAGTGGGTAGAAGGCTGGGTGCTTGCGGCCATGGAGGGTGAAGGTCCAATTTGGGCGAGGGTTGGAGGAGAGGAGAGCTGGAGAGCGGTGGAGCTCTGGGAGGACGTGCAGGAGCAGCCGCAACAGGAGCAGCCGCAGGCGCATAGGGATGAATTCGAGGATGGAGGTGTAATTTCAAGTCCGGGTCTGTCAGAGGTGGCGCCAGCACCAGGCTCGACGGGTATTTCGGCAAAGATGCCCTCCGCGCTCCCAGATAACGTTCATCAGGAACGCTTGCCTCCACGACCATCTTCCTCGTCCACTGCACCGCCCTCCTCCCTTCCCCATCTCAAGCGCACTCATCCCGCACTCACCGACCCCAGTCTGAGCACCCCAGAAGAACTTGCGTTGGCAAAGAAACAGTCGCTCCAAGACGCGACGACGGCTATGCTCGCTTCCCTGGTCATTCACGAGAAGACCCCCGCGGGCACGCCTCAAGCACCAAGACTCGAGTCAGTTTCGGAGGCTTCAGCGTCATCCCAGCGGTTTTCGTCTTCGCTTCCTCGTCAGCGCCAACTTGAGAGCGGCGGTAGGCGACAGCCCGCTGCCTCCCCAACTTCCTCTGCAGCATCACCAGCGTCCAAAGCGAAGCAGCGCTCCTCCCCTTCCGCCTCTTCTTCTCCCTCCTCGACGAAGTCCGTCCTAGCTTCCGCGAGAGCCTCCCGCCGAGCCGCAACCGCTTCCATCTCAGCCATGTTAAGCGGTGCCGACGATGAAGACCACGACGAGCGTAGCGGGGTTGGGACGGACGAGGAGGGAGAAGAGGAAACGGGCTTCTCTTCCGCGGGACCTTCGCGTGCCGTGCTCAGGTCTCAGCATACGCCCGAGGTGGCTTTGCTTCGTGCTCGCGGGAGCATCGCCGGCGCTGGGTCTCTTGGGGCGGGGAGGAGGAAAGCGGTGGGAGGTGGAGGCAGTGAAGAAGAGGGGCTCGGGGAAAGGGAAGAGATCGCGGAAGATGAGAGACGGAATGAACGGGAGGAAAGCGAGGAGAGCGAGGAGAGCGAGGAGAGCGAGGAGAGCGAGGAGACCAAGGCGATCATGGAGGAGGCGTTGAAGGCTAGGGAGGAGGCTAGGAGGGCTGGGCAACTGAGCTGATGACTTCGGGAAATCGGCTCATGCGTTCCACGACTGCTACTCGAATCCTAGCGCTGTGGAGTGCTTGTACTCTGGAATACACTTTTGCGAACTAGTACCGTTCAGCCAACCCTTCCTGCCGTCCTCCCGACTCGGCCTTAGCGACACAAACATCGTCTGCTTTAACTTGGAACAGGGTGATATCACGATGTTGTAGTGCTTCCCTTTGGATCGCCGGGACCTGGTGTTCGCCACACCGAATCATGGAGGACTGGATCCAAAAGCAGACGTAACGTGCAGTTGGCCCTAACTGAGGCGAACGCCAGCGTAAGACGATTGCGGCAATGGCACGAGATAGAGAGTCACCCATTCAGCTCTCCTCGCCGTCGCCCTCTTCAACCCCTACACCTAGTAGCGCTATATACGATGGCGCCGGCTGTCCATACTCCCAATGCGAAACGGCTCTATCTTGTACCTGCCGCGCTCGCGTTATGCTTCGTCATCTTCTTCGTCGTCTTCTTCGTCATCTTCACCGTTATCTTCGCCGCCATCTTCCCAACCCGCGTGATTCAAATTGGCTTGAAGAGAACCATCGCTCTCCTCCCCATCTTCCTCCCCGCTGCCCCCATCTCCGACTGCTGACCTTGCTTTTGACCGTCCACTCCTCGCACCACCCATCTCCCTCCGCTCCCGCCGCTCCTTCTCCCTTTCCGCCATAACTTCCTCCTGAGCGCGAATGACCTCCTCACCGTTCCGACACCGTTGGTATCGATCGATGAACTCCCGGTTCACCTCATAGAAGCTGTGGCCCCAGCTGAATTTCTCCAAGAGCTTCTCCGCCAGCTCCGGAAGGGACACGACGTACAGCGCAGCCGCAAACTGAGAGCGGGAAACACAACAATCGTCAGCTGACACCATCCGACATCCGCCTTCGAGTTTGAGACGCACAGCTTCGACACAGTTGAGCTTGAGCGGCTTGCCGTAGTTGACCGGATTGGTGGCAACCATGTAAGGCACTACAAAAACGCAAGGCAACAGGAAACAGGCAAATTGAAAAGCTAGTTACCTCCATTTGCGAAACAAAAGATGCGACATCACTCACGCAGTCTCTCGTGCGGGCTCTTGATCTTGCCGAACGGAACGTCGTCCAAGCGCGCCCAAGAACATTCCACGACAGCCAAACCTGCGTCCATAATGATGTCTCTGTCGGCTGGAGAGACGGTTTGCGTTCCTTGAGGACTGAAGCATGTCGGATGTAGAAAGAGGTAGCACATCGCATCTCGGTTCAACAGCGCGACCCGACGGCGCGGCAGTCATGGTGGCCTGGAAGGACGAGGGCGAGCGTAATGGCAGCAAGGCGAGCACAATCACTCACCTGAGCACGATCCCCCTAAACCGCTGCCCAACTCTCAGGTCGCGAATAAGGCCGAGCCTGGAGAGCTTCTTCCCGGAGCACTTCCTCGGATCACAATGATCGAAGTCCTGCAGGGTGAGAACGTGAGGGCCGGGAGGAAGGGCGGTGAGCGAGAGGAGAGAAGCAAATGAAGCAAGCTGCGACTGCTCTTACAAAACCACCGGACAAATACAAATAAAAAGGAAAGACGCACCCACATCGCCAGGGAGATTCCTAGACCTTCTTCTCGTGCTAAGCCAGCAGCGACGATTGCCGGCAGAAGATAGAAAGAGCGGCATAAGCCGCCGTTCCTTAGAGACTTTAAGCATTGGCAACCCCCGCAGTACTTGACATTCCTTTTCTCTGTTTCAACTCACAGCTCGATGCTTTACCCTCCTGCTCCTCGTCTCTGCCCTCCTCGACCTCGTCCACCGCAGAATCGGGTCTCACCAGCCCGCCGTACGGGTCCTCATCGAAGCCGACAAAAGTGCCCTTGTTTAACCTTGTTCGATCTCCCGTTCTCCCACGACCGCCTCTACCTCTACCTCTGCTTTTGGAAGAGCCCCGCGCACCTGATTTTCCCATGTCGTCACCTGGTCTCCTTGAGGATGTAGTTGCACGAACGTGGTGGAACCGAGGACGTCGCTCTGGAACGAGGCGCCGAGCACAAGATAATATTAAACCCGTTCAAGTGCGCTTATTCCCGACCGATCACTTGCTTTTGCCTCCGCCCCCTGATAAGTGGACGGCCACCCCGGCCCCAGACTCCAAAGCCACCAACATCGACGCTCAGGATGGCCTACGTCGCCTCGACAACGAGACTTCCACCCCCCTCTTTCGCTCCCCGCCCGACGTCTCCGAGAGAAGAGCTCATGTACCTTGGCGATATGGGTGCGGCGGCCACGGGTGCGGGAAAGAGGCCGCCTGTGTTTAGCTGCTACAAGTGCGCGGCGCACTTGGCCCTGCAGGTGAGCGAGCGTGAGCTTGAATGGGTCAACCCGGCCAAGGAGCGCTTTTTGGTAGATGGTCTTTCATTGCCTTTGGATTGAGGAGGTAATGATGGCCGTTAAGGCTGGCTGGTATGGTTCTCAAGCGAGGCAAGAAGGCGATGGTCGGACGCACCAGTTGATCGCTGATCCCATCCGTATTCTGTCTCTCACACACTTCCACTGCCATCGTCCGCCTTTTAACGCAAATTCAGGATGAGCTGATCAGCAAATCCTTCTCAGGGAGAGAGGGAAAGGCCTATTTGTTCCACAGCACGTAAGTCTGGGTTTCACGATCTCTGGGCTTCCGCTTTCTCCTCCCATGCACATCCTGAAGTTCATGCCCTCCATCCGGCTTGCTCAATCGGATCTTTGGGTTGAAATCGTGCCCCTTATACTCATTCTCTGTTTGTTCTTTTTTCTGTCTTTTCCCTGTGTGGGTTTGTCAGCGTGAACACCAAATGTGGCACAGCAGAAGAGCGACTGTTGCTTACGGGCGCACACACGGTGAGCGACCTCTTGCTGCTGTCTGCTTGTGCTTAACCTCTTTGGTCCTTGGAAAAACCTTGCTTGTTTATTTAGTTGAAGTCTGTTGTGTTCTTTTTGCGTCGCCGTCATCTTCGTCGGGTTGGGTGCATTCTACCCGGCGGAGACAGGTGGCTGACCTATACTGCGCGAGTTGCCGCGCGTGAGTACAGAGGAAGGGGCCTAATTGACCGTTTGCGAATCCGGTCCGAGCTGAACGATACCGTCTTCGATTGCTTTCATCACGTTGCAGGAGCCTTGGATGGACATACGTGAGTGATGGATCGTGTTATGTGTCGCGAAAGACTCGCATCAATCGTCTCCGAGTCCGGATTTAACCGCCACCCTAAGGTGGGCGGCCTGAGAGTGGACTCGGTTCATTCTCACGCACAATCGTAAATCCTGTTGTCCCTCTTTTTTTTTTTTTTGAATAATGACGGACGACATACCGACCCTGCCTCGGAACGCACGTATCCTTAGATCAAAGCTCACGAAGCCGCGCAGAAGTACAAGGAAGGTGAGCTTGCCTCCTTGAACAGCATTCAGGTAGTTAGGCCGGCGATGGGTCCCATCCACGCAAGTGCTGCTGCCGCTGTGGTTGTCGTTGAGGTGGTATGAGGTCTTCAGTGCGTAACTCACTGCTCTCTCTTGCTTTCCCTTGTCACTTTCGTTATCGTCGCTCCCCTATCGTATCACCCACCCTCGTCAAATTCATCCCTCTCAACCCGACTCGGTCCGACCTTACCTTCGCCCGTCGGTCGACTCTCACTTACCCCTCATCGATTCAATCGATCGGGCGGTTGACCGCGCTTCCAGGGAAATTCATCATGGAAAAGGCTTGTTTGGTTAAGGAGAACGGCTGGACGCATGAGGGCTGGCCATGATTATCGCCTCCGTACGGTCGGATCCTCAAGAATGGGTCAAATTTAGGAAAGGTGGGCGTCGGTGGGAGTCCGAGGGCCATTCGGCTCCCGTGTCATCTCTCAATAATCGTAATGGCGCGTCGATCTGTATTTTTCGTCGATCCCTATGTATATTATCTGTCTTTTTGTTATCTGTATCTCTGTTTGAGAATCTGAAAGCTGCACTGGCGTGATGTCGGACCAGACCGTGTGTAAGCGACGGACGCGACGTTGCCAACAATGAGGTCGCCAAAGGCGATCGACTCGCGTGACACTACGTAATACGACCTGGAATGTGAGGTAAGATAAAGAAGGACCGGGACGCGAGGACGCAAACAGGGTGGAGTGGCGCAGATGACGATTCCGGACGGTCGAAGATAGAGGGGATCGTCGCATATGAAAGAAGGCCGGGCCCCAGCGAGGAAGCCCGACAGATGGGTTATCAGAGACGATGCCAAGCCGGAAAGGGGGACCGGAAAGGGGATCGGAATCCCCATCAAACGGAGAAGGAAAGGTTGGAAATGACAAAGGGCAAATAGTCATAGTGACGAGCGATACGCGGGTAGTGGGACGCTTTACACTGGAGAGATTCATCCGACGACGCGGGCCGACGCTCAGCAAAGCTTAGGCCAAATCCGATCGCGAGTGTCGAACTAAAATCGGTCGGGCGTCGTTTCTCCGTGCTTCACTCAAAGCCTTGAAGCGAGCACGCAGATGATGGTTGTAAATGATGCCACCCACGCCCAGGCCCACGTCGTCCCGGTCCGCTTGAGCCAAGCGACTGTAACGGGGCCAGCAGCGGCATTCGAGCCGGAAGCTCCGTTGCTGCCGGTGGCGCTGCTTGTTGGAGAGACCGTGATAATGGTTGGGGCAGTCTTTGACGGGCTCGAAGCGCTCGTCGTCGTTGTTGTGGGCGCGAAAGAGGAAGAAGGAGAGCCACCATGCGTCGCAGATTCTGTCCAACTACCGCCGCCACCATCACCGCCGTTGCCGTATGAGGTGGAAGAAGGGATGGACGGAGTCGTGGCGAGAGTGGGAGCGTATCCTCCTCCTTGAGAAGAAGACAAGCACGAGGAGTCACCAGAGTCCTGGACTGTTACCTGAGGGGAGTAGTAGGGCGAGCCGCTCGAGTCTGTTAACTGTTGACAAGTTCGTTCAAGGGAGGGTGAAAGAGCGCGCCAGTTTGGCCGGTCGGGATAACGGTAGTGAGAAGGTAAGGCAAGGATGACGAGAAGATGGCGGGGAACGATATGGACACGTGAGCTTTGCCTGATCCGTCCCCCGCGCTCCCCATCGTCCGCAAATCGGCCCGCAATCATATGGTATGGGAAGAGTTGTATCCAGTGAACGTGATTCACCTCGATATAAGCCTGCGTTCCAGCCTTAAGATCCACAGGATCCCAGGTCAGGCTCGTCGTCCCGGCGGGCTGGGTGAGGAAAGCGGCGAGCGTGGGGCCTCCATGGCTACCTATTGCCGGGTCAATGGGTACGTTAGCCGCCCATCCAAGAGATGAGGATGCAACAGAGCCAGAAGATGGAGAAAAGAGAGGGAACGGTTTTAGACAGGCAACGTCTTCCTTGTTGTCTCGTTCCCTCAGTCCCGTCCCGCCCCGCCCGTTCCGTCCGATTCAAAAGCCGAGGCGACTCACCGACGACGGCGACCTGGACGTTGCCCTCGGCGTTCGCCCACTTTATAGTTGACATTCCGCATTGGGTAAGGGTAAGAACGCCGGAAAAGTTAGGTGATGCAGTGGCGGGCGCGACATGGAGGAGAGCGAGGAGGGTGAGAAGGAGGGCAAAGAAGGGGGTGAGCAGAGAGGGCATTTCTAGGCAGACGACTGCCCTGCGGCAGAGAGAAAGGAGCGTTATGGACAAGGGGCGTGCGTCTGGGAGCAAGTGGGAGAGATGGAGGGGTGCGTGGAGGGACGGAGATGGCGGTGACGGCGAAGGGGCGAGCGATGGCGGAGCGACCAAAATCCGGGGAAGCTTAATATCGCATGTCATGTCGATGCGGGGTCAAACAATCACGTGCCGTCCGCGATAGCTAATAATGGAAGCAGCCGACGCGATCCGGGCGTCGAGCAGCAGAAAGAAAAACTTGGGCGATGTGACGGCCGCCAAGAAAGAGGCTCGCAGGCGTGCTGAGTAATTTCAAGAACGCTATCCTGACATGACCACCGCCGAGCGAGCGACCGTCGAGAAGCCCAGGGCTCGCCAGTCGTCAGGAACCGATCGCGTCTGTGGTGTCTGTTCGACGCCAAACTGTCCTGACGTCTTGTTCCGGCAGAGACGGAGAGCAGGAGAGGGAAAGACGGCGACCTGGGTCACTGACTCAAGGTATGATCGCGCGTTTACAGGGTGCGCTTGTGCATGGTCATATACTCAGTTGATTGGTGGCGAGAAAGGCGGATCCATCTCCTCGTTCGGTAAATGTAAAACACAGGAGAGCTTCCAAAGCGACATGGCTGTTCGAAGTCCCAGACGGTACACGATCCGGCCGTGTATCTACTAACCCGTACCATAATCCCGAAGGGCTTCTTCTGAGCAAGCCTAGTTCACTGTGAGCGAGAAACCATCGAAGACGCACGGACGGAACGATATGTAACGCAACTCAGCTCGGCCGCCCTCGATACGCTGCTCGTCCGAGGACGCAAGAACAATGAGGCTCACGTGCTCCAGATCTTCCCAGCCCCTCCCAACGGTGTCTGAAGCAGGGCAAACCGATGCGCAAGAAGAGATCAGTCCTGGTTCGCCTTCCCTCCGCCGAACGAGGAAGCGACCGAGGCTGAAGCAGTGCCGGGCACATGCGCTCGGACACTCACGGACCAAATCGGCCTCGGTGAGCTTCTTGCTGGCGGAGAAGTAGCCGGCGGCAATTTTTGCGTCGATCTCGACCCTTGAGTCCTCGGGGATCATCGAGTCGGGAAGGTCGTAGCGCTTGAGGATGGGGATGCCGGAATTGACGATGGCGTCGTGCTTCATGTCGGACATGCTGATCATGTTGTCGATCTAGACGGCCCAGACACGTATGTGCGTAATGGACAAACGCGGCGGTGTCGGTCATCGCGCACGGGCGCTCGTGAACTTGTAAACCCAACTGGACGGCCCCATCTGACGCTCACCTTCTTCACGCCGAGCCAGTGGAGAACGTCTGGCATCAAGGCCTGGAAACGCATGTCCTTGACTGCCGATTCGGGAAATTCGCACGTAGACGACGGATTAAGCTCCCTTCGCACCTTCAGGCAAGGTCGGTTCTGAGGCTCGACCCAAAGCCAACGACTAACCTCCAGCGATAGCCTCCGTACGGCGGAAATACATTGACGCCGAGTCGCCTCCACGCTTGCGAACGTTGTAAACGAGATACCTAAGAAGACAAGCCCGTATGAGCGTTATCAGCGATGCGAAGCCCAGGGCGGAAGCAAAACCGGGGCCTGATAAGCGACCCATTTACTTCGTGACTTCGCCCAAGGCACGACCCTCTTTGCGGACTACAAAGATCAAAAGGATTCGTGAGTCCATCGAGCAGGACGTCTGCGAGGAGAGCAGCATACCTCGATGCAGAAACAAGGCAAGACATGGGAGGAAACGGAATAGCTTACAGTAGACGACGATGCTGACGCCACCTCTCTGAGCGCACTTGATGCCTTCGGAGATGCCGTAGAGAAGGTACGGTCTGCATGTGCAGATATCCGAGCCGAACACGTCGGATCCGTTACCTGACGATGGAGCGAGCGCACAAGTGACGGGGTATGGAGAGCACAAGAAAAGGATGAGAGATGCTTGGGAGTGAGCGAAAGGGAAGCAATTCCACAAAGCGGCTGGTGACCGGCGATTGTCGAGCTACGGCTAAGGACTGACATTCGTCGTGCACGCGAAGGGTGAGCTCCTTGCTTGGGTCAGAGACGAAGGCCGGGTTTCCAAAGATGCTGGGTGCGGGAGAGAGAGTGGTGGCCGATAAAGCCAATGTGAATAAATCGCCTGTCCTTGGGCACTGACAGGGTCCGGCGTCATGAGGTCACCCAATCCCAGATGCCAAAATGCCGTGTCCATGCTCACTAGACTGTCAAACCACCAATCGGAGGAAGGAACACCTTGAGATCATGGCGCGTGAGGAGTTCGGGGCTTGAGAGAAAGGAGGGACAAGCTTGGACGATGAGGGATGACTTGGCCGAGTATCGATCCGTGTCTGGAATGGTGACGACGGATCGAGCCTCGTCGAGACACTCACTACATCCCGCCAGTGTCCTCGAACAACGCCCTCCGCAACGTGCCCTCAGTGATGCCGAATCTTTCCGCTACGCCGGGCAGGTACCAAACGGGCTCGACGGCAGCCTTGCTCACGTTAACCTCCACACCCGGGTCTACCGAGGCGGCGTTGGCGGGCGCGTTTCCGGTCGTTCCCGGAAGTGCAAGTGAAGGGACGACGATCTTTCCGTCCATGACCAGATCGCCGCGTTTGACTGATTCGTCTAGCTCGGCCTTTTGGTGGTCGGGGCAAGGGGAGGGAAAATAATGTAAGCCAGAGCGCCGACGAGACGAAAGAGTATGTACGACAAGGAAAGCCGGACGCGCTTACCATCTTCAAATGAGCCTTAGTAATAGCGATGGTAGGACGGACATCCAAGCCCTGTTCAAAGTGCTCCCTGAACTGTGTTGGAGCGAGGTGGCCCCAGGGATCCATACTGACAATCTTGAAAGGATCCGCCCAGGAGGGGTTGAAGAGGACGTCAACGGCCGGCTCGGTATTAGTAAAGTCTGGACGATGATTCGGGTCCAAGGCCCCCATCGCTACCGCCAGGGCTCGGTAAATGGAGTAGGAGCCCGAGTAGGCGCCGATGGCATTGCGGAGCTTGATGCTGCAGATGGGCAGGGAATGAAGGACAGAGCGTCAGCAACACCACAGCACTCGTCAGACAATGTGAGTAGAACAAAAAAGATGGCTAGCTGCTCGCCTGTTCGGGTGACGACTGGCAATCACGGGTCCTCGCTTGGCCGGATCGGCCTCTCCCCAAATGAGAGGGACAGGGTGGATGCCGACCTGGCCAGGATACGCTAATGCGTCGATTAGCAGATACAAAGTTCATGAGTGAACCAGAAGCGGCGGGTCAGAAACAAATCAAAACTCACTCGTCAAGATTACGCGCTATAAGGGAGCAGGGGAAGGAAGGAAAAGAGCCGATACGGAGTGAGCGGTCTGTGCGCACGCATGTATGCGCCCACCGCTCATGCACTCACCTGCGAGTACATTCCGGTCCTACTTGCCTCCTCCTTCTTGGCGTTCAAGCCGGTAGTTGCGGAGCTCTTGCCCGCAGACTTCGGAGCGGGCGAAGAAGTACCTGTCTGGGGTACACCGGAAGGCGGTACTGGGGTGGGGCTCGCCGAGGCGACTGTGGGTGGAACGTAAGAAGCAAGTGATGCGGGGAGCTGGGCTGAGAGAGAGGGGGAGGCCATGACTGGAAAAAGCGCGGAAGGCACATAGAGAGTTGGTCGCAATTGATCAAGGTGCGTTGCGAAGGCCGTAGCCCCGCATCCCACAATTCCCGACGAAGGCGAGCTGGGTCGGGGGATTTGGCAGGGGCAGATCATGCAGAAACTCACCACCACCATAGGAAGCATTGTGGTGAGGCGAGTTGGGCAAGCTGGCTCCTGCAGAGCCGGAGAGGTGTTCTACCTTCTGCTCGAGCTGGTCGTTTTTGACCTTGAGGTCGGCTAGCTCGGCGAGGATTCTGTGGAGAAGGGCGTTGGTGTCTTCGGACATCGTGTGCGGGCTACGTAGGACGAGGACGGGTATGAAAGGGGTAGAGGTGTGGAAGGAAGAAAGGTGTGAGAGAAGGAGAGGCGATAAGAAAAGCGTCGGAGGTGGTGTTATGTTGAGCCTGAGCCAGCCATCTATCTCGCCCGCCGCCGCCTTCCAGCTCGCAGCGGTTATCGGCACGTCGAGATAAGGCGGCGGGCCAGGTTAGAGCCACGTGGAACGCACGTGGCAGACCGTCCGCAGCCACGTGGCTACCCAAACGTCGATCACCGACGCTCGAGACAAGAGACGATGATTCACAGCCATCGTCACTGAGAAGGAGACAAGACGAGACGAGCCGAGATGGGATGAAAAAGACAAGGACGAGATGATAGTCGTACAAGAGCCCTTCGACTGCTCGCCCAACGAGCGCACAAACCCATGGACTGCGAGGATGTTCCGGGGCGCGAGGTGGCTGCCGTTTTGCAGTGAGTCCGACCGACGAGCGAAGAAGGAGAAGAAAAGGACGAGGTCGTCGCTGAGCGTTTCCGCTTCCTCTCCACGCCTCTCCAGTCATTATTCTTCTCGTTGCCTTCTCCTACTACGCCTTTGTCATAACCCTCGGCATAGAGTATACCCTCTCGCGTCGTCACGATCACCTGCTCGGCTCCGCGCGCTTGATCGTCTACCACCTCCTCGCCGGCCTCATGCTCTGGAGTCTCATTGCTGCCGTGTCCAGAGGTCCAGGCAGCCCGAAATACTCCCTCGGATTTGCAACTGCCGGGGGTGGAGAAACAGGGAGGGGTGTGGAGGAGGGGATAGGGCATGTGCGCGCTCATGCGCAGGATGACGAAGCCACGCGGGGTCTGTTGGAGGTAGCGGAGGAGGAGGAAGACAGCGAAGGAGGGAGAGGACTGGTACGTGACTCGATCCACCTCGCCCCTTCCGACCCCATAAGGAGAAGACAGACGTCCGCTTCTCCGGCGCAACAGCGCCTGCTGGCCAACCTGACGGTCAAAAGCGACGGAACGCCGAGGTGGTGCTCCAAGTGTCGATGTCCCAAGCCCGATCGAACGCACCATTGCTCAAGCTGTGGGATCTGCGTCCTCAGAGTGAGCGCCCGTGGAGTTGTACTTGGCTCTTTTTTGAGGCACGGATGCGTGACTGATCTTTGCGCTCTCTTGGTTGTGGATCCGAACTCGGGAATCGCTGTTCAGATGGACGTGAGCCTCTCAGCCATCGTCGGTCCCAAGGTTGAACTCGACAGCTGACACCTCACCTCGTCTCCGTCCCTTTCCCAGCACCACTGCCCATGGCTGGCAAATCGCTGCGTCGGTCTCCGCAATCACAAGCCCTTCTTCCTCTTCATCACCTATTGTACCTTGCTTTGCATCTTTTGCGCCGTGGAGAGCGGTCGCGGTCTGTTCGACTATGTCGCACACGAGACCGACGTGAGTCTGCCTTGCCTTCGCCGCCGCCCGCCCGCCCCGTCACCCCTCGCGCTGACGGACGGTCGCTTTTCTCTTCTGCCCCTTTTCTACCCCGCTCGCCTTCGGACAGGGCTTTGAAACGTCGCCCATCTCCTGGGCACTCCTTCTCATCCTGGCCTTCGTAATGTCCCTCTCTCTCGCCGGCTTCACTTTCTATCACCTCTACCTTATCCTTCACAATCGCACCACCCTCGAACAGATGGAGGGGTTGGGTAGGGTGGGATTGAGGAGGAGGAGGAGAAAACGTGACGATGACGACGCGGACGTGAGAACGAGCGGGAACCTCGAAGCCGCCACCGAAAGACGCCATGCTTCCGATGAAGATGCCCCCGTTCCCGCCGGCTCCCCGACCGCTCCCCGATCACCCGGCCAGCTTTCTACGATTCCCGGCCGCAGCGCCCCGGCCTCCCCATCGTGGCGCCCCGACGAGCTGTTGACGAGAGAGGAGCGTCGGGCGCTCAAGCAGGCCAGCGCGCTCAACATCTACGACGTGGGTTGGAGGCGCAACTGGACGCAGGTCATGGGCAACAGTTGGTGGATGTGGGCCGTGCCGGTGGACGACGTGTGAGTTGGGAAGAATTTGTTGGAGGCGGACCGTCCCTTTTCTTCCCCCCACCCCCCACCCCCAATCTCTCTATCTTTCCGTCCATCCGTTCCTTCTCCCCAGCCGAGCAAAACCGTTGACGACCAGTGACTTTTTTCCTCGTCCTCGCGCCTTCCCCATTCTCCACCAGTCACCACGACGGCATCACCTTCCCCGTCGACCCTGCCGCGTTGGCCCGCCTCGAACAACTCACGGCCGAGATCCGGCTAGGGTTTCGAGACCGGTCCCGATCCCGATCCCCGTCCCCGTCCCATTCGTATGCGATGGCCGGCGGCGCTGAGGCAGGTAGCGCGTTGTTGGCGCAAGGTGGGATGGATGGGACGTTGTTTGAGGTGGGGGAGGAGGATGAGCGGTCGTAAGGACTTGACGTCCTTCCGGCGCACGAGACGATGTTGGCTCAGGTAGAGAGAGCTACGAAGCGGACGTGCGTCGTCGCACGCAAATGAAGCCCGCCACTTCCGCTCCAGACACGCTCTCACGACCGCACGACAGCGTAGTTTACGAGCAGTACCACATGAATGCATTCCCATGTCCAAAATAGGCGATTGCGCATGCACACCGTTGACGCGATGCGAATCGAGGCGCTCAGCGCCAAAAGAGAACTAGATACCGCACGAGGAGGGGATCAAGGCACATGCCCTCGAGAGGCGGGGGCAAGGGCGGACGAGGCAAGGAGGAAAAAGGGACGAGAGGACGAGCCCGAACCGGGGGTCATCGTAGGCCGAAGGGTAAATACAGAAAGCCCGGACCTGGGGCTGGAGGCAGAAAGAAAATACCGACGAGAAGGGGGTAACATAGCGTGAGATAGGTGCCATTTAGACCAGTGGTGATGTAGACCTGACTCGGCGTACGGGTCGTGATGCGCGTGAACGTATGCGACGGCGACAGACCGATGGCCAAGGGTGCCTTAGGTTACCGGCCTAGTTGCCACAGTCCTTGAGGTTCTGGAAGGAGCCCATGTTCTGAGAGTACACATCGACGCCCAACATCCAGCCCTGGGGTAGGAATGAAAAATGTGGAGCGCGGGTCGTCGTCGAGTCAGTACTTGACCTCATTCGTTGGAGGAACGACGATGCTGCCTCGTCGGCGAAGGTCAACTCACGGAGACGAGCTGGAAGACGTAGTCAAGGTTCTGCTGGCACGCGCAGCACTGCGACTTGATCTTGATCGCGTCGTTGTAGGTCATTCCCTTGTACCAGCCGTTGTAGGCACCGGCGGCCTGAAGGAAGTCACCTCCATACTGCTTGAGGAGTCCGGCAAAGTACTGGGCGCCCTTGTTCACGTTGAAGTTGGGGTCGGCGCAGTTGCCGCCGGGCGCACCGCCACACTTGTCCTTGGTGATCTGCATCAGACCGAAGGCTCCGCCATCGTCTCCCGTCGTGTTGGGGTTGCACGTGGACTCCTGCATGGCGAACGAGGCCAGGAGGATGGGAGGAATGTTGTACAGCTGGCCGTACTTCTTGAAGTACTGGACATAGGGCTTGCAGGGTGAAAAGATCGAGTTGGGCTTGGCGAGCGCCGTGTCGAGGTCGGTGTACTGGAGCTGGTCGAGGGTCACCTTGGGCGGCGTCCAGGGGGAGTTCTTGTTCTGGGAGCTGAGGCCGCAGGTGAGGAACTTCTCCGAGCCGTTGGGGCCGGCGGTCGTGGTAGTCTTGTTCATAGCGCCGCTCGAGCCGCACTGCGGCGAGGACACGCCAAAGAGGCCCTTGACGGAAGAGCTGACGGAAGAGCCGAGGCTGCTGACGATCGAGCCAGCATTACCGTTGCTGCCGGTGGGCTTAGGCGACGCGCTGCTACTGCTGCTGCTGGAGACAGCGGAAGCGGCCCAGTTGGCCGCGGAGTAGGCGACGGACGAGCTGGAGGCGCCGTTGTTGTTGTTGCTGTTGTTGTTGTTGGCGCACGAGCCCTTGGAGCGCTTGTGGGCGGCTGCCGTGCCGCGGCGAACGGCCTTGTGGTGACCGGCGCGGGCGTGGTGGCCGGTGGAAGCGTCCACGTCGGCAACAAAGGAGACGGCAAGAAGCGCGGCGAGAAGAGGGAGGAAGCGGCCGGTGTACATCGTGTCTGGCTGGTTGGCTGGAGGACAAAGGGGAGTAGGGCTAGTTACCTGGGATGTGGGGGGGTGGTGCAGGGGGCGTCAAGCGCGAACCGTCAAGGCTGGTGGGAGGAAGGAGCGTGTTGGAAGAGACAGTCGGGAAGAAGGTGGAGGGCAGGGCGACGGGCCGGTGGTCGAGGTGGTGTTGAGATGGTGGTAGTGGATGAAGAAGTAGTGGGGGCGAGGATGGAGGCGAAAAGGAAGGAGGAGGCCAAGCGGGCCACAGACGAGGCGATGCGCGGCCGGCTGGTCCGAGGGGGAAAGGGAAGAAGGAGCGTGCCAGCCGCAGCGCGGCGCAATTGAGCCGACGCTCGGGCATTTTCATCCCTTTGTAATGATCGTCGCCATTTCTAGTCCGACGATTAACCACCTGCCGATCCCCTTACCCCTGACCCCGCGCTAACGCCCACTTCAAGCCGAGCCTGGCGGCGTGGTCGTGGCCTATTCGCCGTAACCCTAACCCGGGGCCCCTTTCCCGGCGCTGTAATCCGTTGTATTGGCCGCCTTCCCGATTTGTAACGCCTCGCTCGCGTGGCGGCGATCGTCACCTGGCTATGCATGTCTCACGGTGAGGCTGCGGAGCTGCGCCCGGACGCTTGGCCTCGAGCCCGGCTCGGAGAGGCGGTCCACTGGCGGTCCTCTTCGTCGGTCCTAGCTACTAATGACAACGAACACCTAGACAAACGGAAAGAGAGACAAAGACACGGGACTGACAGGACAAAAAACAAAAAGAAAAGAAAAGAAAGGAAAGGAAAAAGGAAAATGGAAAAAAAAAATGGAAAAAAAGAAAGAAGACAAAAGAGGTCGCGTCGTGCGCGCCACGTGAATGAACCAGCTCATGTCTTTGTTCCCCGCTCCGAGCCGCTGCCGATGCGCACCTCGTACGCCCGTCTGGAAATGGGCAGTCAGCTGCAGCCTCCAGCTTCCGAGCGTGCTGGGGTTCGAAATGGTGCGAGATGGAGGTCCATGTCGAGTGTACGAGCAAGGACGAGGCGAGCAGAAAGACAAGAATCAAGGATGAGCCAGAGGGCAGCCAGCGCACAATCGATATAGCCGCTGATCGTGTCTCACTCCAGCGTTCGCTCCCGTCGGCCAGTTCCATCACCCGCTCGCCTTCGGATCGGATCGGCGTCTTGCGCTCTTCCCCGCAGTCCCCGTCAAGTGCATCGTGCTCATCGCCACTCTCGGCGATTCACAGCGGCGGGCGACGATCAGTTTATGAGTGAGGATCGACCGACGTCGGTCGATGTGGCGCCAGCGACGACCGCAATCGGGACGATGTGAGACAGCAGGTAGGATGCGCTCGCTGCGCTGTATTTCGTTCGGCGTTCTCAGTAAGCTTCTATCTGATATGCGAGTGGCTTCCACTTGCTCGTCCCGGATCTGCTTCTCGACGGTTTTTTTGTTTCCATCTTCGTCTTCTCCATGCGCCCCACAGATCCTCGCCTCAGGCGCAAGAACAGGGTTCCAAGCGTCTATCTCGAGGCCAGCCCTTCCTTATCAGTCCCGTTCTCTCTTCGCTCGGATCGCTCTATGAGCCTGGAGCGACGAACGAACGAACGAACGGTCGCACGTACTTTTGCCGCCTGCCTGTGCGACCAATCTCCGACTTAACCGCCCGGCGTTGCACGTGTGCTACTACATCTTATCCACGTCTGGCATGCGTCGCCCGCTCGCAGTTCTTCGCCTGATCTCATCGTACCGTTCTAGAGCACCCATTTCCGCCCCCGCCCTTTATCGTCTCGTAGGATGGGAGAGAGACGCCGTTCCGACTCCGCTCCACGCGCCCTGCTCTCTTATCGTGCCGTCATCACCGAGCTATAGCTAGACCATGGAACATGCATAAACAGGCATCCATGCAGACTGTCCCTTACGAGAGACTTCCTCACCAAGACCTTTATTAATCACGACTGACCGGACAGGCGCTCGTTTCATCACCTTGTCTCTGAACAGTCAAGCACCTCGCACGCCATGTCCAACGACGAAAAGTCCATCGCAGAATTCAAGGCCAGTGCTCCGGCGAGGAGCCACGTCCAGGTGTTCGAGGCCAACGAGGCCAACGCGGTGTCGGTGGTCGACAACGCGGAGGACCTCGCCGCCTTGGGCATCAAGCAGGTGCGTCGTGGGAGTGCGGGGTATAGGCCCTGATCGTGAGCACAGACGATCGAGCTGAGCCCTGCTTTGCCGTCCACAGGAGTTCAAGCGAGAATTCACGCGATGGTCCACGCTATCGTACGCCATTTCGGTCATGGGAGGTGAGCGGATAACGGTCTCTCCAAAAATTGAAGCTCTTCATAGATTAATTGATTGGTTAAATCGACATGGCGTCGCTCGCCTTGATGATGATATGGTGATCCCCGCTGGATGCTGATCGACCTTTCGTGTCGATCCCATCGCCTGGAATCGTCAGTCCTCGGCAGCGTGCCAGCTTCCATTAACTATCCTTTGAGCGCAGCCGGACCTTCTGCCGCTGTGTGGTGTTGGGGAGTCGGATCGTTGTTCTCCTTCCTTCTCGCTTCGTCCATCGCCGAACTGGTCTCGGCGTATCCGACGGCCGGAGGCATGTACTTTGTTACCAAGCACGTCGTACCTCAAGACAAAGTTCCTTTGCTGGCCTGGGTCATCGGATGGGCGAGTCTTCTCGGTCAAAGCGCGGGCATTGCATCTATCGGTGAGCGCGCTTTTCCTCTCCAATCCACCCTGTTCCAAAGCGTTGCACTGACCGGCTCCCGTTCGTCCGTCAGGCTACTCCGTCGGTCAGATGATCATGGCTTGCGTTACCATGGCCAGTGATGACTACGACCCCGTCACAAACACGTTCAGTTACACCCCCACCCAAAGCCAGATCGTCGGCGTCACCGTGGCCGTCCTGTTCGCCATGGCTTGCGTCAATTCCCTGGCGACCAAGCACCTCGCCAAACTCGTGCAGTCGTTTGCTCCCATCAACAGTGAGCCTGATGGGTGGCGGGTTGAGCTCGCCAAGAAGCCCCCCTGATCTCACGCCCCTTATCTCACCTTCCCACCCCTTCTTTTTTGTGTCCGCCTCCAGTCGTTGGCTCTGTAGCCATTTCCATCGCTCTCCTCGTCCTGACCAAAGACAAACACTCGGCTTCGTGGGTATTCGGGCATATCACCGAAGGCAGCGGCTGGGGCTCCAAGGGGTTCTCCTTCATGCTCGGCTTCCTTTCCGTCTGCTGGACGATGACCGATTACGATGCCACCGCCCACCTGTCGGAGGAGACTCGGAGCGCCGCCATCCGCGGTCCCGTGGCGATCACCCAAGCCGTCATAGCCAGCTTCATCTTCGGCGAGTTGCTCTGCATCGCCATCTGCTTCTGCTGCGGAGACCTCGACCGCGCTCTCAACTCGCAGACTGGCCTCGTCACCGCCCAGGTCATGTTTGATGCCGGTGGAAAGAGCGGGGGCTTGGCCATGTTCTTCTGGGTCATCCTCATCCAATGGTTCGCCGGCTGCAGCACCATGCTGGGCACCACCCGCACTGCATACGCTCTCGCTCGAGACGGAGCCTTGCCCCTGTCGAGGTGAGCCGCTGATGAATGGCCGTCAACGTCCGCCTGAACCGTCCATGTTGAACCAATCGCCTCCACTTACCTTGACCTCTCGACTCGACTTGCAGAGTATGGTCCAAGGTGAACCGCTGGACCCGGACGCCGCTCAACGCAGTCATCTTGGTCTGGGTGTTTTGCTCCTGTCTCGTACTCATAGGCCTCGGATCTCCGATCACCATAGCCGCTATTTTCAACGTAACCGCACCGGCACTCGACATCTCCTACATCGCCATCATCATTGCCAAGCGCGTGTGGGAGCACCGCGTGCCGTTCAAGCCCGGTCCTTGGTCCCTGGGCCGGTACGGCAAGCTCGTGAACGCCATCGCGGTCTGCTGGGTGTCCGTGATTGCCGTCATCCTCTTTTTCCCCACCGAGTACCCCGTGACAAAAGACAACATGTGAGTCCCTCCTGTTCCCCCGTACAACGCCTCCCTCTTCCGTGAGCCACGCTCGGGTTTAAATCTGACGACGCCCCGTCGCTCGCTCCTTTCTCCCGACGCCCACCTCACTACGAAGGAACTACGCCGTCGTCGTCTGCGCCGCTGTCGCACTCTTCTCCCTCGCTTTCTGGTTCGCCGGCGCGCGCAGGTCCTACAAGGGCCCGCTAGGGAGCGAATCGGACGTGATCAAAGAGATCGGCCACTGAGCGAAGGAAGGAGGAAGGGATGGAAGAAAGCAAGAAAGGGGCGGCCAGCCTCGTCCCTCCCTATTTTTTTGTCCCTCCTCATTGTCGATGTCGTCGTCATCACTCGTTTTCCCGAACTTTTTTTCCTTTGCTGTGTATACGAGTAGAAGGGTCTGCCTGGTGAAAGGGGGAAAATACACGGGGTCCCCAATAGGTTATGAGCCTAGCATCATACGTCTTCCTCCACACCAGAGCCCACCAGCATCGCCACTTGCCATCATGACCGACACGGTACAAGACTTTCCGCGGGATGGTTGTCCGGAGTTCCAAAGCTCACCGAGAAACACTATCGCTTTTGGCGTACCGGAGCACGTGCGGCGCTCAAGGAAGATCGAAAGAGAAGGCATCCCTCGACTAGAGGGGCGCCTTTCGGTCGTGGACTCGGCGTCGTAAAAAAAACAGCGCCGTCTGCCTCTTTGGGCAACACAGCTCTGGCTGTTCAGAGCACATGACGACGCACCAGCAGGTAGTGGTAGTGAATGCTATTCTAGCCGGCCGACAGATGATCGGCGTGCCGGCGGAAACGGCGTGCGGAAGGAGAGCGGCGGCTGGATGCGCGATTTTAGCCCCAGCAGACGTATAAAGAGCGCTTCCTACTCCTGGCCCCCCACCCGCTCCGACGTTTCCTTTCCCACCTCTTCACTGCAACACGTCTCTCACACTGCCGCTCATCCCATTTCCGCTGGCCTCGATGTCGGAACGTTAGCCTTCTTTGGCCCAGCTCATGACCACACATGCGACGCTCGTCTCATCTTTTCGTCCCCTTGTTCGCGTTCACCCACATTCACTCAGCACGCTCGTCCCTTGCCCCTTTGCCCTCCAACTCGACAGAGCTCACCTCCCTTTCAGTCCGATCGTGCTGCGTCTGCTCACCTTATTCTTTCACGTCGGGCGAACTCCTCTCCTCGTCGCGCTCGCTCCGCCCCGCTCACTTCTCTTGCTCACGGACCCGCGGGCTCCGTCCCGAACCGTCCTGTCGCCGCCCTGACCGTTCTCCCACGCCACTTCCCATCTCCCGGTTCTCGACACTTCCATGCGCGTAACCGCTGAGTAGCCCCATCGATAACGCGCCCGACCGCCAGCACCCTCGCTCGGCAATAGCCCGAGGCTGTCTTCGATCGTTCCGCCTTGCGTGACCGATCGGAGCCTTACGAGACGCGAAACGGTCAACCCGCCGTCTGCACAAGTCGTTGACGTCGCTGACCATTTGTTCCAAAGGCCCTTTCCTTCACAGACATCTGACGTCTGTCTCCTCGTAGCTCCTCGTCTTGTGTGCTCTTCTGATGCATGATCAGTTGATCGCGGTACGGCGTGGATTTGACTTGTTCATTCAGCTCCAGCTTGCTCCGTTTGCATCCTCTGCCATTAATGGCGACACCCGTTTCCAAAGCGTCGGCCCTGAGGGTGGCGCTCGCATGTGACAGCCATTTATGACTAACCCTGCCGCCCTGGTTCCTTTGACCTCATGGCCAGTCAAAAGTCAGGACCCGTCCAGCCTTGCCCAGGCACATTCTAATGGTTACTGATCGCCCCTCGTCCTTGCGGGCACGCGGGTTCTCCCGATTCTTACTTGGCACGCACCATTCTTACTGACTCCGATAGCTTTTTACGGACCAGAGACCCGACGATATCCTCTTTCCGTCCCTGGACGGGCCCCACTTTCCAGTTCCGTCCTTTCTTTTTTTTTTTATCCTGCCTTCGCCCAGCCATCGTCCAAGTTCGCCCCAGCTCGGATCGACTACGCTCGACTGTCCTCCATCTCATCATGATCCACGGCCCAAATTCTCCGGACACACCGCCTTCGGCGGTGAGGAAGGCTGCCATGGAACACCATGACTCGTGGTACTATGCAGACCATTGGGCTCGAGGTGAGGAGTCCGTCTTGTTTGGTTCACGATGGCTGGCAAACGCGCAATCTGCGCTCCTTTGTCGGATCTCTGATCGTTCGTATCGGCGACGAACCTTTTCCCCACCTGACAAAATGTAGACGTGACCTATATCATCCTCGCCTTCATCGGCGTTGCCGCTCTCGTTTACTGCTTGCGTTTGCTGCGCCTTTGGAGGCCGTCCGTCTCCTCTCGGCTCCTCTCCTCGCCCGGATACGCTCGCATCGTCGCCCTCTTCCGCACCCTGTCCTATCGTCAACGCGTCACATCCTGCCTCGGCCTTCCACCCCTAGGACCGACAATTATGATATCGGCTTTTTTCGTCGCGCTCACCTGCTGGGCCTTTGGCACACTGCCGTACTACCGCCTGACGCGGGAATGGGGTAGCCCGCCGTTGGCCATCCGTGGCGGATGGATCGCCCTCGCTTTCACGCCGTTCATCTTCGGCTTGGCAGGAAAGTTCAACTTTATCACCCTCGTCACTGGCCTGGGCCACGAGCGGCTGCAGGTGAGCGAGCGCTGGCGCCAGAGAGTGCCGACCGGCGAGGGGAAGAGGGCGCGCGGCGGGGCGCGCAAAGCTCGTCGTCGCCTCCTGAACCCAGCTTCTCCGTCCCGTCTCTCCGTCCAAGATCTTTCACCAATACGCAGCCCGCATCGCCCTTTTCTTCTCGGTCGTCCACACCCTCCCGTACGTCTTGGCTCGTCTGTTCATCCATTGATCGGACAAGGGAACGCGACGGGACCGACTGCGTTCCTGTTTTCTTCCCCCGCCTCCTGTCTTTGCCGCTCAGGTTCATAATCCAGCCTCTGCGCGACGCAGGGCCTTCCAACCTATATGCCTACTTCTACAGCAGCCCTCAATACTGGAACGGTGAGGCTAAGACTACACTACCCGGTACGGGCCTTGCGCCTGGCCGCTGCGTCGGCGGATCGAGGATGGGCGCAGCAGGCAGACCTGTCCTGACCCGTCGCGCCTCTGCACCCAGGCTGCGTTGCGCTCGCCGCGCTCGTCTGGCTCGTCTTTTCTAGCTTCGCCAGGCTCCGAAACGTCAGCTACGAGTTTTTCGTCCTCCAACACATCGTGTCCGCTCTGGTTAGTCCCCGTCCCTTCTATCCTGTGTTCCGGTTGATGTGCCCGACCGCTTACGAACTACTCCATCGTCGCACATTAGTTTTATCTCGTCTTCATGTGTGAGTCTATTTGTTCTCCATACCGATTCTGAGGCGAGGCGTGGAAACTGATATTCTCGAGGACGCCTTTCGGTCAGTCATTCACTGTGACATGGAGCTCACATCGTGGAACTGGCTCTGGTCGACCGTCGCGCTGTACGGCGCTGGCGTCTTCGCGCGCCTCTGCGGACAGGCGTTCGCCAACGATTTTTTCCTCTCGCCCACCAGCTGCAACGCTTGGATCGAAGCGACCGAGGAAGACGAGGCAACGAGGCTGGTCTGCGTCACGCCGATGAGATGGAGTCCGTGCGTGTATTCGTCTCTCCAATTGGGCGCGGCGCGGCGTCGCGTCGCCGTTCTCGTGTTGATCGACGTCTGCTGATCATCGCCTTCTTCTCTATCTACTCCGAACGCTGGACCGGCCGCTTGACTTGGGGGCTCGCAGGGGACAGCACGTCTTCGTCCGCTTCCCGACCATCTCACCGCTCGAGAACCACCCGTTCACGATCGCGTCGCTGCCCTCTCCAGACCTGAACTGCGCCCAAAACCGGATCGTCGTCCTGGCTCGTGCACACGGCGGCCTTACGCGCAAGCTCTTCTCCCGGACCCGGGCCCTCGCCACCCATGTTGGCCGTCCCGAGGACGAGGAGGCGGCCATCAAGGCCGAGGCGTGTCGGTCGGGTACGGTCGTGCCGGCGGTTGTGGACGGTCCGTACGGAGGCGACGCGAGTATGGTCATGTACGAGCGTGTGCTACTCGTCGCGGGCGGCGTGGGCTGCACGTTCATCGCGCCCGTCCTGCTCGACCTCGCGCGGCGGATGAGGAAGGCGAACGGGACGAGGAGGGGCGCGGCCATCACGAGGAGAGTGGAGCTCGTTTGGGCGATCAAGAAGAGCGGTGAGTCAGAGCGGCGGGCGGAATTCGAACGCGGGACCGTCGAGCGCCCTTTTCTGACACGAACCGTCCTACCGCACCCCAACCGGTCCCTTGTCTGGTTCTCGGACGCCAGCCTCGGTGGCCTGGATTGAAGACTTTCTGCTGGAGGCGGTCTCGCTCGCGCCCGTAGGTACGCTCTGCATCCACATCTACGTTACGGACGACCCCAAAGCGGCGACGGACGGCTCCGAGTCCAAGTCCGCACCTGGGCCGGCCACGTCTGACGACGCGGACGGCGACGGTAAGGAAGAGGCGGGAGGCGACGCGGAAGAGCACGACCGTCGTTCGTCGAACCGAGCGCCGTCTGCGTGGACATTGCACCTCGGCCGTCCCGAGTTACCCGTCGTCCTGGAGCAGTGCGCTCTCGCCGCGGGCCAGGAGGGTGCCTTGTCTCTCGGCGTCGCGGTGTGCGGGCCGAGGGGCATGGCGACCAATGTGGCCGACGGCGTGGCGAGGCTCAACGCGAGGCTTGTCCTGAGGAGCAAGGGGGGCAAGCTCGGGTCACTGAAGGAGGTGTACCTCCGCAGCGAAGAATTTGGCTGGTGAAAGAGACGGTGGAATGGGCTTCCTCTCTCTCCTCTCTCTCCTCTCTCAAAGACGAGCGAGGACAAGGTAGTCGTAGAACTTTGCGTGTTCTGCCAGGATCCGGTGACCCATCTTCCTGGGGCGATCTGGGGTGGACGCGTCTCGACGGACGGAACGTGAGGTAGCTCGGCGCGACTCATTCGGAAACCACTACTCTCCATCTACCCTATCCTACCCTTGCACTGCGCTCGTGCTGGCAAGAAGCGCTCGGAGACAGACAGACAGACAGACAGGCTCGCTGCCTGCATAACATAAAGCTCGGCTGACGAGGCGCTGCGCTCGCTGGCTCTTTCTCTTCGTCGGCCACGTTGATCGATCGATCGAACGCAACGCATGGGCCGCTCACTCCATCGTCGGCTGCGCTGCGCAGCGGTGGCGTTCTGTAGGGAGAAGGTCGACGTGAGCTGAGCTGGCTCGCACCGCACAGACAAGACAGACCAGACCGGCTTGCAATTGCCGACAAGCAGGCTTTCGGTCAGCATGCGATGAGCGGAACGGTCAGTAGCAGACGGTTTGCTCATGATCGAGGTGGACAGACAGTGTATGGCTTGCCAGCTGCCGTGCCGCGGCCAGTCTAGTTGGTCGCGTCGCCCCCACGATCACATGTCTGCCTGTCTGTACTGGCCCGCTCAGCGTGGGCTCGTCATCAGCCGTGCAGACACGTCCGTCCGTCTCGACAACACGTTTTGTTGGCTGAATGGCATATGCGGGCACTCCGAAGAAGCAGCAAGCATTAGTCGACTCGGTGTAGAGACGTGGTCTCCGTCCCGTCGCGGCGACACTAGTCCTGCCCTGCCCTGCCCTGGGTCGCTGCCGGGCGTTGACGGGTTGCGGAGGGAGGAGGAGGAGGAGGAAGACGACGATACGACGATGGCGTCGGCGTCGGCGTCATCGCGTGGCGCATCCGTCCCGCTCATTCGCGGCGGTGGAGGCGGCGGCGGCGGCCGACGAGCGAGGGAGGGAGCTATGGGTGTGAGAACCGAATTTCATAAGGATCGGTGGTGGCGGAATCGAAATGCGAAACCAAATCGTCGCCGTCGTCGGAAACGCCCGCACGCTCGTTCTTGCTCTATATAGGACGACGGACGTCGTGTCGTCGCCCGATGCGAGGAGATAGGCGAGGTGTCCCTAGGACGTCTATGTGTGCGCTATCCGGCTGCTTCGTCGCTGGGTGGGCGCAAACTAGCCATAGCAATAGCCATAGCCATAGCTGATGCCTAGCGCTGGGCGCAGTGCAGTGGGCGTCGCCCGCATGGCGCCGCAGCTGGCGGGTAAACAATTACAAGGACAACAGGCCGTTGTTGTTGTTGTTGTGGTTGTTGTTGTTGTTGTTGTTGTTGTTGTTGTTGTTGTTGTTGTCGTCGTCGTCGTTGTTACCATCGTTGTCATCATCATCATCGTCGTCGTCGTCGTCCTCGCCTTCGCTTCACCTCGTTCGTCGTCCCGTACTCCCTGTCGGGACTGCCGGCGCGCACAGTAGCCAGCTAGCTAGCTACAGGGAGGCGTAGGGGCTGCCCTCGGCCGACGCTCCCATGCGGCTGCAGCTGGAGCTGATCGTGCTCATAGTAGTAGTAGTATCTGGTATCTGGTATCCAGGATATGGACGGGTCTGCCAGTGCACGATCAGACGGGAGCGGGAGCCGCCTCGGGCGTGCGATGGGCCGTGAAATCCTCGCCATCTTCGCTCACTTTCTTCCCAGCCGTCTTTCCTTCCTCTCTCTCGTCCTGTCGTCTTTTCTCTTCTCTTCGCGAGTCGACTCGACTTGTCTCGGATCGGCTCGAACCCCCCTTTCCCGCTTCCTGCCACGGGAGCAGGAGTGTGGGCGCCTGCGTGCATCGCCTCCCCCCACTTCCACTTGCCCATCTATCCCCCCGTCGATCCGCGGTAGCCTGCCTACCTGTTCGAGTTTGAGTGTCGGCAGGCACTAGTTACATACGTACGCAAGACGCCTGCGGCGATGACAGGGTCCGAATCATCGATCGGAATGAGTGTGATTCCTTGCTCTGCAACGGTCCTCAAGCCGTCCCGTCCGTCTCTCTGTCCAGCCCGGGCGTCCGGAGCGACGGACCGCCGAGAGAGTGCAAAGTGCGTACGTCGCCGGAGCATTTCCATTTGCCCCCGAGCTCCACGCTCGGTCCTGCTAGCTGCCCCTTCGTTCCCCCAGCAGTCATCCATTCCATCCATCGATCATCGCCGACACCGGTCGGCGGTCGGCGGCCCCAGGCAGGACGCCAAACGTGGGCGTGTTGCGGCGCGAGCCAAGCTTCGTCCGTGTCCGTGTCCGTGTCTGCGAGGCTGAGGCGACCGACGCTTGTTCCTTCGTTCGCCTCCTTCGGCTAGACGTCCTAGCACTCTTTTTTTTTCCATCCCGGTGCTGCCACCGAAGCCATCGGTCAGTAGTCAACGATTTCGCTTCTCCCACAACACGCGGTCGCCGAGCGTACGTGCATGAGAGGAAAGCCAAGGATGGGCGCGATAAACAGACAGGTCTCAGCGTCGGTACCCATGGACGAGGCCGAGACGAAGACGAGGCGACGTGCGTGCATCGGTCGCCAGCTTGCCCGCGCCCACTACGTCCATCCATCCTTTGGCGTCCACACAAGACGGACGGACGGACGTAGTAGCAGTAGCAGCAGTAGCAGCGACGGCCGCCGCCAGCGAACGAGCGAACGAGCAATGAGCAAACGAAATCGACCCTCCCCGCAATCTCTCACCTTTTTCTTGCCTTGCTTGCCTCCGCTAGCTGCTACGCCTCCTCCTCGTCTCGTCGCCCAAGCAAGCAGTTGACGCCAACGTCGCCCCAGCCCTTCCACCCGCCGGTAACTCAAAAGCGAGAGAAAGCCGGGCGGCGGTGGAACGATCCTGACGTCCCTCTTCTCGTCGTACCCCCCCTTCTCCTCGGAGCGAACCTCTCGCTCCCTCCTCCGTCTCTCCTCCCGCCTCCTTCCTTCCTTCACACCGCCGTCTCCTCTTTCCAGTTTCCCTTCTCTTGCTTCTCTCCCTGGCGGCTGGTCCGCCCGCTTCTTCTTTTCAACCCGCCCTCTTCTTCTCTCTCATTCTCCCCGTCTCTTTTTCTTTTTCTTTTTCTTTTTCTTTTTCTTTTTTTTTCCTTTTTTTTTTTTTTTTTTTTTTTTTTTTTTTTTTTTTTTTCAGGCTTGCCAATTCTACGTCGCCTCCTTCTGGCTCCTGCCCGTCTCGTTCGACGTCTTCATGTCCTCCGCCTCGCTCAACCCTGCCCAGATGGCCTCGCTCGTCAAGCGCATGTCGAGCGTCTCGGGCGCCGAAGTGGTGTACAAGCACAACTGCTTCGAGATGCACGGACTGGAGAGCGAGGTGCGCATGGCCGTCCAGATGGTCCTCGAGCTCGACGTCGTCAAGGCCTTCCACCATGAGATCCGGTTCCAGATCGAGCTCGCCAACGAGCACCGCGACTTTATCAGCGGCAAGAAGAACGGCAAGATCAACAAGATTATGAAGTCGGCCAACGTCAAGATCAAGTTTGAGACGTTTAACGACTACAATTTCTTGATCGACGTTGCGGGCAGCGACGTTGGCGCGCTCCAAGGCTTGACCATGTTGCAGGAGGAGCTCCCCGCCGAGGTGTCGTTCCACGTGCCCGAGGCGTACCACAAGCGCATCATCGGCGTGGGAGGCAAGAACATTCAGCGGATCATGAAGAAGTACGGCGTGTACGTCAAGTTTTCCAACGCCGAAGAGTTTGCCGCGCTCGGCGGGTACATGGACAACGAGGACAACGTGATCGCGCGCACGCCGGCCAAGAACGCGGTCAACCTGGAGAATCTGAAGCAGAGCGTGATGGAGCTGGTGAACCCAAAGGACAAGGACTACATGGTGGAGACGGTGTCGATCCCGAGGCGGTACCACCGCACCTTGCTTGGCGAGAAGAGCATCTTCATCCACGACATCGAGGCCAAGACCAACTCGATCGTCCGCTTCCCCAACAAGGAGACCGCCTCGGACGTCGTCACCATCTTTGGTCCCGAGAGTCAGGTCCACATGGCCGCCCAAATGCTCCTCGACCACGTGCCGTTCGAGGCCGAGTACCGGACGCCTTATTCCGCCGACCTGGCCCAACTGGTTTTGGCCAACGACTTTGTCGCGCTGACAGAGCGCATCAAGCGCGAGCTCCAGATCGTCGTCATCCCTCTCGTTCGACAGCCCCAACACGGCGAGGCCGTCTTCCGGTTCAGGCTCAACAGGAGCAACACCGACTTTTTGGCGACGACCAAGGACCTCCTCGAGGACTTTCTCGTCAGTCGCAACGTTGCCGTTTTTCCTTCCTCAGACAGGTCGCGCGCCGACTCGTTCGCCCACGCGTTCCCGCACTTCAACTCCAAGCTCCTCTCCACCGTCGCCGCCGAGGCCGGCGACACGATGCCCGAGACGAGCAGGTTCATGGACCGCAAGCTCCGAGCGGCCAACTCGACGCCCGACATCAAGGCCCTCTTTGATTCGCCCTCGTACACCTACACCAGCTCGGCCGCTTCCCCGCTTCACTCCCACTTTTTACCGCCCAAGGCGTCCGACGCCTCTTCTTCTTCCCCTGCCAAGCCTCCCGGATTCACGGATATCTGGGTGAGTTTCGGGCAGAGAAGACGGTATTTCTTTTCGCGCGCGCGAGCGAGCGGAACTCGTGCTTAATGTCGCCTTCCGTCGTCTAGTCTGGCTATCCGTTACAGCCCGCCCCGCCTTTGCGTGCCGTCGACGACCACGGCTTGTACCGCCACCGTACCGAGGCTTACAACGAAGAGAAACTGTCGGCACTCCGCAAGCCGCGGTCGTTCTCCAACCGCGCGCACAGCCTCGACATCGGCGCACTCTCGTCTCAGCAAGCCGCCGCCGCGGCGTCCAACAACTCGGCCATCGGTCTCGCCTCGACCGCCGGCGGCGGCGGCTACCCGAGCGCCACCGCGGCGGGCGGTGGCCCTGGCTTCGTGGGAGGTCACGTGTCGGCGAACCCGAGCATCTCTTACGGCCACGGGCGGAGCTACCTGGGCCAGTCTTCGACGATGGCGCCGAGCGGCATGCCTGACTCGATCAACGAGGTCAGCCGGATCCTCGAGCAGCTCGCCTTTGACCCGACGCCTCGGTACGGTTGAACGTGACGCCAGCCGAGCCGGGGCCGGTGCATATGGTCCGCAAAGCGGAACGATCGAACGAGTCGGCGCTGAGGCCGACGCACGACCACCCACGCTCACAGCCGTACCTTGACAAGACAGACCTACCCCGCACCGATATCTCGCCTCTGAGCCCAGCCCAGCCCAGCCCAGCCCGTCTCCCATTCCCGACCTTCCCTTGTTCTCTCTCGCAAACCCCGATCACCCCGCGCACGATACTTCACATACCGACCGACCAGCGCGGCATGCCTTGTCTTGTCTTTCTTTTTCCCTTCTCTTTGCTTTCGGTCCCTCTTTTGAAGAGCTGGTCGGGTCCCTAATCTCGCAACCTAGTCGCAACCCGCCTTTGCGCCTTCTCCTTCTGGGTCATCGCGTGTTTCTTCTTTCTTTTTTTTTTTCCTTCCCTCTCGGCTTTTTTTTTCCTGTTTTGCTTTTTGCTTTTTATTTTTACCGTTCCCCACGCAAAATTTCCTTTCGTCGGCGATCCGCACCCGTTCGAAAGAGGCAGGCACAAAATGCCTTTCTCCGCGCGGCTAGGTCGGACTGACTTGTTTGTTCGTTGTTGATGATGCCTCCCCTCTCCGTTCGTTCGTACCCCCCATTCCCGATTCCCCTATGGCGCTGGCTCCATACACCACCAGCCAGCCAGCGAGCCGCAATTACACATCCCCCCCCCCCCTCCCGGCGGGGCGCCATGACGCTTCCCGCTCTGACGTCGTCGGTTTACGCGGGTCATTCGGGGCCGTCGTCGCGCTCCTTTTCGGTTCGGCACAAACCCCTGTTCATTTGTCGTTCGTTCGCATGCCCCCGTCTCTTTCGATCGCATACATAACCCAGAATGGTGACCTATGGAACGGTCAGCGAGCTGGCCTGGTCTGGCCTGGTCCGACTCGGACGGGACGCGTGGTAGGGTAGTAACCAAGCACGACCGTCGAGCGTCGAGCGATGCCGTCCACCCATCCTTCTCTCCCCCCATTCGCCTCGCCTCGCCTCGCCTCGCTCCCGCTCTACCACTACTGCGGCCCTCCTCCGCTCCTCTCCCTCCCTGTCGTATCCCCGTCTCGTCCCGTCCGTCCGTCCGTCCGGTTCGGTTCCTACGACCCTCACCTCAGATCAGATCAGCAGCTCCGCTCCGTTCAGGTCCACGTCCTTCATCATAGCTAGTCTTCTTCCCTTGCTTCTCCAACAAGTCGTTCCCTAAATCCAATCGCGTGCTGGCACCGTATGCGTATTGGATTCATTCTTGCCCAACTCGAGTCGGGCGTTCCGTTCTTCCCACTTCCCTTCGTACCTTTTTTTACGGGCGTGTACAAAATTGGATTGTCACGTGATGGTGTGGGATGGGGTTGCCGCAGTCGAGTCGATGTGATGTGGTGCGTGCGTGCGGACTAGGGATGGAATGGAGGATGTCGGAGGACGTGTGGTTGGAGAGTGCGAAGCGGGGGGAAGGAGACGTGAAGAGGCAGGCAGGGGATGGGTGGGAGTGTGATGTGTCCGTCGTCTCGTACGCCGGGCACGCTGTCCTTCTCTTCTGGCGGTCGGCGCTTCGCCCTTCCTTTCCTTTTCCCTCGCCCTCGCCGCCGTCGAGCTTGTTGCTCGAGTTGAACTCGGCTCGTGCATGGTCGGAAGGAAGCAGTAGGTTTTGCGCGTTGAGTCGAGTTGAGTTTGCTGTGCGGCGCCCCGCTTTTCTTTTCCTTTTTCTTTGTCTTCGGCCATTCGACCGGCCGCCCGTTTTGAGCTGACTTGACACCCCGCTTGAACTCTGCCCTCCACCCGTAGGTAGGCCGCTCCACCCCAGCGACGGACGGACGGATGCCTCGCTCTCTTCGGACAGATTCCATTCGTCTCCGTCTCCGTCTCCGTCTCCGTCTTCGCCGCCATCGGTTTGGCCGGGGGGAGAAAAGGGGTCGACCGATGGATTAGGCTCAGAGCTCTACGAGAGCGGCCATAATGCCCTTTCTCGAGTCGGTACGCGTGCGGTGCCGGGTGCCGCTGCCGCTGCGTGGGCGTGGGCGTGGGCGTGGGCGTGGGAGGCGGTAGTCAACTCCAGCTTTTACGTGCGACGTGCGCCCAGCCCGACCGCCCGGACCCGGACCGAGGCCGAGCTGGGCTGAGCTGAGCCGAGGCCGTGCGGAGGCCGAGGGCACATGGAGCGGCGGTGAGGACGGGTGGGAGTCGATTCGATTCGGCCGAGGGCGAGGTTCGAGTGTGAGTGTGAGTCTGTGAGTGCGTGTCTGACTGCGAGTCTGACTGCGAGTCTGAGTCTGAGTCTGAGTCGAGTCGAGTCGAGTCGAGTCGGCCCTGGCTGGGATGCTCGAAATGAAGTCGCCCGACGACGTCGTCCTTCCTTCTTCCTTCTTTCCGTTTCTATGTGTGCGGCATGGTTCAGTGGGTCGACGAGATGCCAACGTCCTCGCCAACGACATGATCCTCACTCACCCTCGTCGCTTCCACCTCGGCTCTTGAGACGCTTCTCTCCCCTTCTCGCCCGCCGTCCCTCAGAAGGCCATGCGTCCCTCACGCCTTTGTTTGTCTAGCCTGACCATCACAGGGTGACCGCCGCGTGTGTTTTGCCCCTCTCAGCGTCGAAGCAGCCCGGTCCCTCGCCTGCGTGCCTCTTGTACGCCCCGAGAAGAGGTACGGGTGCGCTCAAGCCCCCCCCCCGGCGAGTGCGTCGATGGCACGAGGGAGGGTGGGAGATACGAGATGCGCACAGAAGCTCCGCCCGTCGTCGTCGGTCGGCTGGATCGGACAGGACGGCAACTGAGTGGGAGCGGATAGGACAAAGCAGGATGGAACAAGATAGGATAAGATAGGATAGAACAGGATAGGATACGTTGGATTGGGTTTCCAGTCGATGGCCGCCCACGATCGACAGTCCGCCCGCCGCCGATTCCCATCGCTCGTCGCTCACCCTCCAGCTCCTCCTCCTCCTCCTTCTTCTTCTCCTTCTCCTTCTCCTTCTCCTCTCCTCGCCACCCTCACCCTCTCTCTTTTCTTTCCCCCTGCTTCTACTCTTTCCTATCCACCCGCAGCGACGTCACGAGGCGCGAGCGCAAGGAAGCGCGCTCGCCATGGCCATGACCCCTCCGACAGCTCGCTTCCTCCTATCCGACCGCGCCCACGACTTCCTCAAGCGCCTCACCCGCCTCGACGAGCTCGAGCTCGCGCGCGCCCTCGACGCCTCCGCCGCAAAAGCGTACGCCCGGCTCGACGAGCCCGACGTCTGGTTTGGAGACGGTGCGTTTTTTTTTTGTTCCTCCTTTCTCCACACCGCGCCGTCGCTTCGCTTTGTCTCCTGGACGATGTCGCACGATCTCGAAGAATCTCCCCGATCGCAAAGAACCCGCCGAGCGAGACGAGCGAGAGACGACGCCGGCCTAGCCTGCCTTCTTCCTTCTTTCTTCTTCCTTTCTCTCTTTCCAAGAGAGCGGGCTACAAGAAGGGTCCGTTGGCGAGAGGGACCGCTTGTGATGCCGCTTTTCAGACCCGTCTTCGCCTTTCCTGCTTTCCATCATCCTCACCAACCCGCATATCCTGTCCGCCACCCTTACTCTTTTCTGCCCCCCCACAGACCGCACGGCCAAGGTCACGATGCCTCTCCACCGGCATTTTGCATACGATCTCTTGCTCGACCAGATGCCCAAGCAATGGCGCGGCCGCTCCAACAAAAAGGACGACGAGGACGAGGACGAGGACGAAGAGGGGATGGCCTTCTTCGTCGACCTCGACCCCATGATTGGAATCAGCGCCTGGAAGCTTGTCGACGACGGTTGGTCCGCCAAGAGAATCGCCATGGTCTTTGCTGATGAAGGTTTCTATCTGCCCGTCTCCTCTTCCCAAACATACGTCTCTTGTCCCTGCCAAAGGCTACACTGACTCCATTCCCTTCTTTCGCCCGCCTCTTCCAGTCAGCGCCCGAGCGGCTCAAGAGTTCTTCAACTCCGTCGGCCTCTCTCTTGACGACGTTGACGTCCGTTGGGGCTCGCTCATGGACCCCGCCTTTCTCTCCTCGGCCCTCACCGAACCCCCGTACACCGTTCCCGCCCCACCGACGGGCTCCGAGCTGACCAAGCTCATCTCGCGCTGCACCGCCGTCCACATCGGCGCCCTCTTCCAAGGTCTCAAGGAGGTGGACCAGGTCGACCTCGCCCGACGCGTTGCGCTCCTCCTCAAGCTCGAAGGAAGGACGCAGGAGGGTCCGGCGGTCATCTTGGGCAGGCAGGAGTGCGTCGGTGCCGGCGGTCCGTTCGGAGGAATGGCTACGGCGTTCGCTTGGAAGGCTCTCTGGAACTGGCACGTCTTTGGCCCCGTCCAGCAGCTGCCCGATGACCACCATCAACCACCGCCCTCCTGGCGCCCCAGTTTTCTTCCTTCCCCTCGCTCCGCGACCACTCCTTCCTCCTCACCCGATCGTTACTTTTTCTGTCTCGCATCAGCGACGTCGGCGTCGGCGTCGGCGGCGGCGGCGGAGACGCAACAACCCGAGCGGGAGCGGCAGCAGAGCGCAGATTCCCGCGCCGGTTCGACGCCCACCAGCACCGTAGCGACGACGACGGCGGAGGCGTACGGCCAGGACTCGGCCATCGCCCCGCGAGTCCACGCTCCCGGTTTTCGCGTCGACGTCAAGCTCGACTTTGACGCCCCTGAGCCCCAGCCGTCGTCGCGGTCGCGGCCCCAGCCTCGTCGGTCCGGGTTTGTCGCCGGCCGTGGTGCTTCCACGCCCGCGACCGACGGGGAAGAGGACAACAACAACACACTGCCTCCGATGATGTGGTGGTGCGTGAGTGTTTGGAAGGAGTGACTTTGGGTCCCGTCGTGCTATTCTCCAGTGCGATTCAAGGAAGGATACCCCACTCTGTGCTTTTTTTCGCGCGATGGGTGATGATGATCGTCGTCCGTGCCGTGCCGTTCCGTGCTGCGCCCGTCTATGCATTGTGTGTGTTTTGTGTATCTCGCTCGACTCGTTTTATCCGTGCATCGCAACTCGTGCCTGCCCTC
The DNA here is from genome assembly GCA_029717555.1 of Peribolospora baueri. Taxonomy (NCBI): domain Eukaryota; kingdom Fungi; phylum Basidiomycota; class Peribolosporomycetes; order Peribolosporales; family Peribolosporaceae; genus Peribolospora; species Peribolospora baueri. The sequence goes on along the minus strand of JAMDHS010000009.1, from coordinate 185,799 downwards.
CGTCCTTCCGTTCGTCCCGTTCGTCCGTGCCTTCCGTTCAGTCCCTTCCCCCCGTTGCCGTTGCCGTTAGTTACCACCTTGCTGTATGTACGTAGGGACTACCTACCGCTGGACACTCGCGCTCGCTCGCTCGCTCTCTTCCTCTTCTTCTTCTGTCACCTTCCAGTCAGGTTGGGGGGGGGGGGAGGGGAAGGGGGGAGGGGGGAGGGGGGAAGAACGCCCGGGTCATCGTATCCGTATCCGTACCACCTCTCCTCTCTCCTTCCAACACCCGTCCTCCGTATTCGTCCATTCTGCCTCATCCACCTACCCCTTCCCTACCCCACCAGCTCTCTCCGTTTTGGGGCACCAACGTACTGCCACGTTTTTTTTCTTTCCGCGAGTGAGGGAGGGACACGTTTGGTTTTCCCACTTACCCTCCTCACCGTTCCCTCAATCTCCCACCGTTTGTTTTTTTTCTGACAAATACATTGCTGCGCCCGCGGTCACTTGCAATGAATGACCTCTTCTTTCTCATATGCAAGTCTAAAACAAATCCTTGTGTTGATCATGAACTCTCTCCCTTTTCCAGTGGGGAAAGGAAACAAAAAAAAAGGCTAGAATCATTCAAGATTCCGAGGTTGCGTAGAAGAAGGGGGGAAGGGGGGTCTCCTGGCAAGTCACAAGCGCGCGTCGCGATCATACATTTCGCCGGTGCTTTTACAAGCCCGTCGCAAACGGAAAGACAAACCTCGTCGCGATCCTACCTATCACGCGTACATCGTTACCACCCCTTAACGCTTCCACGAAGGCGAACCAGCTCCCCAAGAAGGCTTCGGCGACGACTGCTGGGACGTCTGAGGATGGCCCGTCTGTCCTGTCGGAGGACGTGGAGACGTCGGGCTATACGCCGGGGACGTCGGAGAGTACGTCGGCGATGTGGGACTATACGTCGGTGACGTGGGCGAGTACGTCGGTGACGTGGGCGAGTATGTCGGCGAAGTGGGCGAATACGTCGGCGACGTGGGACTGTACTGCGGCGAAGAGGGCGAGTAGGCGGCAGGACTCGTGGGAGAAAACCGTGGGCTCGCTGGGCTCCACTGAGGGCTTGCGGGACTCCATTGCGCCCGCCCGCCAGCGGCCTTGTCCGCACCAGGAGAAGTCGGGCTGAACTGCGGGCTCGAAGGGCTGTAAGCGGGAGACGTGGGAGAGAAGGAGGGCGAAGCGGGCGAATAGGTCGGACTCGTCGGCGACATCCGAGGCGAGCTCGGGCTAAACGCAGGAGAGGCCGGCGACCACCTCGGAGAGGCGGCCGCGTGCCCCGGCGACGTCAGGTTCAGTGCCGGCGAGGCCGGAGAGTATCCAGGCGAGGTCGGTCCACCGTACCACGGCGAAGTGGCACCCGCGCCCATCGGCGACGTGAGGTTGAGCACAGGCGACGCAGGAGAGTACCCGGGCGAGGTAGGTCCTCCGATGGGCGTGCGGCCCAGCGGCGTCGTGCCCCACCCACCGGCAATGTCGCCATACGCTCCCCCTTCGTCACCGGTGCTCTGGACGAGAGGAGAGAAGGCCGCCGTCTCCTGGATGCGCATCCCATCGGCGCCGAGCGGCGACGCGCTGTCGTACGGCGTCATACCTCCTCCGAAAGGCGTCTTGGAGCCGCCCTCGGCCGCGTTCATGGCCATCATGGCTTGGATGGGCAGGCGGTGGTCCACGATCACATCCTTCAACATGTCCATATCGATGGCCACATCAAATGCGCCCGTGCCCATCGGCGCGATCTGTCCGAGCAGCACGTTCTCGGCCACACCCCGACAGTCGTCCGCCTCGCCGATCGCTGCGGCTTCAAGGAGAATCTCGACCGTCTCTTCGAACGAGCACCGCATCAGGGCGCCCGTGTCGGCGCGGTTGATGCCGTGGCGGGTGATAGCCATCAGACGTCCCCTGTTGGTCATAATGTCGCACAGCAGCGAGAGGTGTCGGTAGTTGACGTACGAGCCGTCGAACTCGATCGTGTTCCTCAACTCGCGCATGATCGCCGCCCGAGCGGCCTCGATGCCAAGCACGCGGAACACTTCCACGCAGTTGTTCGAGTACGTCCTTGTGGCGTCGACGTGGTCGACGGTGAGGATCTCCCGGAAGTTTGATCCGTCCGTCTCGAGCACCCACTCCTTGTCCTTCTCCCACTGTCCTTCGCTGGAGATCACGTCCTTGTCCTGTTGGACCATGAACACCTTGGCAATACCCTGCAGACCGCCGAGGACGACGTTCTTGAACATCTCAGCCTCGATCGACTTGAGGAAGTTGTCCTCGTCGTCGTCACCCACGTCCTTCTCCGATTCCTCCGTGACGATGCGGCAACGGAGGACCAGTTGCTCCGCGTTGTCTTCCGAGTGCATCACGAACAGATCTTGCCCGAACACGGACTGGACTTGGCTCGCCACCAGACCCATCGTGAACCCTTTGTCGAGCATTTGCGCACGGTCAAGTACGAAGCGCAAAAGCCAGGGCGACTGCTTGTGCAGGTTGCCTTCGACCTCCTCGTCAGGGATGGCAAAGAATGCCTCAACAAAGTCTCGGTCCTCCTCGATGATCGTCGTCGACGGGTCGGGATCGTAGACAATCTCCACCGCCGACGTGACCGTTTGCAGCGTCGTATACGCGAGACCGGACTGCACCTGCTTGGCTAGGTCCTTGTCCTTGCGATACTCTTTGTCGAGATAGATGGTCAGAGACGGAGTCTTGATGTTCTCGGCTACGTTGATGATCTCTTTCAGACGCGGTACACCGAGCGTGACGTTCTTGGACGACACACCAGCGTAGTGGAACGTGTTGAGAGTCATCTGCGTTGCCGGCTCGCCGATCGACTGAGCGGCGAGCGTGCCGCACATCTCGCCGGGATTCACCAGGGCCTGATTGAACTTCGTCTCGATTTCGCCGAGGACCCACTCGAAAGCTTCTCGGTTGAGGTGGAACCTCTCGAGGACATTGCGTGAGGCGAGGATGGATCGGACGAAGATCCGGAAGAGAGTCGTAGCGTTCAAGTTGACTTCGTATGTAATCGGGTCAGAACCGCGCATGATGACGAGTCTGTCGAGCAGCTGTTTCACTTGCTGAACCACCTCAGCTGGCGGAAGATCGCTCGGCTTGCGAGGGTCGATGTGGAAAATCTGCGTTGCGTTGGTGACCAGACGAGTGATGTTGACCGGCATGGGCCAAACGTCCCCATCCTTCCTTTCGGGAGCGTAGATGACCTCCCGCAACGTCACACGGTCTTCCTGCAACTGCGCCCACTCTTCGTCCAACACTGCCTGCAGGTCAAGCGAAGAGTCGTCGATGCCCGCCTGCAGCGTGCCTGGCTTAAAGCCCATGCCCGGCATGGTGACATCGACGCGGTACAGGCGCTCGAACTGCTCGTCGGAGTACGAAACGAGGCTGAAACGCTGTTTCTCAACCTGAGTAGCATCGAGGCCATCTTCGCCGTAGATGAACTGGACGATTTGGTTGGTCGAGTTTCGCACCGTGCCGTCGTAGCAGACCATGACATCTTCCAGAGCCTTGACGAGACGACGCTGGATATAGCCCGTTTCGGCGGTCTTGACCGCGGTGTCGATCAGACCTTCTCGACCAGCCATGGCATGGAAGAAGAACTCCTGCGGCGTGAGACCGCGCAAGTACGAATTTTCGACGAATCCTCGTGACTCTGGCGAAAAGTCGTCCTGCGTGAAGTGTGGCAGCGTGCGATGGCGGAAGCCGAACGGGATGCGCTTGCCCTCCACTGACTGCTGGCCCACACATCCAGACATCTGCGAGATGTTGATGAACGAGCCCTTCGAACCGGCAATAACCATTTGCTTGACAGCGTTGTCGTCCTTCAAAGACGACTCAGCGTGCTGACCGGCACTGTCACGCGCACGGTTCAGCGCCCGGTTCACCATGGCCTCGAACGACTCGCGAATGGTCATGCCCGGTTGCGCCTCGAGCTCATCACGCTGGGCCTTTAGGATGAGGTCCTGCACTTCGTCCTTGGCCGATTTGATGTGCTGCGTAACGACGTCCATCGTCTTCTTATCGGCAATCGTATCACCGATACCGATACTGAAGCCGTTATGGAGAAGCCAGAAGTTAACCACCTTCTGCACGCCGCTGAACCACGCCTTGCAGACTTCAGGTCCCTTCTCTCGGAAAATGATATGCACCAGGCCGCCGTCCGACGTGCCGACCGCCTTTTTCGTGAGAAAGCCGTAGATGATCTCGCCGTTGTCAATGAACAACCCGTCATCCGTAGGGTTGTTGAAGAGCTTCGCCTCCCCTGACTTGAAAAGGTTGATCCCTTTGGGGATGCACATGCTCATGATCTGCTTGCCCGACCAGAGCGGCTGGGGTTTGATGATCGCTGGCGTCGGGACGACGCCATCCCAATCCGGTACCCAGAGCAGGATGTTCTGCACTTGCTCCCAGTTCAGGAAAGCGTCTCGCACTGTGAACTTGCGGATGCCGCACAGCGTGTCCTGCACGATGCCCATCACTGGCTTGTTCGCTTGGGGCGAAATGATCTGTCGCGGCACCCACGCGATCTGACTCAGCTCGGCTCGAGTCTCTTCACTCTGGGGTACGTGCAAGTTCATTTCGTCGCCGTCAAAGTCGGCGTTGTACGGAGGCGTTACGGAGAGGTTGAGGCGGAAGGTGGAATAAGGGAGTAGCTTGACCCGGTGGGCCATCATCGACATTTTGTGCAACGACGGCTGACGGTTGAACAACACCATGTCGCCGTCCTTAAGATGTCGCTCGACGATCCAACCGTATTGTAAAAACGTATCTGCCCGCTTGTTGTAGCGTAGGTCGATTCGCTCGCCCGTGTCGCGAATGACATATCGAGCACCAGGATACTCGTTCGGACCGTTTCGTACTAGTTCTTGCAAGTAGCTAATGTTGTACGGAGTGACTATTTGAACAGAGACGATTGCAACAGTGAGCCTCGTGCAAAAATCTATTAGCTTTAGGGAAGCGAACAGGAAAAAAATTACGCACCTCTCTCCGGGTACGTCAAGTTCCTGGCGATCGTGTAAGGAACACCGACCTCGTCCAACTCGAGGAAAGGATCGCCAGTGATGACCGTTCGGGCTGAATAGTCCACTCGCTTGCCCATCAAGTTGCCTCTGAGCCTGCCCTCCTTGCCCTTTAGACGAGCGCGGATGGACTTGAGCGGACGGCCAGTCTTCTGCATGGCCTGCGGCTGACCGGCAATATCGTTGTCCATGTACGTAGCAACATGGAACTGCGCAGCGCGAGCACGACTGGTGCATGAGCGGACGGCTCCCTGGACACGGCTCGCGTGCAAGGACGTCTTACCTGCAACAACGACTCAAACTCGTTGGTGACGTGCGCTGGCGCACCCTCTTGGAGGCATCGAGCGACGTTGCCATTCGCTTTGATGATGTCCTGAAGCTTGTGCGTCAGGTCGTCTTCTGCCTTCATGACGCCTTCAGTGATACCCGGACGGACAGTTTGTGGTGGCACGGGAAGGACAGTGAGGACCATCCAGTCAGGACGAGCGTACTCCGCTGACAGACCGAGATTATTGATGTCCTCGTCCGAGATCTTCTTCAAGATCATGTGCACCTCCGAAGCTGGCAACAACTTCTTGTCCGTTTGGTTCTTCAAAGGTACGGCCTCCTGCAAAGCAGAGATAAGCGAACGCGAACAGGGCGAGTGCATGAGCACGACGACGGGAGCAATTGGACACGCCATGGTCAGACTACACTCACGTCCTCTTCATCCTTGCTCTTCTTCCAAACGGCGAAAAACCGCAAGCCTTCCCTCCTGATAGCCGGCTGGATATGACCACAACCACCATGTCCCCTTCGTTCCTCCGGAACATGGCCGTTCATGCCCTCGTCCTCTTCCTTCGGCTCATCCGGTTCACAAACCATCTTCCCCTTCACATACTCCCACACTGTCTGGAAGCGGCGCTTCGGGTCCCGCCGTGTTCGCCGCAAGATCTCGGCGAATTTGGGATCGGAGTACTGAGCGGGCAAAAGTCAGTTATTGACAGATGCCAGAGGAGACCAGGTCGTAACGGCAACATTGGTGAAAGAGACGGGTGGGGCGGGGGGACAGATGAGCAGACAAAGTCCAGCAGTAAACAGGTAGCGGATCAAAGCCATTTAAGCAAAGTTTCCATAAAAGGAGTAACCGTCACCAAGAGGCCAACGAGCCAGGTAACCATTACCCACTTCATCAGCCTTCAGCTTGCCGCAATGAGTGCAGATGCATTCCAGGATTTTTTTGACCTTCGCCATGAAGCCTGCGGTGTCGAGGAGATCCGAGAAGATAAGTAACCAGACCTCGAGAAGGAAGAAGGCAGCGACGCCAACGCGTCCAAGTGGCAAAAAAAAAGTGCTGGAGAGCAGCGACTGACGACACTCACCATAGTGGTAGACGGGCCTTGCCAACTCGATGTGACCAAAGTGACCGGGACACTCTTTCATGTCCTCTCCACATGTCTGGCACTTGAAGTTGCGGTCCGTCGTCCCCAAGCGCGGGTCGTTTAGACCGCCCACCTTCGGCTTCTGCCCCGACTCGTCGTACGTCTCCCAAAAGTCGATTTTAACCACAGAGTACGCTTTCTGTTTGGGGGATGGAGACATGACAGGTAAATTTCTTTCAACTATCATGCACCCATCCGTCCGTCCGTCCAAAAGCAAGCAAGGATGTGCGCGAAACTTACTATCTCTTCTGGACTCATCACTCCGAACTGCACCTCCTTTACCTTGCGCACCGGTTGCACGGAATGGGCGAAGCTTTGACCGGACATGTTTGCGGGTGTATTTTTTGAAGGCAAAAAGAACAGTGCAAGGAGAGAGGTGGCCGGAGAACAAAAAGCAGATGGCGGGGAAACGTTGAGCGAGACGCCTGTCTAGCCGAACTTGCGGCAAAGGCGAGTCTCTTTCAGACAAGGGGGCGACGGGTCGACGGAGTCGGCCGCACGGCGCGTCCAGAGGCAGATGCAACCGAACGGACCGTGCGTCTGCGAGCCGGGATGGGTCTGTGTGTGGAGTGGCCCTTGGGTGGAGCAAGAAGGATTGCGGATGGGAGATGGCGAGGATGGGTGGTGGTGGACGAGTGGACGACGGCGCGGGTGGCGAGCTCGACTCGGCGATGAGAGATGAAGGCGAGGAATGGCGGCGGGTCCGAGTTAGGGTTACGTGCTCACATGGCCCGGCCGGGGTCGATCGCCGCTGGATCGGGCGAGCCAGGCTCAGCCATCCGTCCCCCCATCCCCCTTCCTCCAACCACCATCTTTCTCCTTCCATCTTCCGCTTCCTCAACTCGCTTTTTTTCGCCGCTCGGATCTCCCACGAGCCCCTGGGCGCCACATTGCACAGTCCATTCCGTCATGTCCTGGTGGGGCACCAACCCCTTCGACGACCTGGTCGGTGAGTCCGCCGCGCCCGCCTTCGCTCATGGGGTGCACCAGAGAGAATCTCACCCAGCACAAATACGCCATTACGCGTTTGGATCCCCGTCTTGTTGCAGATAAAGCAACTTCCGATCTTCTGCCCGCTGGTCAAGAAGACATCGCGCTCAACCTTGAGATATGCGACCAGATCAGGGCCAAGGCCGTCCAACCAAAGGACGCTATGCGCTCCATCAAGCGCAGGCTCGGACACAAGAATCCCAACGTCCAGCTCCTTGCTCTCGGTGTGAGTTGCTGCATTTCATGTGTTCTTGTCTTCTTTGCCCCTGTTTGCCTTTCTTTTCACGGCGGTGGCGAGAACAGCCACGGGGCGCTGAGGGATGATGACGTGGAGCTCAGAAAGCGCTGCCATCCCGAGGCTGCAGAGGAAATGAGAACTTGAGGCAATTTGGATGCTCCCAATTCCGATTACTGTACGCTTGCAGCTGCTAACGTGTTTTTCTGTCAATCGTGTTCTCTTCCTCATCCTTTCAGCTGGCCGACGTGTGCATCAAAAATGGTGGAGACCACTTCCTCGTCGAGGTCGCCTCGCGGGAGTTCATGGATGAACTGGTCTCGATCCTCAGAGCACCTGTAAGCCCACCGTCTTCCGATATTGACGGTTTGTATCCTCGCTGGCCTGTACAAGCGCGCTGACCCCGTTCCCTTTTTCTTCTCCCTCCACGTCTCCGTGCCTCCTGCTGTACCCCACCCCTCAGTCCGGTGTCAACCGTGATGTAAAGACCAAAATTCTCAAGCTCGTTCAAAATTCGGCCATTGCTTTCGAAAGCAAGCCCAAATTGGGCTATGTGGAGGAAGTGTATGAGGAGCTCAAGGATCAAGGTAAGCGGTGCATCTTGTTTGCTTCACAGCGGTGCACCTTCGATATTCGTCCCGCCGAGCTGATGAAAGGTCATGTGCTCGTTCGTCATTCATATTGGAAGGCTTTGAATTCCCGGCTCGCGACAGCCTCGCCTCTGCTGCTCTGGTCGACACGGCAACAGCACCGGAGTGGATAGACTCGGACGTTTGTATGCGATGCCGAACAGCGTTCAGCTTCACGAATCGCAAGCATCATTGTCGGAATTGCGGAAAGGTCTTCGACGCGCAGTGCTCCTCCAAGACCATGGCACTGCCTTGGTTCGGCATCACCCAGGAGGTGCGCGTTGACGACGGGTGTTACGCACGGAGAGGCCCACCCAAGGGCTCAGCTGGCAGGGCGAACAGAGACGCCAAGGACAGCGACAGCATGAACAAGCTTCGAAGGGCGCACACCACCTCCAATCCGACGCCGTATCATCACACCGCACGAAACGCCGGTACTGGCGGTCATCATCGCTCGAGCTCCTTAGCAGCGACAACACGTCCCTCCTCCATGTACGTGGGACCTGCAAATCGCAGTATAGGCTTGGAAGAGGAGGACGACGATTTAAAGTTGGCCATAAAGCTCTCGCTACAAGAGTCTAGCGCATCCAACTCGACGCCCTCCCATCGCCCCGGGTATGTGCCAGGGCCAGCACCGCCTTCGTCTGCCCCAATTTACACGAACGGGCCTTCGGAACCTCCGGTTGCTCCTGCCGAACGAGGGTCTCTTGCACGAGTCGGAGGCGGACGACAGGGCGAGGGCACGGACAAAGGTCCGATGGACGATGACCCGGACCTCGCCGCGGCAATTGCAGCGAGCCTGCGAGAGATGGAGGCGCCCAGTCCCTCGGCGCCCAGCTCCTCCGTGCCCCCCACGCCAGCCAACGAGTTGCCTCCGCAGTCCGCCTCCCGGTTTCAACTGCCTCCGCTTACGGAGCTGGAGGTGCACGAGATCGATGCTGTGCTCACGTTCGCACAAACTGTTGCTGGACAGCAAGACTTAGAACGCACGGGAGGATACGCTAAGGCGACACCTAGTCAGCAAGCTCAGGAGTTGTCTGAGAGGGCTAGCAGCGTGAGAGGCAAGATGGCCAGAAGCTTGGATGAAGTGTGTCGCAGACACGGTGAGCGTCGGTCAGGGACACATCTTTTCAATTGACCCGCTTAAGTTGACCGCTTTTGCTCACTGCCCTCCTTGGCCTCGTACAGATGTGCTCTTTTCGATGAACGAAAAGCTGTCGGAGGCTGTCAAGCTCTATGACAAATTGTTGGAAGAGCGGCTTCGCGCTTCCTACCACTATTCGTATGCCACACAATCTCAACCTCAACCTCAACCTCAACCCCAACCCCAACCCCAACCCCAACCCCAGCCTGCCTCTGTCCTCCAGCAGAACAGTTATCCACCATCCGCCGTCACCGTAAGCTCCCCCCCGCCGCTTGTAGCACAGTCTCCCATCTCCAACCCAACAGCTCCGGGGCCGAACCTTTACCCGTTCCCCGCTCTCACCGCAAGCTCCCCCCCACCGCCTACAGCACAGACTCCCAATGTCTACCCCACAGCTCCGGGACCCAATTGGTATCCGTTACCAGCAGCCACCGCTAGTTCCCCTCCACCGCCTGCAGCGCAGTCTCCCGGCGCCTACCCCACGGCTCCGGGACTCAGCTGGCCTCCTCCTTCTTCGGCCCCTTTGATCGATCTTTGACCTGTGACTTGTGGGGTTGTTTTGATTCGTTATGACGGCTTGACCTGGGCTATGGACGACCTGACCGGCTTGCAGTCCTCCTCGTCGGTCCGTTCCCGACCGCTGACGGTCTTTTTTTCTGTTATTCCCCCTCCTCTTTGGTTTATTGTCCGCGATCGCCTGTCGTACGCGAGTGTATTGTTTGTTTCCCTACCTCCCAATACGGGCAGACGATCCAGGCCACTCAGTTTCTTGTACTCCTCCCTCATCCCACGTGTCCAATTCGTTTCCCTTTGTTCTCTTCACGGCCCTTCATGTCTTACTCTCGAGCGATTCGTACGATGGCTATGCCAATCTCATGAATGTCGGTTGGTCCATAGTCGTGAGACAACAGATGTACACTTCAAGACGTACGCGAGCGAAGGCAGATGGAAAAAGGATTGTAGTCAGCCATCTCCACCAAGAGCCGATACAATGTCCTCCGTGTCCTCCACACACGTTAAGGCCTCCCTCCCACCCCAACACAGTCGATCAGGACCACGCCCGCCCGCGCCTCTTCCCTCCCCACAAGACCGCCCATTCTTTCGCCGCCTCATTCAGCAACGAACGAATGGCACGACCAAGCGGGCGAGGAAAGTACCAGGGCGACGGTTAGCGTGGTCACCCGAAGTGACTCGTTTTCCTCGTCTCCCCATGTGTGGGGATGCGGAACAAGGATGACTGCGGCGTTCATCAATTCGACAGTGGGGATCTTCGTGTGGAGGGGACTAGACTGAAGCGTAGAGACGACGGCGGAGAGAAGTTTGCCCACCTTTATTTGATAATGGTACATGACTTTCCGGGAAATTGCACAAGCCGCGAAGACGCCAAGGTCAGACTGGCGAGATCATGCTGCTTAATGACCTCGCTCACTCTGACCATCCAATCTAGATCTGGCCGCGACGTCTTCCCGAACCGGTTCGGAGCGCTTTGTCTCCTCCCCGACGGCCCCTGTGCCGACCTCTGCCGCCTCCTCGGTGGCGGCTAGTGCAGCGTCCTCGGCGTCTCCTGGTTAACCGGAACATACCGGTCCGTCATTTTACCAAAAGTCGGACACCCTGTCAACCTATCGCACCCATAAGAAGAGAGCCAAGCAAGAAAAATAAAAGAAGGAAAGAAGGGAAGGGGAGAGGAAATGGACGTACTCACTCTTCTCCTTGAACCTCCGGCTCGCATCGAAAATGGCCACAGCCGCCGGGGTAAGGTACGTGAACCCGTGCCGCCGCTGCCACGCCTCGTCCGATTCGCCCTCGAGACGTTTCAGCCCTACGGTTCGGAGCTGGTCATGCAGTACGCCATCGCCTTCAGCACCAGCGGTCTGCTGTCGCTTCGTTCGTCGACGTTTCGGTGATTTACTCCTTTGTGCCGCTGACCGAGAGAGCGGCGGGATGAAAGACGAAAAGTAGGCACGAGCGGCGGGATCTCGGAAGTGCGCCTGGTCAAAGGATATCAAGTCACGTGGTCCAAAAGGACATGTAAGGCCAGGAGTTGAGGCAAATCGTTCCTCTTGCGGTGCTGTTCTTGGTCGTCTCGCAGGCATGGCGAGTTGGAAGAAACGTGGAACGGGAATGGGAAAGAGAAGAGTGGGCGAGGACGTTCGGCGATGCACGGCGTTGACTCGCTTATCGCCGCCCCAGCGAGTGATCTTGAGATCCGACGTCATCCATCATCAGTCGTTTCTGGCATTTCACCACTCCTCCTCACCTTGCCTTCGCATTGTCGCTGGCTGGAATGGGCAACGCAGATGGAGAGCCATGACGGCGCAGATGGACGTCTCTAACCCGCCACCATTTGCACTTCCGTTTGAGGCTGCTGGCAGCGGGGGCGCAGACCTGACGCTCACGCAACTGCCTCACGAACTCGTCCTCGAAATCCTCCGCTATGCCCTCCTCGTCCACCCTGACCCGTCCTCGGTGCTCTGCGTCTCCTCGTACTTCTATCTCTCCGCCATACCACTGCTCTATTCTTCCGTGTGGCTCAACAGTCCGATCCAGCTCGCGCGATTTGCGAGCGGCGTCCTCAACAAGTCTCCCCTCCCTGACTTTGATGAACCCCTGAACGGCCGCATCTCCAGTGACCGCGCCGTCTTGGGCTCAAGCTCACAACTACCGAAGACGGGCAGTACCCCCTCCGTTTCCCACACTCGCTCACTGCGTGTCCGCCTACCAGGCGTTCCGGGAGGAGGTATCCGCGCGAGTCTCTACAACCACCACCGGCTCCACAACACGGCCTCGGCCCTGCACCTCTGCCCCCGCCTAGACACCCTTCGACTCGAGTTCTTCACCCTCCGACGCGCATCCTATCCCTTTGGCCCTTCTGAACCGAGGTTTGGAGGGGAGCTCGATCTGTGTCCACCCGAGTGGGCAGCGTTCTCAAGAGCTCTCAAAAGCGTCAGCCCTAGACAATTCGCTTGGGGACCGCCCGACCCAGACCTCGTCAGAGGCCTCAGTCTCGCCATTGTGGACCAGGTTGTGGTTGATTTGGTGCCCGCTGTGAAGGGATGGAAGAGGCTGGAGCGCCTCGAGCTCAGTCACGTGCAGTTCCCCCATGGACCGGCGAGGCTGTCCTCTCTTCTCGTTCCACGCTCCACAGCGGCAGCGGAGGCTATAGACGGGTCGGCTCGGGCTGCGGCAGCCGCTTCTCCATCAGTTGGTGCTGCCGCTACGCACTCCTTTGCCTTTCCCAATCCTGCTGCTCTACAAGCCTCGGAGATCGCCAGATTCTTCGACGGTCAAGGGGACAACGTGGTGGGAATCGGTCTGCCCGACGCCCAAACTGCGCTCAGTCTATCCGAACATTCCATGGAGGACGGAAAAGGAGAAGAAGGGGCCTTAGACGAGGACGAGCGAGCGATTCTTCAAGTCCTCGACAACTCCGGCTCTTCCGCGCTCGTGCTCGCACTTATCAGCCTTCCCTCCTTCCGATACCTCCACCTGCACTCCGCCGTCTCCCTCTCCTCGAGCTCTCTCGCTGCCATTGCCCTCCTCTCGCCCACCATCGAGCTCGTTGAGGCACGAAACAGCTACGAAGGGAGCATTTGGGGAGGAAGAATCGAGGTGGAGCACGTGCGCCGGGCTATGCTCCGTCTCGTTCAACATGGCTTGGGGAGGAGGAGAGCGTTTGCAGTGGGAGGGGTTCAGAGTTGGGATGAGGGGCAGAGGGAGAGGTGGGTAGATGAGAGGATGCGTGTCGTAAAGTGTGAGCCGGAATGAGAGCATCGGGACGGGTATCCGGTACGGGAGACTAGTGCACAAAGCAGCGCGTAGCCGCACACAATTGATAACGAGGCGGGCACGAGCGACAACGGACTCCCGAACCCCGACTCCTGACTTGGCGATTCCATATCTCCGTTTCGCTCGTCCGGCAACTCTCTCGATGCGCCGCACATACATTTCACTACGATTTTCCGTACCAATCATTGGCATCGGTAGTGGTGAGCAGTTGTGCATTCGCAATGTGGTCTGGGTCAAGCTAGTGCTTGGTGGAAAAGTACATGGTTGAGGAACTTCCACTCCTTCTAGGAATTCGGGACGCGACGGCCAGCATGATCACAATCGCCGCTATCTTCACTTATCCCCCTTCTGCAACCCCTTCACCTCCCTCTCCTCAACTACAAATACAGGCGCTCTCCCTGTCTTCCACCAGAGATCCACGCTCTCATCCGGCTCGAAGTTCGGATCGAGGTACGTGGACCTGTACTTGCGCTTGGCTTCGGTGTCAACACCAAGCCGCTTGTCGCGAGCTTTCATGGCCGACATGGGCACCTGGCCGTCCTCGGTCGTCGACATCACCAGCATCGGAGGTCCTAGAGGGAGCGCGTCTCGCTCGAAGTCCCAGAGGTGGCTATGGGAAATTGAAGAGATGGGAATCCACGAGTCGGGAAGAGCGCGAAAGGGGGGGAGGGGAGGAAGAGCAAGAGAGGAGTGACGGACATCGCAACTCACATCGCTTTGCCGTACATCCGGTAGATCTCGTCTACCGGATCAAAAGAGAAATGTGGAAGCGGAAGGCCATGTGCAGAGCAGAGGTGAACGAGATCGAATGAGGGCGGTCAGTACCGAAGGACTCGAACGTATCTTGCATCTGTGTGCGTCATGCACCAAGGCATGCCTTCCTCTCCCGTCCGAAGCAAATCCGAGCGAGGAAAAGACGACCTCGGGAAAAACTCACGCATGGCCGGCGCCTCCAAGTGATTGTTGATACCGCCACCCTGGTTTCCCTCCACGCCGGGGACAGTGCTCGCGGCCTGTGCCACAGTACCCTTGACACCGGCCATGTCAAGCACAACAAGGAGACCGGAGCCTACTTCATGCTTGTCTGATGGGGCGTGGAAGTAGGTGTTAGCGAAGCAGGAGAGGGAACGGATCAGATCAAGATGTCAAAGGGATCTGAAGATGTGCTCAGACGGTACTCACGAGAGTGCCAGTACTGCAAGCAAAGATGGTCAGAAGCAGGTCAGCAAACAAGCTGCCCATGCCGATCCATTCCGGGCGACTCAAGCGCGCGATTTCCCTCTCCCTCCAACGTCGTCAGCATGGCCCGAAAAAAAAAAAAATTTGGTGCCCACCTTCTTCTCATCCGGCGGCAAGGTTTTGAACATCGCCTCGGTGATGAGGTACTCGACACCGATGAGGCGTGCATCAGGCTCATTGCTGTCGTAGAGGATGCACTGGAAGAAGCCCTCACGGTGGGAGCAGTAGTGGAAGGCTGGGATTGCACGGGTGCGGTCATTGCTGTGAGGAGGGAGGGAGGGAGGGAGGGAGGAACATCTCAGCGAGGGCGGGCAGTCACATCGGCGCTGACGTAGATCAACCCATCGATGGGCGTTAAACTCACCTGGGAAAGTGGAAAGCGTGAAGGCATTGGTGGACCTTTTTGTTTGTTCGCACAAACGATCTCGATCGTGTCAGCGCGAAGAGCGTGAGAGGGACACACACACCCTTGCCCCGCCTGCTGCCATAGCTTTGTCTCCACTGGCCAGTCTCGCCAACACTCACCTGGTTGACTGGCGCGAAACTGTGAGAAATGGAACCGCTCGGAGGTGAACAGAGTGTCATGCAGGTGAGAGGGGTGCGAGGAAATAGCAAGCCCTACCTCATCTTTGTAAATCCGTCGTGAGCAAAATCGAAGCTGGGAAGGAAATTATGGGGACGAAACGAAGTCGGAGGACCTCGCTCGACACCAGCGCCTCTTTATATCATCAGTCTCAAGCGGGCTGAGCGAGGTCTGAGATGGATGACCTCAGCGGTGGGTCGCCACCGCATCCATCTCTGACCGCAAGCGTGACTGACTGATCCGTCGATCGTCTCGTCTCGTCTCGTCTTGTCTTCTGCCCAAAAAAAAAAGTCACCTGCGCAATCTGCTCAGAGATCCGACTAGGAGAAGATGGATGTCCCGTCAGCTCGACGTCTCCCGATGCGGAGCAATGTCAGGAACCGCCCAATGAACAGATTCTATGCCATTAAAGGTTATCTAGGAATGATAGGTAAATATACAAGAGTTAAGCGACAGCTTCGGTGCGGTCCGGTCAGTCCGGTATGCGGCGCATACGCGAGCTACGCCATAGCGTGGCGAATGCTCTCTTCCGATGACCCGCCGAATCGTTCAATAAGATAACGCATCGTGCCATCGGCGCGGCGCACGGACAAGTCACCAACACATTATCGCAGCTCTCCGCCGCGGCCGCTGTCGTCCACCATCGAAAAGCGGGACTCGGCTCAGTTGAGCTGGAGCCTATTCCTTTCGTCCTCAAGCTCGGCCATGTCGACGTCATCAGCGTCCCTGGCTCTCGTCTCGGGGATTAGGAAGGTGACCGCTGCGCCGACGAGGCAACACTGTATGTAATGGAGTGTCGCAGGGGAAGGTTGGGGGACGAACGGATGGCGAGGAGGGTAGGGATGAAGGAGATAATGATGAAGGAAGCCGATCAGTCGTCCATCCCGTGTTTTCTCTCAATCGGCCATGTACGTCAGTCCTCGATCGCGGGCGAACCTCCAACACCGGACAAACTCTCGCACGGAAGCGTAAGGCGGATTGCCGTACGGACGAGGCAAACATCATCCACTCACGCCGAAGAAAATCCAAAGTACGTTGGGAGTGCCGATCTTTTCCGTAGCGATGTTGAACACGAGGGCGGAGAGCACGGCCCCCGCTTTCCCCGACGCCGCCGAGATAGCGTGGGCAGAGGCACGGACTCTTGTCGGAAAGACTTCAGCCGGGATGACCTGGTCGATTGACGCACGGAAGGAGAGAAGGGTGTGACCGAAAAAGGCAAGGCGATCAGAAGTGGAGTCGCGGAGAGGAGGGCGCGAGGAAGGCGGAACTCACGTAAGTTGTCGTATTCGGACCAAAGCTGCAAGGCGAAACGGGGGGGGACAGAACCGATAGCGAAGCCCCATAGCGATCAGTCGCCATTCCATCCATCAAGCTTTCGACGCGCCGCTCCGCCTCGACCCACTCACTTGAAGAAAAATTGGAGGAGCGCGAAGCAGGCGATGAAGCTGACTTTGGGCATGTGGAAATCGCCCGCCAGGACGCCCAACAGCAATGCGGTGATGAGGAAGCCCTGCACCTGGATCCACCTGCGACCGAGGTACTCAATTGTCAGCACGGTAGCGTAGTAGCCGGGGACGAAGCCCAGTGCCGTGATGATCAGATTCCCGATGGCCGTGCGGAAGAGACGCTCCCACGCCGTGTCCGTCGTTCCGTCGAAACCGATCTGTTGAAGCACAACGGTCTGGTTCAAGTTGATGCCCTACATGGCCAAGGGAGGAAGAAGAAGGGAACGAGGGCGTGAGCGAAATAGAGAAATGGAAATTGGCGAGGATGATCGAGTCGAGGAAAGAGCTCGGATAACGAACGTAAAATGCGATGTCGAGAAGAAACCAGGACGCGCAACAACCGATGAGGACTTTGAGGTGCCGCCATTCCTTGAAATACTGCAGGAGACGTTGGCAGCGGGACAGTGAATGGAATACGCCTCAGAGAAGTGAGCGTTGGAATGGGGAGCCGGACGAGTGAAAACAGCAGCAGAAAGCCGATCACAGTCAACCAGCTCACCGTGACAAATGCTCTCCAATGCGCCTTTTGCGCATCAGCAGCCCCCTTGACGCCCTTCCCAGGCGTCTCAAGGCTATTCCTCCGCACGGAGTGAACATCTCCAGTGCCCCCGAGCATTATGACATCCTCCTTCGCGCTCCTATCCATGTCTGATCCCGGCGATCCACTCTTGGACTCCTCCGGCCCGGCTTGTTGCGAGCTGAATTGGCGAGACAGCGTTCCGGACGGAATGTCTGTCAGCTTCTCCAGATCAGCGACGATCTCCTCCTCCTCCCCACTCTGGGGGCCGAGGTTCGGCTTTTTGCCATCGCGGAGCGCGCGGGCTTGTTTGAACTTGGCCGATTCGGGAAGACTGAAGCGCTGGTAGAGTGTCGCAAAGGCCGGGACCATGGCCACACCTGTGTGAGGGCGGCATCGTAAAGGGAAAGAAGGCGCCATGTCGTCCGTCCGTCATCGCTCAAGGCCTGCTCTACACAGTGTGCGCCGGTTAAGCTGGCCGGTGGGACGACTCAGACTCACCGACGACGATCCTCCAAACCCCGTCCACCTTGTGCACCTTGCCCTCTTCATTCATGACGTGCTTGTATGCGGAGAGCACGATGATGGTGACCAAGCTGGCCAGAAGAGAGCCCCAACCTTGGTTGGCGAAGATGAAGGCGAGCAGCGTCCCTCGCCTCTCAAGGTTGGCACGGTCGCTCACTACCGAGGCGGACACTGACGGCAGGCAGGAGAGAGAGTTAAGGGGAGTGTCAGATGAGAGACAGCGACCGTATGTGGAAGCGGCGATTGCTCACTGGGGTAGTCTCCTCCGATTCCGATGCCCAAAAGGATGCGGAAAACGCCAATCCAGACGAGGACAGAGGTGGGAGAGAGGTAGGAGGGAACGGAGATCGTACTGCCATTCCGCCCCACGAAGCCAGACAGGCACCAGGCATACAGCGCGTTGAGTGCGCGAACCCGCTGGACGCTATTGTGGATGTGAACCCGCAAAGGCGGGAGGAACGAGGACGAGAAAACTTACAAGATGGTGCCTACGATGATGACACATAGTGTGGAGAAGAAGGGCCACTTGCGGCCATAGGCGTCTGCGAGGTACCCAAAGAGGAACTGGCCGATGATGCACCTACGCGCAAGAAGGCGAAGACGAGAAGACCGCCGACGACAGTCAGGACACGGACGGACACCAAAAGCGGGCGAGAAGACGGTTCCCTCAGCCAGGACGACGGGACGCACCCAATGTTCGCCGCTGCCTTGATAAAGTCTTGCAGCCCTGCGGGGAGCGGCTCGCCGCCGTAGAACTCGAACTGTAAGGACTGGGTGATGTTGTTGATGATCAAGAGGTCGTACTGGTGACGAGCAGCATCGAGTCGGCGATAGGTAGGCGGTGAAGTAAGCGACTGGGCTGCGAAACGCATTGGGACCGAGCGAACGTCGTCGTGTGCTCGCTTGTTCGTCTGCTCACTCACCGCATCTAAGAGAAAGCCGATCCCGGCGATGCTGAGTAGCTTGACTTCTCCAAAGCTGAGCAAAAACTTGACCCGCTTGGACCTTTTCTGCTCGTACGCCCGCAGGCCCGTGCTGTCTTCCCCTGAGCCCGGTCCGGGAACAGCGTAGGCGTCCATGTCGGCCAGGTTGGATGACGATTGGGCTGGCGCACGCACAGTGTGTGGAGAAGTGTGGAGGAGGGGGCGGGGGTGAAGAAGTGGACCAAGTTGGAGGAGATAGAGGAGCGTCGAGGAGGGTGACGACAAGGTGAGAAGGAACTAAGATGAGGACCGACGGGCGGCATCCGCCTCGGTCGGGGTTTTTGTGAGGACGGCAATCAAAGCCTTTTTCTTTCCCTCACATTAGCTCGACGCGAGCCATCGTCCAAGTCGAGCCTGGTGCGAGCGCCGGCACGTTCCGCTGTCGTAGATGGCCGAGGTCGATTCTGTCCTGAGATCGAGTGCAGAGCAGAGCAAGGACGTGGCCAGCGAGCGGATCTGACGTGAGCAGTGGGACATCGACGCGACCGTCAGCGACGTCTTGCCGGTGAGACGAATATCTTTCGTCTCATCTCGCCTCGCCGTCTGTCTCATCGACCGTCCGCGTCCGGACGACGCAGCGATCCGGTCCGCCGCCTCCTCGTCCTCCGTGCTCTTCGCACCCTCGCCAGCGGCTGACGTCCTCTAAGGTGGCCATCGCGTGCGTGAGATGCGCTGCTGTCGTCGTCGTCCTCCATCTCGCTCACACGACCTGACCTTCACCTAATCTGACCTCACCTGTGCATCTCGGCTCCACTTCTGCTGCCGCTGCCAGCTTGATGTACCGCCGCCGGAATGGAATCCGGATATGCCGCAGCCGATCCCGCTTTGGGCCGCCTATCGCCGGCTCACCGCCCTCGATCGCCCCGTCGTTGCCAAAAGTGGCCGACGAGCGGATCGCATCGGCGGCCGACGTCTCAACTTGCCTTCACCCAAGACCCGTCCCCCTCGCAGAGCGCTCCAGAACAACAGACGCAGAGCAAGTGCCGGCGATGACGACGGACACATTGACAGCCAAGCTTGAACCCTTCCTCCTACTCGCCAAGTCGGCCAAGGGCGCCGCCGCGGCCAAGCTCGTGGCAGAGGCGACAGCCGCGCCGGGAGTGTATGTGTTTGGGGAACTGCTGGAGAAGGAGAACGTGAAGGAGGTGAGCTGGGTGGTACGGCGTACAGGTGTTTAAGCCCGACTGGCCGGCAGCAAGGTTGGCGGATAGACTGACCATCGCATCCTTCTTGAAATGGGTCCAGCTCGCAAGCAGCGACCAGTACGCGTCCTCTTACCGTCTTCTCGAGTTGTTCGCGTACGGCACTTATCAACAGTACAAGGGTGGGTGAGCTCTGTCCTCGGTGCCACGCAGTCCGTCCTTTGTAGTCTTTGGTTGTTTTTACGAACGACCTTCGAGCATGTGGCAGTCATCGACGTCGAGGATGCGAACGCGCACAGGAGTTGACGGGAGCGCTACGTTTTTTCCTTCTGACCAACCCCCCCTCCAGAGTCGTCTTCTTCCCTTCCCGCCCTCAACAATGCCCAAATCTCAAAGCTCAAGCAGCTCTCCATTGTCAGCCTTGCTTCCAAGAGCCGGGTGAGCCTCCAGCGTCCCTTCCCCGAAGCGCAGTCCACATGCGATTCGCTTATTTATGACGCGCAGCACAACAGGAGATGACGCCTCTGACGGTTCGGTCTCTGCTCTCTTTGTATCTCTCCTCTTTGCACATTCTGTCATAATTTTTTAAATCCTCAAGACTCTCCCCTACGCAACTCTCCTCACCTCCCTCGACATTGCCTCCATCCGCGAACTCGAAGACCTGATCATTGACTCGATCTACCTCGACATGGTCAAGGGGAGACTTGATCAGAAGAGACAGCGGTTCGAGGTGGAGTGGGCGCTCGGGAGAGACGTTCGGCCACAGGATGTGGAGGGCATGTTGGCAAGTATGGAAGAGTGGTGAGTGCTACCCGCATACATACGCCTGCAGGTGATGAGAGACGCTCATTCTTTCCGGCGAATTATACCTTTCTCCTTTCTCCTCCTCAACGCACATCATGTCCCACTGTCCAATGCCCACCACGCCACCTCAACAGGGCTTCCTCGGCTCAAAGAGTCCTTCAAATCATCGACACCCGCATAGACGAAGCGCGCACGCTAGATGCGAACAGGAAAGCCCAGCAAATTGCGCACGACAAGGAGGTCGACGCCATCTTGCGCTCGCTTAAGACTTCTGGCGCTTCTCACGGCCAGGGGCAGAGTCAGGGTCAGAGTCTGGCTGGACAAAGAATTGAGGGGATGGGGATGGGCGGAGCTGCGAGTAGGGCGAGGGAGAAAATGAAAGAGATGGGAGGGAGGACCGCTTTGGTTGCTGCTGCTGCTGCTGCTGCTGCTGCTGCCACCTCCACTTCCCCCTCCTCGGTCCAGGATCCAGCGCCAGAGATGGATGTTGACGAAGTGGCGGCGGACGAGGACGGCGGCGGTGACTGCGGCCAAGATCAGAGGAGTAGGAAGTGAGCCCCCACATCCTTTGCTCTGGTTTGCCGGTCGATTTCCCCCGTCCATTCGTACTCCGCTGTTCGTGTTCTCGTTCCTCCTCTATGCTCTGTCCTCCCTCTCTGGAGGGAGGGATGCCGTTCTCCTTCCCTGTGGATGACCTGCATTGACCTAGTCCGAATCGTCCCCTCGTCTTCCTCCTTCCGCCAACGTTATCACAGAACCGCCTCCGCGCCTAATACCCGTAAGCGACCGTTCGCAAGGGACGAATAAAGGCCGATGGCTGCCTCCGTTCTCTCCTTCGCCATCTGCCAACTTTACTTTTGATGCTCGATCTTCGCACTGGGACTCTTCCCTTCCTCTTCAATGTCGGACGGAACGCCGGTGATGACAGCCTGAGTCATCCATCCCCTCGCCCCCTTTTCCATCCCTCCAACCGTGTGCACGCGCATCGAAGGATGTGGGCCAGGCCGGCGCCGTCTGTCACTAGCTCGCGCGTCCTGTCGCGTCCATCCTTCTTCGCCATCGCCAACGCCCCCCTCCTTCCTCTTTGTGGCTGGCTTGGGCTTGCCCATCTCTATCCTTGGCATCTTGACTCGTCACCACCGACGTTGTCGCTGTACTAGTATCCCCGCACTGTATCGAAGATGGCTTCCAAGAGTGTTTACCTTGGCCCGACGCGCCGTCGGTCTCACTCAGTCAGTCAGCCCAGCCCAGCCATTGATCGGCCAATGCCGGGTTAGCAAGACGGTGGGCGTCTGTGCGTCTGTCTGTCTGTCTGTGTCTCCAAAACCGGGGCGGATTGTCCGCTATTGTCACCACCTCTCCTCACGCTACACCACCTTGCAGAGCTGCTCAACCGGGTATAATTCATTATGTCGGATATAACGGTATCGCTAGAAGAGATAGGGGGTGGGAAGGAAAAGGGTAGCTAGAGACGTTTCGGCGTCGTTCGGACGTCCGTTTCGAAATAAGAGCAAGTGTGAAGCAAGTTCGAGAAAGAGATAGGAGACGGTGAGAGATGTAAATATTCGTACGCGTGTGAAGGGACGAGAAGGTCAGTTGAAACGACTAGTCCGCGAGGAAGAGAACAGGATTCCGTCCGTTCCTGA
Source organism: Peribolospora baueri (assembly GCA_029717555.1). Taxonomy (NCBI): domain Eukaryota; kingdom Fungi; phylum Basidiomycota; class Peribolosporomycetes; order Peribolosporales; family Peribolosporaceae; genus Peribolospora; species Peribolospora baueri. The sequence continues at coordinate 163,599 of JAMDHS010000009.1, read as the reverse complement.
TCATCCTAATCCTCCTTGTGCGAGTCCGAAAAGGAGGACGGGGAAAAAGTGGAGGAGAGGGTCCGAGAGGGATCGGTCGTCCCTCGAGCGGGAAACGTTGATCGACCGTGCGAACGAACCAAATCGTCGGTCGATCCCAGCCGACCGTCAGCGGGCCACTATCACGGCGCAAAAATCTCCGGCACGCCCTCCCACTTTGGTGCCCTTGCCTCGTTCGCTTCTTCCTTCTCTCCTCCCTCCTTCGCTGCCGTCGTTGCCCTCTTCCTAGCAATCTGAGAAACTTTCTTGCGCTCCTCCCAGTACTCCCCTCCAAAAACCCAATGACCTTTTTCCGAGCTGTCGCCGTCGTCAACGCGCCGGAACCAGCGGGGATGGTAGGCTTCGTGGCGGGCCTCTCGCGTGCGGTTCCGCATGCGTTGGGCTTGCTCGAGTGAAGTCTTTAGGTGGTCCGCCTTGGAAGGGGTGAGGTAGAGGAGGCGATCAAGGAAGAGAGGACATGAGGTCAGTGCGACATCGACAGTAAGACAGGCAGACACACGGACGGCACACGCACCGTCTCCGCGTCCCCATTCTCCAATGCCCTCTGATCCGGCCTTCGCCTCGAGTCCGTGGGCGGCAAAACCGGCTCCAAATCGGGCGTCATCTCGTTCAGCTGGATAGCAAACGTGGTAAAGCCGTAATAGTCCAATGCGTCCCTCGGAAGCTCCTCTGCCGTCCAGAGTAGCTGATATTTGTCCCCCGGTCCGGGGAACATGCGTGACAGGCTCTCGGTCCATCGGCCCTGGAGGACGGAAACCTGGCTGTTGTGCGAATCGAACACCTTGCCCGTGACGACGTTGCGGGACGAAGAGGAGGACCAGAGCGAGGATGCCTTAAACTCGAGGACGCAGTGCGAGCCCCGAGAGGAGCGGATCGTCAGGTCACCAACGTGCTCGAGGTATTTGTCCCCTGCCAAAAGATTGCGCCTTTTTCGAGGGCCATGATAGAGTATGAGTCAACTGCTCGGGATAGCGTCGAACAAAGCCGTGGGAAAGCAATGTGAATGCTCACATGAAAGAAGAGGGCTTCGTGATGGTGACCTGCTCGCCGTCGTCAAAGAGGACCGTACATCGCCCTTCAGGGATCAACTCTAGGGATTTGCCCTGTTCCCAAAGACACCAGAAATCAGCGACCGTCTGCGCCCGCGATGTGGCATGCAGCAACCATCGAAGGAAGAAGAGCCCTCACCCAGAACTTGCTCTTGACGCCCGTCCATTCCGTGCGCGACCAGCCCCTTCCTTCGGCGTACGACTGGCGAAGGACAAGCACGCGGCAAGCCGAACTCGATCAGGTTCGCGAGACGGAGACTGCGGGCAGAACATTACATTACTTACAGCAATGACGGGAGGATGGTGGGACACTTTCTCGGCAACAAACTTGAAGTCCTTGTCTTCTCTTATGAGCTCGTACGTCTCTCCCAAGAGTGGATTGCTGGTAGCGAACGATCGACAAAGGGAGGAAGTCAGCGAACAGAACGCGAGACCACCGGCGTCGGAATGTGGCGACAACAGGAATGGCTGCTTACAATGGTTTCCGACTCGCCCTCAGCCTAGTGGACGCGTACCCGCTAACACAGGCAGCCGCGACGAAGCACATCCGCTCCACCCAATCGTCCTTCGCAGCGGCGGCGCGTGCGAACAGGTCCGCGTATTCGATCTCCTCGGCCGCGGCTTGAAGGAGAGAGAGGGGAGAGTTGAAAGAGACGGGGAAGGAGACTTGGGAGAGATCCTGAAGAGGGCATCAGGAGAGAGAGAGGCAGGAAAACAAACGAGCGTGCAAGAGACGCACAACCGGGAAGGAGAGACAAGGTACCATCAAGCCACATAGAGGAAGGGGAGGCCGAAGCGCCAGAAGCATCACACCTTTGTCAGAATGAAATGACAAAGTCGAGTGAACGACTCAGCTTACCTTCCCGACATTCTTCTTGAGAACTCCAAAGAGCCCAATGTCTTCGCCAGTGACGGGCGCGGGAAGCCTCGTCCGCCTGATAACCGGGGTTTTGCCAATGGAGGAAGAAGGCGATGCCACGTCGAGCTCATCGTCGGAGTCCGCCTCAGTCGTCTCCCCACCCGCGCCCGCGCCCTCTCCCTCCTTGCACGCCTTCTCACTGGCACCGTCTCCCACCGAACTCCCACTTCCACCGCCATTTGCGGACACACCCATAAGCGAAGGCTCGACCTGATCTCCAGCGTCATCCATGTCGATGTCATGCTCCTCTCCACCCAGACTCATGGCGTCGAAAAAGATGCTCGCCGAGTCAGCGGGGCTCATCGCCGATGACACGCTCACATTGCCGCTTCCCTTGTGTGTCATCCGACGCGTCGCCGCCACGGCTGCGCCGAAGCTGAGGCTCCGGGCGCTCCTCGCGCTTATCGTTCCGTTCGTCGCCACGCGGGCTAGTGCGGGGGAATAGAAGGCAGGGGAAGAAGGAGTCGGGAAAGGCCCGGCTGGACGAACAGTGCCGTTGGAAATGGAGGATTGCGATGCGAGCGAGCCGGGGGGAGAGGCGAGGAGGACGGTAGAGTTGAGGAAGAGGGTGAGCGAGGTGTGCTCCGCTCGCAAGGCGGAAATACTATCAGAGAGGGAGCGGAGGACTGGTTCGGTGGCAGGGAGTGAAGCGTCTGGCAAGTGGAACGCGCTCGACTCGCTTGTCGTCGTGCCGATATTAGAACTTGAAGGGCCTACGGTAATAAGATAACAAATGTCGATAGAGGTTCAACGGCAATGGAAGGCAAACGAAGGAAGACTCACTGCGATAGAACATCTTGAACACCCCTCCGCCGTCCTTCTCCTTACTTTGCTCCTTCTTCTTGTCATCCTTGTGAACACTCGTCTTGGAAGCGGTAGAAGAAGCGAGGGCCGTCTCCTCCTCCCTCCTCATCCTCGCCAACTTGGCCTCCGCCTCGTCAAGGAGCTTGCCCACCCTCTCCATCCCGCCGTACAGCTCACTCAGGTCGACGGCAACAAGCTCGTTGCCCTCTTCTGATGCGACGAACATCGTACTTCGTCGCCACGATGCCATGTCGTCGTTGCCTTGGCTTGGAACAAGGAAGCGACGGAGAGCCCTGCGCCAAGCGTCAAAGTCTTCCGGAGTTAAGATCTTGAGATCTACGCGGATGGGAAGGTCGGTCAGGACAGAATGAGATGAGTGGCCGCAAGAAGATGCATGTTAAAGAGACAAGTGAGGCGCTTGCCGAGCGCAAAGGACACTCACGATATGTGGACGTGCCGCTATCGCAATGGATTGCGCCTTGAGAAGAAAGCGCCGCGGCGATCGAGGGTATGGTGTGAGATGGTGATAAGCATGCATGTCAGCAGCTTCGCGCCGAAGGGAAAGACATACGACGGTCCAACGCTCATGGATATAGGCAATAAAGTAAGACCAAGGACCAGGTAAAACGACGAAGTAACACTCACGATGTCTCGAGCTGAAAGCGACGCTCGCACCGCCTACGGCAATGCAGTCGCGCTCTCCCTTCCCCGGACCGAGAGAGTACGAGAGCCAGCCTTGGTCGTCTAGCACGAGCCATCTCCGCGCGTAGCCTGCGCATCTCAAAGGCAAGCAGAGCATGGGCGCCAGTGAGCATAGAGCATCGTCTCGCATCCTGTAGCATCCAGCCACACAGAGAACACCGCACCAAAATCACGGGCCGGCGGTTTCTTGAGACTTCTCACCTTGCATCTTTTTCCTCTTCTTCTTAAGCACCCATCCCTGCATTACAACACCTGGTACATCTCCTATGTCTCCGCCAACGCCGCTCCCACCGATGTGACCACCCTTTTTCGCTTCCAATTTGACGCTTCCGTCCTGCCTCGGTCCTCCTCCGCGGCTCCCGCTTGGGCGGACGGGGTGCTCTGCCGGAGGCATCATCTTGCCCTGGTAGGGAAGCGGGAGAGAGACAGTGCACAGACGCAAGAAAAGAGGGCGGAGGGAAAGGAGAGGAAAGACACGGAGGGCCGAAAGAGGAGGTAGAGCGAGGGGAAGAGAGGCCAAGGGCTGAGCCGGCCGGCGAGTGTGAGTATTAATTGACTGCGGCAAGCGCGTTGTCGATCGCGGCGTCGGGAGAAGCCGCCCTCGGGCACAACTTGCAACTTTTGCAAGAGCCCGGACCACTGGATCGGGTTTGGATCAGGGATTGTGACCATCCCAACTTCAATCCGAGAGTCCGGAGGGACAACGTCGAGAAGGGGGCTGGGAACTACCGGAGGCCCGCCTCTCGGAAGAGCGTGATGAAGGACACGAAGGGCAAATCTGTCCCCGAGGCTCGGAAGGCGTCTACCGAGGGCAGCGGCTCCGAGGTCGGGTCGGCGGCTTATGGAGAAAGCGACTCCTGGACGGAAGAGGACGTGAGTACGATAACATTTAGAAGGGAGAAGGCACTACGAACCCGACTCTCGGGGACAAAAATGAAGGGTTGGAACCTGGACTCGGGGAGCACAACCCATATGTGCTATGACCGCGACTCCTTCCGCCATCTCAGGATCACTCGGGGCGAAGTCGAGTTGGCGGATGGCGTTACCAGGCAATCGAAGGGATCGGCGAAGTCATGATCTAGTTCGTCGATGCAAGAGGGCTCACGCATACCATCACCCTTCCTGGATGCCTATACGTCCCAGCCCTAGATGAAAACCTACTCTCGGTCGCCCGGTTGTCCTGGAGATCTTGAGACTTGACCAACCGGGCGACCGAGAGTAGGTTTTCATCTAGGGCTGGGACGTATAGGCATCCAGGAAGGGTGATGGTATGCGTGAGCCTTCTTGCATCGACGAACTAGATCATGACTTCGCCGATCCCTTCGATTGCCACGGTATGACGGACAACTCTGCCCCAAAGGACGCGGCCCTCAACTACTTCCTTCGGACACTCCCACGTTCCCCAGCGGCAGCCAAGGCAGAGCGCCGACAACGCACCGCTGCTAAAGACGTCGGTCCTTTCTATAGACTCCGCGCCGGATCGGCCGGAGGTTGGCACGCCCACCTACGCCGCGACACCCCATCCTCTGACGCCTTCGACGCCCTTGCACGACTAGGACGAGGAGCCGCCGCACTCCTCACTCAACTCCGCTTTGGGCACTGCCCGCTGCGCAGTTACCTGTACAGGGTCCGAGCCGCCGACACCGACAAATGCCCCTCTTGCCAGCGCCCGGAGACGGTCGCGCACTTCCTCCTCTTCTGCCCTCGCTGGCGCGAACATCGACGATGCCTCAGAGACGCCCTTTTCAGAGGACACCTCCCCACACAAGACCTCCACACCTTGCTCTTCGATCCGCTTGCCCTTCCGCTCACTGCCCGGTTTCTTAGGGATACTGTGCGCTTCCCCCTCTCCCTCGCGGACGGAACGCACCGAAGACGGGTGACCCCCGCCCCTGCCAGCCGAACCCTGCCGCGACCCCTACGCCTAGTTGCCCATCCCTGCGATCATTGCCTTGGGCTGGTTGTACAGCTATTTGAGTCCTGAGGAGCACCTTTCTTGATAGACCAGGGCCCACTCCGACCTTTTATGTAGACACCTTTCCTTTTCTCCCCACCGCCTCTCGACCCCTCGGTGGCTTCCGCAGCACTTACCGCAGTGTACTTCTTACTATTTCAACACCTGTATATTCCCTATGGGCCGATAACGGCCTTTACATATGGAATTTAATCCGAATAATCAATCAATCAATCAATCAATCAATCAATCCGCAGCCGACAGGGCTGCTTATCGGTTGATGTCCAGCTCGAATCCAAGCTCTAATCAGACGACGACCAACCTCCACGCTTTCGAGCGCTCGATCTTGAATCATGTCCAGCACGGGCTTGTACGTACCGAATTTGCTTGCCTTGCCCTTTTCACCCTTTTTACACCCTCAGATCGAGCGTTGCTCTGGCGGCGGACGAGGCACTGATCTCGCCGAGGCGCTGATTCTTCGCTTCACCTCTGTTCTTCCTTCGTCTTCCTTTCCGCCGCACCCTCACCGGTCGGCTATTCACTTTTTGGCATGGGACATCTCTCGACCATAGCAACGTCGTTTTCCTTCTCCACGCCGCGCTGGAGCTGCCTTTCTCCCTCCAGGGGCTCTTCCAGACGCTCAAGCTTCCTTTCATCGAGCTCACTAACACCACACTCGTTTTCTTGAAGGTGCGCCGTCCTGTATAGGACAGAATCGTTGCTCCACTTGGTCTACCTGCTTGATGGAATACAGTTAACGCTGGCTGCAATCTATCTTTCCATCCTCTCCATCCTTCTCATTCCCATTTCGGCACGACGCACAGCTGTACGCCTCTCTCTCCTTGGCGACCTGCGTCGCGGCCGGTCTGTGCTACTCCTTGCCCGATTACCTTCCCGGAAAGCGGTAAGCGATTTGCGTAGACGTCCCCCGCCAGTCTCTCCGACTCGTCCCGTTTCCCGCACCCCTGTTTCAAAGCAAGAAAGGCGGCGCTGCAGGGCCTCCACCAATTTATGCTCCACTGTCCTTACCGGCTGCCTCGTCGTCCACGGCACCATTCTCCCCTACGCAGAGCTTTCGCAATCCAACTTGCCGTATATCACACGATAGCAGCTACGCTCCTTGTCCAGGCTCCCCGCTTCATCCCATTAACCGTGGGCGGCTGGGCAGAGCGAATGGGCATGACAGCCGAGTTGGCATGGGCGTCGTTGCACGCCAGTGTCGCCCTTCTCACCCTCGCATGGTGCGTTCTTCGCGTCCCCTCGTCCTTCCGTGTTTTCGCCATCATATCCTTCTGCGCGCTGCCCAAGCGATGGGAGGGCATGGGAAAGCGGCACTCCTGCGACGATTATTGACCACCGTCTTCTCTCCTCCATCTCGCCTTCGCATCGGCTCCCGACGTCCTTTCTCCGCTCCGGTTCTCGCTGCAGGTGGCAAGCCACCGTCGGTGTCACTCGGGCAATGGGCGCCACGGCTGGGATTGGTGAAGGACGGAAAACGGAGTAAGGTGTCGGAAGCCTCGCTCTTGTGCCCTGTGCACCGACTGCCGTCCATGTCATCTTCATAAATCAATAAGGTCTACGTTGGCTCCGTCCAGGGATATTCGCTCGGTTCCGTCGCTTTCCGTTCGTTTTCTTCTTTCATCTTTCACTGCGTCCCCACACCATTTGTTTGCGGAAAAAGCCCACGATCTCACAATATTCGTCTGGGGGAAGATTTTAGAACAAACTTGGAATCTGGACTGTTCATGCGGATGCAACTGATCGTTCCGTTGGGACCTCGGCGTTCGGTATTCCAGTACCGCATTCCCGCGACAACCGATCATGTGTCGCGATAGCGAAGACACGGCGTCCACGGGAGAAGGGCGGAACGACATTGCACGTATGATGACAATTTTCGAACCGCGCGAGACAGGAAAGACGGAAGAACGAGGAGGGAAAGCGGGAAAGGGTCGTCACTGGATAAGCTCCTTGAAACTGGCTACGATAGCCGCGTCCCTCTTCTTCTTCTCCTCGCTGTGATAGGACACGCAGATGGGAAACAGAGTCGTCAACATTAATCGCTCGTTCAGACGGTCAATTCAATGGAACCAGGCGCCCCCATCTCCAAAGAACGAAAGGAATTCAGCACTCACGCCTGCATCTTCAAAATGCCCCTCTTCTCCTCCGCGCTGATGACCTGGTTCTCCTTGCGAATGCGCACCGCGTTCATCCTCCGATGCCTCGAGCCGGACATGACGAACCCGGCCTTTTCATAGTCCTCGATCTGCTCCGACGACAGACCGATTTCGCCTCGACGTGGGATGCGCTTGCCCTCGGCTACATAGGCTGCCATGGCGCTACCTTCGCCTTTGAGGAGGTGACCACCGAAGCTATGGGCGAGGTGAAGAGATGAAGGAGGCAAAGAGGAAAGCACGCGTGTCAGCGTCCTCGCACCGCAAAAGAGCAGATGGCGAAAGCCGTCGGTAGACAAAGAACTGGGTCACCCACTCCTTCTCGTTGAACTGCGTCTTCATCTCTACCTCAGGCATAGGTCCAACAATTTCGTCCTCCTCCGCCCCAGCTGCGCCCTTGCCCTTGCCCTTCTGCAAGGTGGCCACTGCATCTTGTTCATCGAGCGCGCGTTCCGTCGCGTCCGCCGTCCTTGACTTGGACCTGGACGTCCGAGTATCTTCGCTCCCATCGCGAGACAACGAGCGAGCTCGGGTGCTCTCGCTCCGTCGACGAGAGCTCCGACTCGGCGGCGTTCCGCTCCTGCTCCTCGAATCGACGCTCCTCGTCTCGCTCCGCTTCCTATCCTTCCTGCCACTCCCCCTATCGTCTACGCTGACGCTCTCCCCGTCTGAGTCAATGTCCCTGCGACGATCGCTCTTCTTGCTCTTCGAGCTCCGATGATGACGATGCCTTCCGCTTCCACCGTGGTCGCGATGGCGCCTAGAACTGCGATGATTGTGCCTCCGACTGCTCCGATGCCGCTTCGACCTGTGCCGATCTCTTGAGTCATCCGAGTCGTAGTCTAATTCGGAGTCTTCATCGTCTGAAGGGGTGCGACGATGGCGCCGAGACGATTTGCGCTTCTTCCGGTCCTTGTCCTTGTCCTTTCCTGGCGGGGAAGGAGAGCGCGCTGGCGCTTTAGGAGACGGCGGCCAAATGGAGAGCGTGCTCTCGTCACGCTGGTTTTGACGGCTGCAAGTTGAAAGAAAATAAGGAGTAACAAGAGGCAACATGAGGTGCGCAGAATTACAGATGGCGGCCAACGGGGCGAAGCCCACTCACCTAGCCAAGAAGCCAGCATCGTCCATCGGCGGCCCTCGACGCCAGCCGCCCCCACTACTGGTCGGGCCATCGGGACCGCGGGGTCCATAACCGCGCCTATCCTCGCTGCTCATGTGCGGAGGAGGCGGTCTCCGCCCATACCCTCCGCGGTCAGGGCCATCCTGATAATACCGCCCGCCACCGCGCCCGTAGCCGTAACCGTAGCCGTCCCTATCGTCCCTTCGGTCGTCCCAGTTTTCTCGACCGTCCCGTCCATCTACAGGCACGTAATCGCCCAATCGTGGCGCGGGACCGGGGGGCGGAGCGCGGTAATCGTCATACGTGGGGCTCGCCCGTCGGGGCCTGTATGAGTCGCGTCCACGATAGCGGTCACTGTCACGGCCACGATCCCTGTCACGACCACGATCCCGGTCATGAGATTGGTCCCTGCGAAGTTCGGCTTCATCTCTGACACCACCCCTGCCTGGACTTCCCTCGCGGCGTGCCCCGGGGGGTGAACGAGAGTGCCGCTGAGGGGGAGGCGGAGAGCGTCGAGAGCGCCTTTGGAGCGCTTCTCGGAGCTCCCGCTCTCTATCCAGATCGTGCGAACTACCGTCCGCACCGGCGGCCAGCTCACGATCTTCGCCCGGGGGAGCAGGAGAGGGCGAGGCGCGTGGGACGAGACCCATGCGGCTTGGGTGGACCTGAGCCATGGTGATTGTCGGTGTCCAAGTGCGTTTGGTCGCGACGGCTGCAGAAGGAGATCGACGTGAACATGGAGACAGGCACGTGATGCCCCTCGAGCACGCTGCGGCGACTGCTTGCACGTTTGCGCACGCGGCGCATTCATTGTTGAACGCGGCCGTCGAAGGCGGGCGAGGGAACGTCCATATGAACAGCGGCAACAAGAACGACTGAGGCGCCGTGGACGACGACGACGCAACGACGACGACGACGGCGACGACGACGAGCATCGGATTAACCTGCTCGGGAGTATTCACGTGCGCACGCCGACCTGCGCCGCCCGTGGGTGGATTGATTGATTGATTGATTGATTGATTGATTGGATTTCTTGCGACTCGCCGACTCGACCACGACGCGTACAACGAACGTCCCGTCTCCATCCATCCGATCGGAAAGAAAGGATCATTCTCGCACCAACCCACCATCCAATCCTTTCCCTCCTCGCCTGCCTCCCGTCATGACTTCCCTTCAAGTTCACGGCGGCGCAGACCGCACCTTCCAATCCTCCCCCGGCTCCCTCTCCCGCTTCGACGCCATCCTCTCTCCCCTTCGCGACGCGCTAATCGCCTCCGACCTCACCCCACCCGCCGACCTCTCCCCAGACTTCCTCGCCCGCTTCGCCAACGACCTGTACCAGTTCCAAGACGACGCACTTGGTGCCAATGCTCCCAGGCCCGCCAACCCATCTTCCTCCGACCCGGCCGCTCGACATCCGCTTCGTATTCCCGCCAGCTTCTTCTCCACCGCCGCCGACCTCTCCCCCTCCTCTCCCTTGTATCACGTTCTCCTCGCCTCGCTATCGTATCTTCTCAAGCGCGGAGAGGGTGCAGATGGCAAATTTTCTTGGTCCGATCCTGCCAAGAAGGGCCTCTTCGTCGATGCTGTCGCCCACGTTCGCACCGAGCTCAGAAATGCTGGCTTGTTGACCAGGAGAAAGGTCGGGCCTGCCAAAGGGGCCAAAGCTTCTGACGTGCATGAGTGGAAGACCTTGGCCGAGCAGCTCGAGTGTGAGTCATGCCCTTTCGCGCTTCCAAGCTGGCGGATATGAGTGCTAATCCCGAATGGTTTTCCTTTCCATTCCGCCCCCTCAGGCGACTGGGTCTCCGACTACGCATCGGCCACACACATCCTCCACGCCGCCGCGGACGACCCTACGTCAGCACCAGAGGAAGAGTATTTCCGCACGCTCGCAAAGTCCAACGGCAAGGCGCTCATCCACGTCTGGTACCGGCCGGACTCGTATGACACCTGGCTCCCCGAGCGAGATTTTGCCGACCCGGACCCAGAACAGACGCATACTGGCGTCTGGCACATCAGCGGACGATGGTTACGGGATGGAGCGAAGTACAACGAGTGGATGAACGAGGAAGATTACGAGGTCGCCGAGGACGAAGTCTCGACTGCCGACTCTTCATCCGTTTCTCCCTCTACACCCTTGGTCCCGCTGGCGCGTAGCTCGCGCAAGCGAGGCTTGCCCGACCAGGTGACCGACGACACCGACGCTACCGAGGTCAAGCGTGTCAAGCTCCAGGTTGGTAACCCCGTAGGTGCCGAGGCCGTGGACGTGAGCGGCGCCACGGGTCCTCCCAAGACGGGCAGGCGATACGAGACCGATCCTCTTGCCGGCGGGACGATCGGCAACATCTCTCAGGGCATCGGTGGCGAGTCGAGCGCCGGTCCGACTGGCGCCGTCACCGGGCCGAGAGTGCTTAAGGCGCCCGAAGGCGAACAGGCGCTCGCAGAGGTCGGAGGTGATGTCGATATGGCCGACGGTACAGCCCCCAACGGGGTCAACGGCAGCGGCGGAGGTGGCCCCAAGGGCGAAGGAGGTGGTGAGGAGGAGGAGGATGAGGAGGATGATCGAGAGGGTTCGGCTCGCCCCGACCAGGCTGTCATCGAGGAAGCGCGACAGCAGGCGGAGAACGAGGCGCGAAAGTATCTCGCGGCTCAGACGCAGGAAATCGTGATCCCGTCCTACTCGGCCTGGTTCAACATGTCGACCATTCACGCGATCGAGAAGCGCAGCTTGCCGGAGTTCTTTAACAGCCGCAACAGGAGCAAGACGCCGAGCGTGTACAAGGACTACCGCGACTTCATGATCAACACTTATCGCCTCAATCCAAGCGAATACCTAACCGTCACTGCTTGCAGGAGGAATTTGGCCGGCGACGTGTGCGCCATCATGCGCGTGCACGCGTTCCTTGAGCAGTGGGGTTTGATCAATTACCAGGTGAGTATAGCGCCAGACGATTCAGGTTCCTGCGACGACCTGCTGTCCACCCGCGAGTGTTGTCGCTGATGTACGTGAGCATCCTGTCTCTGCACGATCATCGCAGATCGACCCGGAATCCCGACCTGCGTCGCTCGGTCCTCCTTTCACGGGCCACTTCCGCGTCCTACTCGACACGCCGCGCGGTCTGCAGCCGCTGCACCCGGGCACAGGGAAGCCCCCGACGGGCACTCCTGCCCTCAGCGCTGCCGCGCCGGTGGCGGCGTCGAGCGCGAAGCCAGACATTCACCTGGAGTTGCGCAAGTCCATCTATCAGACGTCCATGAAAGGTGCCAAGCCAATCGACGCCTCCGAGGCGTCCGCGTTGGCTGAAAAGGCTGCCAAGGAGGGTTCATCGGCGGAAACGGCCAAAGGCCGGTTCATGTGCAACACCTGTGGCGTCGACTGCACGCGCCAGAGATACCACAGCGTCAAGGTAAAGAATTACGAGCTCTGTCCGCCGTGCTACCTCGAAGGGCGGTTCCCATCGTCGATGTACAGCGGCGACTTTGTGCGCATGGATGACACGGCGTTCAAGCACGCCAGCTCGAATGAGTTGGACGACTGGACAGATCAGGAGACCTTGTTGTTGCTCGAGGGGTTGGAGATGTACGAAGACGACTGGAACGCCACCGCGGAGCACGTGGGCACGCGCACACGCGAGCAGTGTATCATGCACTTCCTCCAGCTGCCCATCGAGGACCCGTATCTGGAGCAGACGACCCAGTCCGACCTGGGGGCGCTGCAGTACGCGCGCATGCCGTTCAGCCAAGCGGACAACCCCGTGATGAGCGTCGTCGCCTTTCTCGCTTCGGCCGTCAACCCTGCCGTTGCGGCCGCCGCGGCTCAAAGCGCGCTTGGAGAGTTGACGGACGGGCTGAAGAAGAAGGCGAAGCGAGCGGAGAAAACGGGGGCCGATAAGGGAGGCAAGGGCGAGGCGGAGAAGGAGGAGGAGGAGGAGGGGGAGAAGAAGGAGGAGGAGGAGAAGGAGGAGGAGAAGGAGAAGGAGGAGAATGAGCAAGGAGAGAAGGAGGACAGCAAAGCAGAGGCGGTGGCGGCGATGCAAGTCGACGAGAAGGAAGACGAAGGATCGCCGGCTAAGACTAATGGTCCCTCTTCCAGGAGCGGGACGGCGGAAGGCGACGACGGCAAGGCCGACAAGTCGACGGCGGCGGACGGCTCTTCCGCCCTCCCTCGGACCTCCGTCGAACGAGCAGCGTCGATCGCCCTCGGCGCCGCGGCAGCCAAGGCACGCATGCTTGCTGATTATGAAGAGGGGGAGATCCGACGACTGGTTTCAGAGGTGGTGGAGGCGCAGCTGCGCAAGCTCGAGCTCAAGATGGGCCAGTTCGAGGAACTGGAGGAGTTGCTCGAGTCGGAAAGGAGGCAGATCGAGGCCAGCCGGCAGCAGCTCTACGCCGATCGTCTCAACGTTCAGAAGCAGCTGGCCGCCGTCAACGAGCTGCTCAAGAAGGCCAGCGCGGGTCAGACTATCGATCAGGCCGCCGTCAACGCTGCCAGCAGTCAATCATTCGGCTTGCCCGGCCAGGGGCCTCGCGTCTCGGAGCAGACTTTGCCCAACGGCGTCACACCCCAACAGCCCAGCGGCGCTTCGTTCACTACGATCGGTTGAAGCTAGCGCTGGCAGGCTGTTTGTTCGGGGCAGCGTTGGGGGCCCGACAGACGGGCGAGCGACGGCCTGTCACGGTCGACGGGTAGGGAGAGCGAGCGACTCGTTAAATGCCTCGCACGCATGTGGAAGCTGCAACCTCTTCTTCTCTTCCCACGTTTTCTTTCCTAGCACTGGCAACGTCCATTCCCTGTCCGCGCCCCCTCCCCCCCTTTCCCAACATCGTCCGCACCTTAACTGCCGCCGCAAAATAGCTTTGTCTCCCCATCATCCCTCCCTGTCTCCTGCGTCGTCGCCTAGTCTCGTCCTGTCTCTCGCCCTCGAAATCATTGCTTGAGGAGCCTCAAGCAATGTATTCGAACGGTTCCCGTCCCCCTTTCCGTGTAGTTTATCCTTTCCGTCCTCTCGCTCATATAGCCCTCGTTTTTGTGATCCATATAAAGAGAGTGCAAGGAGCGCAGTTGTAAACGAATGGTCTTTTCCTTTGTCGTTCGGTTCGCTTTGGGGTGCAAAGAAGTAATTTCTGCCAGTTTTCCGAGGTTCAGAGAAGATTAGATGCCTAGTCGGCCAGGGGAGGGGGGGTGGCATGTTTACCGGGGTCAAGTAAGTGTAGGCTCGCTCGAATTTCAGCCAGCCAGTCATCGCGGGCGTCGTCGTCAAGTCCATAACATGGGTGGGCCCGTTCATTTCGTTCATTCGTTCGTTCGTTACAGATGAGGAGGGAAGCTTGGGCGAGTCGGCAGGCCTGAGGCCTGAGAGGAATGGGCCTGTCGCATTGGTGAGTGCTGGCGAGGGGAGGCATCGTGCTCATGACGCCGGCAACGATGTAGCCGGACTCTTGCTGGCAGCAGGCACAGGCGCAGGAGCTAGCGTGGGAGCTGGAGCTGCCGGGGCTGGCGTCGTCAATGGCGACGACGGGGTCGGGATCGGGTTCGCTGTAGGCTGCGAAGGCGTAGGGCTTGGCCCGTCGTTTCCGGTGGAAGGAGCGGGGGCTGGAGTAGGTGTTGGAGTAGGAGCAGGAGCAGGAGCAGGAGCAGGAGCAGGAGCAGGAGCAGGAGCAGGAGCAGGCGCAGGAGCAGGAGCTGGAGCTGGAGCTGGGGCTGGAGCTGGAGCTGGGGCTGGAGCTGGAGTAGAAGTGGGTGGTGAAGGCGGGGACGGTGGATCAGGAGCATCCCATGTGCGAGGGATGAGGGCGACGGGGAGGAGCCAGGTGGCGGAGAGGATGACGCCTTTGCCCTTATCAAAGGACATGATCTCTGTCCAAAACCCGACGTCGACGGGAAAGACAGAACGAGCGATAAAACATCAATGATACGCCTGGACGTATCCGGCGGAACGACGGGTCGGTCAGCTACGATGAAGAAAGATGGCATACCAGAGTAGCTCCACTGAATGAACGTCCCAGGTACGATGGCCTTCATGACTGCGACGGCGGAAAGAAGCTCGACGGGCAAGGGAGGGAGGTGATTGAGGACGGCGTTGAGGACGGTGACGATGAGGTTGGTTACTTTTTGGCCCTCGTCCACGTCCCCTTTGAGCGAGGCCAACACGGGAGGGGGGAGGTAGAGGGAGTAGCCCCACCAGGCCTGGAGCAGGCATAGGAATCGAGAAAAGAAGTGGAGCTCGCGCAGACCGGGCAGGCGAGCCAGCCCATGAACAAGGACGGCTCACGGCATGGAAAGAAAGGTCGGTCTGGCTGGGCACCCAGACTCTCTTGCCGCCCGTGACGTCATCGCCTGTGTTGGGCTGAGTGGCCGTACCCATTGAGCCGGACGACCCTCCAGCAGCGTTGCTGTCCTTGGAACCGAGCCAAGGGACCCACGAGGGCCAAGACCAGAGGTCGAGGAGCTGCTGAGTCGTGAACAGCTCTTCCACCATCGTCTTCTTCTTCCCCCTTCTCTTGCCACCCTTCACTTCCACCATTTCCCCCGTCATCTCCCCGGCGTCCGCATCCCCGGCGTCGTCCAAGTCGAGGTTCATCTTCAGCGCCTTGACGGTAGCATACCTAGCCTGTTCCGCCTGCCTCCTCCCCTCGCGCTCCAACTGGCCCCACCGATACTTGGGCTTCTTTCCCGCGACGCCAGGCACGTCATAAAGTTGCTCGGGATGCCCATCGAAGAAGCGGGCCTTCTGTAATGCCGATAGAGGCACTACGATGTTGTCGGCTAGATGCACCTCCGGAATTGCGCCGCTCAAAGGAGCGCCCGACGCGTCGAGCTGGGGAAGAGGGCAGGTGACCATGATCGAGTCCCATTTGCCCGAGCCCGAGGCCGAGGCACTGTTCGCCGAGGAGGAAGGAGGGGCGGAAGGCGAGGAGGAGGCGACAAAAGAGGTGATCGCGGCCGCGTCGCCGCTTGGCACGATAGCTTCCAGCGCGCTCCACACGCTCGTCGTCGCTGCGCCTTCGCTGCCGGTGGCAGTTGCGTTCATCGAATTCCGATTGCTTAAAGCGCCTATGAGGATCGAATCTGTTATTCCGTCGCTGAGGCCCTCGTTTCCTTTTCCTGAGCTGCCGTTGTCCCCGGTGAAAGACGCGGTAGGTGCTGTCGAGTAGAATGGTGGGCCAGGGCCAAGAAGGCGATGGATGGCCTGGGCGAGCTGTTGGGGAGTGGCCTGGCTTGGAGCTGTGGGCTCCGGCTGGGACGTGGGTGGAACGCTGGATGACGGGGGTGCAGGGGAAGGGGGTTGAGGCGTGCTCGATTCGACGAGCGCAGTGGGTGCCGAGGCACAGTGAGGGGTCTGAGGGTTGGTAGCGTGATCATCAGACGCAGTTTGTGCTTGGACGGCCGTCATCGCCGTTTCATCCTCCAGGACATCACGCAAGTCACCGTCCTTGCCGCCGGGCTGTTCCGTGGCGATGACGTCTGCCGCCTGTTCAACTCCGGTCTCTGTCGGGGGCGCGTCGTCAGCGACGGCCGGCGAGGATGTCTTCTTGAGGATGTTGCGAGGCATGGGGGGGAGAAGGCCGGAGCTGCTTGGTAGATGACGGGGCAAGTCGTCGTCGCACTCAGGGGTCATGGTCAGCTTTATATCCTTGCTCGCCGTACAGCAAGCACACAAGCGACTGTGCCGCCCTCGGTGGTCGGGTGAGGTGCGGACGCAGACGGCGGTGTCTGGCAGCGCGCCTCGGCTTGGGTGCATGCGACCTTGGCGGCGACTCGCAACGGCGAGCGGGAGAAAGAAAGGAGACGGCAATGAGCATCATCGTCCATCGTCTCCTCTCGCTCCACCGACTCGGCCCCTGTCGGTCGTGTCACGGGGCTCTGAGCCAGCTCCGGGCCTCGATGGGGTTGGCCGACTCGTGCGACACTTGCTTGCCCTCGGCTCAGCTTGGCTTGCTTTGGCTTGCTTTGGCTTGGACTCGGACATGGCGAGCGGTCGTCACGCACTTGGGTCGGTCGCTCTTGGCTCTTGGTGGATCAAGTGGCACTCTGTCCCTTCCTTGTTCTTGGCTCGCTGCAGGTCGCCCCTATACGGAATTGCGCCAACGATCGACCCCCGCACGTACGGCAGGCCAGGGAGCCACTGGGGTCGGAAGAGAGATGACATGGCCCAGACGACTTCTTCCAACGACCCGAATCGAACAACGTTCGATACAAAGGACAAACTCCAGTACATACACGCTCCGCTAGAGCCACACACACGCGCGCGCGACAGCTGCCAGGGCGAGCTTGTATCGGCGTGGACAGCGTCTGATCTTCCGTGCGAAACTTCTGTGGTGCGGGGGACCGTAAGAGGATAAGGACAAGTTGGACGGACGGACAAATGAGACTATGGACGAAACGCGACGCAACTGGGGCAAAGGCCAGACAGAGAGTGGCCGAGAGGGCGAGGGCGAGTGTTTCGGGCGGAAAGGAGGGAGGGGGATGAGATGAGCATCGGAGCAAGACACGAGCCCAAAGTCGACACACCCCGCCGCACGCCCTTTATCTCAATCCTCTTCCCATTTGCCTTCTCCTCCCTCTCCTTCTCCGCTCTGCCCCTCGTCGCCGCCACCGGCGACGACGGCGCTTCCGTTGGCCTCGTTCGAAGACAAGGAGACCGCATCCGCCTGGTTGGACGCGCTGACGGACGCGGGCACGGACGCCGACTCGGTCGACTTCGAGGACGATCCGCCGAGACGGCCGAAGAGGAAAGAGCGCCTCTTGCCGGTCGCCGTTCCACCGGTGCCGCCAACGGACGAGGTGGTGGAGATGGAGGCGATAGAAGCCGCGTCTGCCTTGATGCTCGGCGTCGAACCAACACCCGTCGTGGTCAACGACGGGGAAGGCGAAATGCCGCCGGTGGTCTGGGCGGACGGAGCTGGACCTGAGCCAGGAGCCATCTCCTTGTCCTTGCCCACCTCAGCGGTCTCCTTCGCAGCCTTGTCCTTCTCCTTCTCCTTCACCCCGCCGCCCTCCCGATTGTCGCTCTTGGAGCTGAGCGCCCAGAACCTCCTCAACCTCGGCTTGTTCTCGTCCCCTGTCGCCGCCGACAGGGAAGGTGCGGGCGGCGAGCCAACGAAACCGACGTGAGCGCTGCTTGCAGCGCTGCCGGATTGACGATCTGAAGAGGTTGAGGTCTCCTGCGCAGATATGGTCCTGTTGAGCGGCGCAAAGGAGGCGAGGAAATCGGGAGGGAGACCGTGAGGAGCCGGGGGCGAGGAGGAGAGCGAGGCCTGCTGCTGCTGTTGCAGGAGGCCGTTCTGCTCATCCGTAGGGCCGGCACGTCCGGGCGGCGCGTAGCGCTGATGTCCGTAGCCATAGCCGAAGGCATGAGCGTCGTCTGGAACCTGGCCGTAGCCGTAGTCGTGGCCGCTGTGGTCAAGGCCCCGGCCTTGTCCTTGTCCGTAAGCGTGAGTGTGACCAAAGAAGGGCAGGCTATCCGACGAAGCATGCAAATGCAACGGCGACGTGAACCTTCTCGAACCCGTCCCTGTCCCCGCCGTTCGATCGCCACCAATTCCTCCGAGAGCAGCTTCGACACTGAGACGGTCACGAAAGCTGCCGTTAAACGAGGCTCTACTGCGATAGGGCACGTCATCACTTGTGGGGTCGAAGGCGCGCTTCATCGCCTCAAAGTCCGAGCCGGTAGGGGTCGACGCGGGGCCACCCGACGAGTCGTTCCTGTTCCTGCCCTCGCCGCTGTTCCTACTCCGGAGAGCAAACTGCGACCAAGAGTCGATGGGGCCCGTCGCGCTCGACGTCACCTCACCCGCACTGTTGGACGCCCCAAGGCTGGGCAATCCGGGCAAGGCGAACGAGGAAGGGAAGCCAGCAGCGTCGAGGTCAGCGCCAACCTGCGCCTCCGGTCTCACAGGCGAGGTCGTCGAGGTCGTCTTGCGGTTTGCGAAGCCGAGCGGGCGAGAGAAGCTGAACGACTTGGCGCTCGGGTTAAGAGACATTTTCGGGAAGCCGCGACCGAAGGAGCGGCGTTTGACTTTGGTCGCCTCCGTCAGCGACCCCTCGTCCATATCCGCGCCGAATGCGGAGCTCTCCGCGGAACCTTGGATCGGTGACGTCGTCATCGCCCCATCGTGCTCGACAGGCCTAGGAGCGACGGTAGGAAGACGACCATCAATGAGCGCCGTCGAGCCCTCGAAAAGCGAGTCCGAGACTGAGCGAGGCGTGGTCGCCAAGCTCAAGATGCCCGAGCTGGGCACTCTGCGTCTGTAGTCCCCGGGCGCGACATAACCTTTCCTGTCCGCCACCCCTTCCCTTTCTACCGTCGCCGACGCCACCCCCGCCTTGGCCCTACCGCCACTCTCGACATCTGACTCGCCACCAGCGTCCGACGTATCCGAGTTGTCCAACCCAAACCTCCCCAGCGCAGCCTCGACGGCTTCGGAGCGCGCTCCACGGAGCACCCCGTGCGTTGCGTCGTCGTCAAGGTTCTGGAACAGGTTGCTGGGGAGGAGATTGCTCGAGAAGGGAGAAAGGGGACTACTGGGCACGAGGCCGTCGAAGCTGGACCCGGTCGTGGACCGTGACGGAGTCCGAGCTGGCAGAGTGGTGAGAGTAAGACCGCCTCTTCCGCCCGGTTCCGCAGCAGTAGGTGTCGTGATCTTCTCGCTCGCAGTCATCAGCGAAGGGAACAGGCCGAAATCGGACGATGCGGTGCTCTGAGGCACATCGAAATACGACGTTGGGGGGAAGCGGACGTGAGTGTCCGTCTGCTGCTGGAACGAGGGGACCGAAGAAGCGGACGACGCTCCTGGCCCAAAGTCGGCAAAGTCTCTGAGGTCGAAGGGCCCGGACAAGTTGAGCGGGTCGGCGGGTGAGGCGATTTGGGGAGAGGGAGAACTTGGCTCTCCAAAATGGACGTGGCCGGGGCTCCGGGCTTGAGGGTAGCCTCGGCGGAGGTTGGGAAAGGAAGACTGCCGAAGGGCGGGATGGTGGCCTGGGAAGGACGTGCCCGCTCTGTTCGTCGCCCGTCCCATGGTGGCAGAACCACCGGCGGCGGCAGTGGCAGCAGCGAGTGCGGACGCAGCAGCTGCCTGGTTCTCCCTGGCTATTTCGAGCGACGCCTTGCGCTTCTCGATGACCTCCTGCTTGGCGTCCTCGAGCCGACGCTTCTCCTCCTTAATCCTCTCCTCAAGATGCTTGGCCTTGGCGTTAAGCTCGGCCATCGCCGTCTCCGTCTCGGCAATCGCCCTTTGCTTGTCCTCGATCTCCTGCATCAACGCGGTCGTCCTTTCCCGCCTCCGCTCCTCGCTCTCCGCCTTCCTCTTCTCGTTGTCGCCCATGCGCGCTCGCATCTTTTCGATCTCCTCCCCCATGTTCTCTATCCGTCGTACGATCGCGTCGCGGAGGTTCCGCGCCGTCTTGAGTCTTCGCTCGGCCTCACGCTTGGTCGCCTCGGCCTGACGCTTGCCCTCATCGAGTTGTTTCATCCTGCCTTTGATATCCGATCTCTGCGTGTCCTCCTCACGCTTCTTGATACGCATGTCATCGAGCGAGGCCTGGAGCTGGGCGCGCGTCGCGGCCGAAGCGGCCTCGATTTGGTCGATCTGGGCGCGCAGATCAGTGATGGAGCTCTGCGAGGTGGCCAGCAATGCGAGGAGAGAGGTGATCGCGGCGGGTGGCGAAGAGGCGCAACCCGTCGCGGGGTCTGCATCGTCGGAAGGGGAGTGGGCATTATGAAGGGGGTCAGGTACGGGCGTCGAAGAAGAGACTGACGTTGTGCGTGCGTGGTGTGCACTACCGTTCGTTGGTCTATGCGACTCCGGCAGGGGAGACGAGGGCGACGGTCGCTTGTCGTGAGGACATGGGTCTGAAGTAGTTTTCCCTCGCACGTCCACGTCACCGGCCGGTGGCGGTACGGTGGTACGAGCGGATTTGCTCGGCGAGGACTGTCGAGAGCGTGCCCGAAGAGCGGGCGGAGGGTGTTCCCTGGACAGAGTGCGATGACGCGAGCCGCGGCCGATCTTTGTAGGAAACGTCGATTCCGAGCTCTCGCGAAGATGAAGATCCATAAGGCCTACAGAGCATGAATTGAGCGTGGCGGTGAGATCCTTCGCCGTCCATGCCTGCAGCGAACGGCCCTCGGCGTAAACAGGGTACTCACCATTGGTTGACATGCCGTCGTCCAAAGCCTTCATGCCGATGACGCCCCAGCTCCCTTCCTCCTCGTCATTTCCACGCTCGTCCATCTCCTCGGGTTCGCCGAGAGGGCGAAGGAGCGGGTCATCCTGATCGATGATCCACGAAGTCGAGCCGATCCACCAACGGCCGAATGCGCCCACGTACCAGGCGCTCGGCGAGGATGAAGTATCCTGTGAGCGGCGCCGATTGGTGCGCCTGCGTGACCTCCTGGCAAAGGAGGTGGAGGCCAACGGGAGCTCGTCGGGTTCCCCGGCGGTTACGGTGACGATGGTGAAGAAAAGAAAGTTCCTTCGCTCGTAGGGCGGCGTGCGAAGCGAAACAGATATGCGATTGGCGAAGGTAAGGACGTGCGACTTTCCCGTCACGCTCGCCGTCCTGTGGTCGTACGTCGAGGCGCGAGCGGAGGGAGAGCTAGAATCCGAAGCCGAGCCGTCTTCTGGGTGGGAAGAGGAATCGAAGGAGGATGTGCCAGTTTTACTCCGCGAAAAATAGGACGGGGCGGCGGGGGGTGGGTTGTGATGGAGCCGACGCAGGTGCTGATGGAAGGAGAGATCGGTAAGAAAGGTGCGAAACGAAGCGTCGGTGGGATTGGTGAAGTACGCTGTTCAGCAGGAATCCACGATGGAGACGAAACGGGGTCATGGGGGAGGGGCAATTTAAGGCGAATCAGAGACTACCTATCCGACGACATGGAAGACAAGGAGGACACTCCAAACCACAGAGTCGCCCTACCGAGGACATTCCTCCATCCATCTATCCTCGCCGACGCCCACGCGTGCCCGCGTACTCACCCAGAAGGAGGACGCCCATGAGGACCAAGTAGCACCAAACCAACGTCCTGATCTGCGCGGACTCGAGCGCTACAGCAAAGGAAGCCGACTCAACAACATCGGAAACGGGCGCGTCTGAGCCGGCGCCGGCGCCGACGCCGTTGGCAGACCATGATGGGCCGCCGGGAGGATTGCCGGTTCGTCCGAAGCCGAAGGCGCCCAAGATCCAGCCGTTGGCAAGAGCGTGCAAGCCGTCATGCCTAGCACGGAGAAAACCGAGGCCGCCCACGAGGGTCGATCCGAGGCCCATGGCGGCAACGGCGATCGCGGTGCGATGGCGGTGGTGCACCCGCCCCCTGCGAGGAGGGCGAGGCGACGCTGGGACGGCAGCGGCCGGAGGTGCGGAAGAGTCTTGCAGGCCTGCGGACGCGGCCTGTAGAAGGAGGAGGGCTGGTACGAGGAGGAGCAGAGTGGCAAGTGTGGCGGAGTGAGAGGGGGAGACGGAAGAGTTAGCGGGGAAGAAGGAGGAGGGAAGACGAGGGAAGGCGTGATGGTGAGAGCGGTGGTGATGGACGCGAGAGGAGACGGAGAAGGAAGCGGAGCCAAGCAAGCCGGGCGAGGAAGGGGAGCGGAGGCAAGCGGCGAAGCGGCGAAGCGAGTTCGAGAGATGCCGCAGCAAGCCGCAGCAAGCCGACACGGCCGGCGGGTCGGCGATTTGGCTTTCTCGTCGTCAAGCTCGTCCCGACTTCTTCCCCGGTGCGTCTTGCCAGCTGCAATGCTGTGCCGCCATGCCCGAGCCGGCGTCGCACTCTTCGGCGCTGATGGAGCGGCGAAAAGAGCGGGCAGTTCTAATTTCCTACCCTCGAACCCGCCAAGCCCCAGCAAACGCGCAGCACACGACGCGCGTCGCACCATCCATTCCACTCGAGACATGAAGCCGTGCCATGGACAAGACCTCTGCCGGACGGACCGGGCCGAGAGAATCAGTCTGGGTCAGCTCAGATCAGATCGTAGAGGGAGGAGGGGAAAGAAATCGAAGAAAGTCGCGAAATCGAGCGAAAGAAGGAAAGGAGGGTGGAAGGATGGCTAGGCACGACGGGAATGGGGGCGACGACGCATACCTGGCGACCGAGCGGGTTGTGGTGGGGCGTCCGGGGGAAAGGGAGTACTGAAATGAAAGACGCGGAAACGGTGAACAGAGAGGGTAAGAGTGAAAATGGAGGGGGTGCACAACGTTCGACCAAGTGGGAAGGAAGACGTGGACGTGGACGTGGGCAAGGGCCGCTGACGGAGGTGTGGAAAGGGAGGTGACCAACGTTTATTTAGTGTGCCATGGTAGACAGTGATGAGCTTTCGGAAACTATAGCTATATCCTTTTCATTTTAGTACTGGGCTTGGGCAGTGCGAAAAATGTTCGTGCTCTTGCGTCGAAGCCGACGCAGAACCTGGCATAAATAGCAAGCGTCACCTCAGTGTCTTTCACCGGTCTATTGTGCCGTTCGTCCCTGCCACCCCGCGTGCCTCCCCAAGCCTCCAAGACGTACATGATTCAGGTCAGTGGAAGAGCAGAGAAATGGTCATGGCCGTCGGCACGATTCCACCTCCGACGGCGCGGACGACAAGCGGCGTCCTGAACTCCGCCGGGACCCGGCCAACCGGAGCATCCGCATCACCCCCCCCAGGGCTGGGGCCCTTGCGGACGGAGTGGGAGAATGAAGGCATGATGATCCAGCAAGAGCCCGTGGGCTTTCAGCGACGACCTGCTCCTTCTAGACATAAACTTGAAGAAAGCCATTGTTGGAAGACGTTCACACCCACACAGCGAGTCCGTCTGCCTAGGCACACCTTGTGAATGGCAGACACCGAGCTCCGCGTATCACCGCACGTTGTCGAAGCCGATCACCTCGGTCTACTGATGCGCATGTGCCATCCGCAGGAATCGACCGGAAACCGACCTCGACCACCAACCTGACAACCATGTCCAACGCCGGCTGGTCCCTGACCGAGAGCGATCCGGGCGTGTTCACAGAGGTGAGTCACGGAGCGGGAGACGACGGGGTAGCGGGGCTAACAGTCTCAGCGATATGCGCAACTTCGGTCGCGGTGCTGATCAAGGGACCGTCCTCCTTCCATCTTCGTCTTCGCGTCTCGTGTCATCTTTCGCCTACCAATCCCATTGCGACAGCTCTTGCAAAGGATCGGTATTCAAGGTCTAGAGGTGAACGAGCTGTGGTCGTTGGACGACTCGCTCTTGGAGGACCTGCAGCCCGTGCTCGCTTTCATCTTGTCAGCATCGCCTCTACTTTCTCCTCTCTTGATAACTATTTCGAACATCTTGTTCCGATTTTCGTTCGTGCACGCATTGCGGTACTTACTCTCTCCATCGGATCTGCCTTACAGCTTGTTCAAATGGGTTGGAGCTACCAAGCCGGATACTGTTGGCGGGCGATATGATCCCGACTTCCCCGGCTATTTTGCTCATCAAGTGTGAGAGCTATGTCCTTTCGATCAGATGCTTTCATACCCTTTCGATAGTCCCGCCCGCACCCGCGCTTTATCCTCGTTGCTTTTTGTTTCTGGAATCACCCGTTCTCACGGCCGTTCTTTCTCCCCGTCTCGGTCGATCTCGACCTGTATGCTCCCCTCTCAGGATCAACAACGCTTGCGGAACGCTCGCGGTCCTCAACGGCGTTTTCAACATCCCCGAGCACGGCGAAGGAAGAGATGACGTCAAACTGGGCGACGAGCTCTCTAACTTGAGAGCCTTCTCGAGCGAGTTTGACCCCACCGTGAGTGCCTGTCTCTCTTCGTCTCGTTCCGCTCCTCTACATCACCCCTCATCGTCGGGTCGACCGTTGAGGCCTGGCCTGACTCCTCCAGCCTTGATCTAAACGGACTGCCCACAGACGAAAGGGGAGGTCATTTCCAACTCGGAGAAGATTCGCGAGGTGCATAACTCGTTCGCGCGGTCCGACCCTTTCCATATGGACGACCCGACGTACACCGGCAAGGACGAGGACGCGTGAGTCTTCCTTTCCATTGCCGGACCGGCCAGTTTCCATCATCCTTTTGCATTAGGCTGTTTTTTTTTTTAGCTGAAAAGAGGTGTTGCACCGGTTTCAGGTACCACTTCATCACCTTCCTACCGTTGATGGGCAACGTTTACGAGCTGGACGGCTTGAAAGAGTCCCCAGTCAACCAGTGAGCGTCGTCAAACTATTTTCCCAGGTATTTTCGACATTACTTCCGCTGTTTATTTCTCTAATCTTTTTTCGTGTCCTCTCGTGTTTCCTTACATCGCTTTCAGTGGATCCCACGGGTCGAAATGGACAGATAAAGCGCGAGAGGTCATCGAGAAGCGGATCGCGACATATGACGACGGCGAGGTAAGCGTACTCCGAGACGGGCTCGTCTGTCCTTTTACCTCGTGATACTATGTTCTGACCTCCTTTCGTTTCTTTACCATTTCCATCGTTCTCATCTTCTCGTGCGTAGCTTCACTTCTCCTTAATGGCTATCACAGCTGATCGCCTGGCCACCTTGCAGCGCAAGATCAGCGTGGCCCAGAACGCCGATCTGGGAGGCGAAATGGCGGATCTGAGTGCGCAGGTGGAGGATGAGAAGGAGAAACGGAAGCGATGGGAGGTGCGCCGGTTTTTCTCCCGTTCTGCTTTCTTTTGCCCGACTCGACCTCGCAGTTTGAGTGGATTGGTTGATGATGCGTCCGTCTCCCTTGACTTGTCCGTCCGTCCGTTTGTCCGCCCCTCCCCCGCCCCATTGCGTCATCCGTCGACAGTTTGAAAATGCTCTCCGACGACACAACTCCATAGGCCTCATCCACCAACTTCTGCTGGGCGTCGCCAAGCAAGAAAACGGTCTGAGCGGAAGGATTGACAAGGCGAAGGAGGCGTTCAAGGCAAGGAAGGAGAGGAGTGCGGCGGCGGAGAAGAAGGCGGACGGTGGGCCGGGCGTGGCGGGAACGGGGATGGAGATTGAGTCTTGACGAAGATGCGGACATCTGCTTAGGTTCGGCCCGCTTCCGCGCGCACGCTCTGGCGTTCGCGTTCCGTCGTACCATCCCTGTAGCTTCCAGACCTTCGTCGTGGCAAACGGGATCGAAAGCGGGCCATCACTCAAATTCGAAAATTGAGCGTGAATCACGAGAAAGCTAGCGGCCTCCATTCGGAGGCGACTGCATAGTCTGACATGGATGAACGGGGTCTTGAGTGGAGGACATGTCAAGACAGATAGCGAAGGCAGGTGAGGCTCGCTCGCTCGTCAGCGAGACAGGAGGGTTCTGTAAGAGTGCACGGGACCTGCGCGGCAAACAAATGTGCGCGATGGGAGCACGGAAACTTGAGGAAGAAAGGCTGACACGTGTGGGAAAGGGGGGGGGTTCGCCGAAGACCTTCTGAAGCTCTTTGGCGAAGAGGTCGAAATCGCTCAGCCAACGGGGTGGGGGTTGAGCGACGACGTGAGGCTTGGCCCAACAGAGAGCCGTGCCGCTGAAGAATGCCAAGACGAACGAGACACGGGCCGCGCTGGACTGGTACCGTGCAGGCTTGGCCATAAAGACGAGCTGATTTAAAAAAAAATCGTCGAGTCGGGACATCGTGCCATCAGATCGCTCAGGATTTCTGGCACCGACGTCTTCTCCTGGGCCGTCGAGGTCCCGCTCAGCCGGCCGGCGGCTGGGCGTCGTGATCGTCTTCGACTGTGACTCGACGTCGTGGTTGCGAGCGCGCTCCTCCTGAGTGCGCTGATATATATACAGGTACGCACGTGACACCACGTGCCGCTCGATCATCCACTTTACGCGCCTAGTAGCAAGACGCGACGCGTGGCCGCCGCCTCTCATTCCACATTACATGGACTGGGAGGCTCCCGACTCCACCCCTGACACCGCGGTCGTACCGTGATCATGTTTCGAACCGGCCCCCCTCCCTCCGCTCTATCTTCTCACGTTGGCGCCTCCTCTAGCAGCTACGGTCATGGCGTAGGCGCGAACGACAGCACGACCGGCCAGGTCTCAACCCACCCGACGGGAGGCAGGGCTAATGCGCTCAAGTATCCGTTCAGGCTAAATTTTCATGACAAGCCGCCCCTCGACGAGGTGACCATGGAGGAGTTTGAGGTGTGGGCCATTGATCGGCTGAGGGGTGAGAGGTTTCGCTTCGTCCTACTCGCACCTGCCTCTCTTACGCTGCCTGCTGACTGTGCCGGCGTCTCCTCACCTCACGCTCGCCTGTCCGCCAGTCCTAGCGGAGATAGAAGCGTCACATGCACGAAACAGGCCATACGAAGAGCTCAAGTCTGTTGTCCTGGGGCAGTGCAAGAAACATTTGCCTTTGTCCGCTTCGACGGCGAAAAACGTGGATCTGGACACGGAGAGGAGGAAAGACCATGTCTCGCATTTCGTGCTCAGGCTCGCCTTTTGTCGATCGTGAGTACAAGATGTCTTACCAACTTAGGCGTAAATGAGGGCCGTTTGATGGAGTGGATCTGGGCAAGTCTAACTCGCTGACTGGGCCGACCATTCCTTCCGCTTTTATCTGAACCAACACATGCGCACACGTACAGCGAGGAGCTCCGTCGTCGCTTCCTCAAGGCCGAGAGTACGCTCTTCCGCATCCGTTTTGAAGAGGACGACGCAGGCGAGCGACAGCGCTTCCTTCGCTCTCTCGACTTTGACTGGAAGGCCGTGACACCGGACGAGAAGGAGATGTACAAGGCGCAACTGCTGGGGGCTTCGGGCTACTTGAAGGACAATGAGAAGTGGGCTGCGGAGCAGTTTTATAAGGTTTGTATGTCGCGCCTGGTGCTGTCGCTCTTCTTTCGCCGTCCTAAGACACCTCCAGGGGAGTGAGGATGTACTCATGCCCATGCCCATCGTGTTTGCTCTTATTCCCGGTCTCCGTCTCTCAGGTTTCGTGGACGCGGGTCACTGATCTGGTGGAACGACGGCGAGTGTTCGTCAAGGGGGGGATGGCTTATGTGCCGAGCAGGGAGCAGTCGAGCTTGGTCATTGCCGAGTTTCAGTCCCGACTCAGCCAGGGATTGGAGGTGAGTGGCGGGACGATGCTCGGAATTGAGGTTTTGCTGCGAAAAGTTTTTCTTGCTCGCCTACCCTTCTGACTTTCTCGCTCCCTTCTATTTCCAAGTAGATGACCGCAAAAGCGTTACCGCGCCTAGACGAAGACGACAGACTGATCCCCGTCCTGGCCCACCTCTCCATGGGCTTCCTCGCGGGTGTCACGAGCGACTATACGAGCACGTTTGGCGAGAACGGCGAGAAGATCACGGCGGACATGATCGACGGGCTGGCCAAGCGACACTTCCCCTTGTGCATGCGCAATTTGTACGACCAGCTCAAGCGCACGCATCACTTGCGCCACTTTGGCAGGCTGCAGTTCAATTTGTTCCTGAAGGTGAGCCTGTGGACGGGTGGGCAAAGGGAAGGCGGACACCGTCCGGTAAGAATGGCGCCTCACAGAACGGGTTCGTATGTGCCGTCCGCATTGCATCTCAGGAACTCGGCTTGCCGATCGAAGAGGCTCTGGCGTTCTGGCGCAAGTCTTTTTCAAACATGACCGACGACAAGTTTAACAAGGAGTATCGGTACAACATTCGACACGGGTATGGTCTTGAGGGTAGAAGGATGAACTATCCGGCGAAAAGGTGAGGGTTATAGTCGATCTGAGACAGCACGTCGAATATTGACCTGTCTGCCGTGCTATTGGCCTGACCGTCTCCTACTCCTGCCTCTTCCCTCGTCATGTATGTGCCTCCTGTCAGCTGCCAAGCGATTCTGACCCGCGACACGCCAGGACCACAAGACTCGCACGGCTGCCCCTTCCGACACTTCTCTCCTGACAACCTCGCCTCGGCTCTTTCCTCGACCTATCAGCTCTCCCACTCAGACCAGAAGGAAATCCTTGACGCTGTCAAAGGCGGACATTACCACGTCGGCTGCACGCGGTTATTCGAGATCACGCACGAAAAGTATGGCGTGAGGAAGGGCGACGGGCTGGGAGGCGGAGAGAGCGTCAACCATCCGAACAAGTACTTTGAAAGGAGTTGGACTGTCGCGCGGGAGACTGAGGGAGAAGGTGCGGCAATAAAGGAGGAGCCGAGAGAGCACCAGGTCGAGGTGACGAAGATGGAGCTCGATTGAAAGGGCGCTCGGCAGTCCTTCTCCTTCCGGTCCTATGTTTCCTTCTTACTTCGCTCCAGTGTAGACTATTGTCCTGTGGGCAGAGAGGATGGCAGTCAGCATCCTGCTTGCTCCCTGTGGCTAGATATGTGTATCTATCCCATCCA
Organism: Peribolospora baueri; assembly: GCA_029717555.1. Taxonomy (NCBI): domain Eukaryota; kingdom Fungi; phylum Basidiomycota; class Peribolosporomycetes; order Peribolosporales; family Peribolosporaceae; genus Peribolospora; species Peribolospora baueri. Next base: position 134,564 of record JAMDHS010000009.1, on the reverse strand, counting down.
GGTGCCGGGCGATCGCACCGCCGATGCCGTCTCATCCGTGGTGCCCGTCATCCATGCTGCGGCACTCCGCCGACTCTCACGAGCTCGAATTTAGAAGCGTCCATGCGGGAACGTCAAGTGAACGACGGACGGCCCTGCTTAGCTTTCTCATCGCTCGCCCGACTTCTGAGCCGAAGCGCTGGTAGTATCCAGTACAAGGAGAGTGGGAGCGAGGCCTGTAGCGGAGTGCAACAGAGCGCTCGCTCGAGTCGATCCCACGGCGTCGCCTTTCCCTCCGTCTCGAACCCCACCTTTCGGCCAGACCCCGCGGGTCGGTCATCGAGGTGCGGGCATCCTAACCCAGTCTTGGCCGGCCAGACACGTACCCTCATCGTTCGGCGATGCTCCCCTCGCCCATCGGGACGAGGTCGCGCAGGTGGACCAACGGGAGGCAGCAAGGTTTGGGAGAGCGGTGAGTTCAATGCCGCGCTGAGATGGATGCGAGCGATCTGCCTGGTCGGGGCACAGTATGGCGAGATGGGGACCTATTTCCTCTCCTTTTATTTATTTATTTATGTATTTTTTGCGTGGCGCACGCCTGTCTCTTCTGCCTTGCTGTAAACGTCCACCACGTTCACAGCCTCTCGGCCCGCTCGCGCGTCACAAACCTGGGCATCGTCCTCCTTCTCATCTTCCTATCCCTGTCCCTCCTCCTGAACGTCCGCCATGTCCTCCTCTCCACTACCTCCTCCTTCCTTCTTTCCCCTTCTGCCGACACCGCCTACCGATTAGCTCGCCTCGGAGGTCCTGGAGCAGTCGGAGCTGCGGGAGGGGGCTGGCCAACGCCGAAGAGCCTCTTGGACAGCTTGCCCGACGCGGGGCCTGCCACCGTTGACGGCGGTGGTGCGAGTGGGAAGGGTGCTGGTGGGGGGCTGGACCATTTGATCATTGTCGCTGGGCACGCTATCTGGAGTAAGTCTCCTTCTCGAGTGGTTCAACGACTTCCGTACTTCAGCGCTTAAGCGAGGCGGGTGACGGTCTCCCGAGGGACTCAATCTGCTCGACTTCTTTGTTTACACATTGCTCTTTTCTTCGTCATCTGCGTTCATCTCAGCGGGTTGCTCCTATTTGGACAGGGAGAATGATGACAAATGGATCTTGGAGCCCTACCAGGAGGGAGGTAGCGTCTCGACGTTTTACAAGCATATCCAGAAAGGGTGAGCTTGCCGCACGGAATAGTCGATGTCACTCCCTTCATCATTTGTCGAATGGCATCACTCACAGTCTCTCGTCAACCGCCATCTTCTGATGCAGCGTCGAGATGATGCTCGCCGACGAGCGTTCCCTGCTCGTGTTCAGCGGGTGCGTCTACTGTCCTTATTTCTTTTCCACCGTATTTAACCTTATCGGCAAATCTGACCGCGTTCTATCTCTCTCAGGGGTCAGACCCGCAACCGCGCCCTTTTAACCGAAGCCGAGTCCTACCTGCACCTTACCCTTTCCTCCCCCCTTCTCACCCCTCCTACCTCCGATCCCAAGTCGACACTCCACCCCTACCACCCGCGGATCACGACCGAAAACTTCGCTCTAGATTCGTACGAAAACCTGCTTTTCTCGCTCGCTCGGTTCCGCGAGGTGACGGGTCGGTACCCGACAAAGGTGACCATTGTCGGGTACGGGATGAAGAAGGAGAGGTTCGAGAGGTTGCACAGGGCCGCTGTGCGCTGGCCTTTGGTCACCGATGATGAAGGGCGCCGGGCGACTACGTGGGAGTATGTGGGCATCGATGACGAAGGCGACACGAGCGATGCATATCAGGGCGAGGTGAGCCGATTACATTCATCGCTATCTGTCCGCCGGTTTGCACACAGCTCAGTCGTTCATGCTTTTACAACGCGTCCTCCCTCTTCCCTCCCTCGTTCTCAGCTCGCAAACGGCTTTACCAAGTTCCAAAGAGACCTGTACGGCTGTCACGATACATTGTCGGTGAGTGCAAGTCTCTTCGGCCGCCGGTTGCGTATCCGTTTCCTGTCGCACGCTCAAGTCCACCGCTGTCCCCATCGGTCTGATAGGCCAAACGCCAAAGCCGAAACCCCTTCCGTCGCTTCCACGGCTACCACTTTTCAGCCCCAGAGCTCTCCGAGCTGCTTGAGTGGTGTCCCCCCCTGTCACCGAACGGCGACGTGAGCTCCCAAGTCTTCCCCGGCGTGTTGCCTTGGGACGCGGGCTGGGCGTCTGAACGACAGAGGGTCAAAGTGAGCTTCGGGCGCGAGAGAACTTAGAGAGTCGCCGTGTCGTGACCGCCGGGCGTGCACATGCGGCGAAGGCGGGGAGAGGGGAGGGAAGGACCGAACATGATGCGTGCGTTCAGCATATTCAGCAGCGGACTGTGCACTGGGCTTGCTCGGACATTTATGCATTAGACTCGACCGTGCAATATCAATGCGCTTCTCTGTGTTTCCGACCCGACCACCGTCACATCCAATAGATGGCGCGTGCGCAGGCATACGCGGGCACGTGCCTCGATTGCGTCACCGGCCGAGAACGCGACATGTCGGATCGGCTGCCTCCGCTGCGATCGAGCTTCCAGTTCACACCATCATCACCTTCCTTCCACCCGATCGGACTCACTGCCGCCTCTCTCAATTAATCGTCCCGCCAGCATGCTCCGCACGGCCGCAACGAACGCATTTGCCTCGGCGTCCCGCGCCCGCTTCGCCGGTGCCGCACCCACCTTGCGCTCTTATGCGACCCAAGCTGGAGGCCCGGCCAACGGCGGAGCGTCCAACACCCCGCTCGTCCTCGGCCTGCTGGGCCTCGCGGGCTTGGGCGGATACGTCTACTTGAACCGAAACCCGGAGGTCAAGGCCAAGGCCGAGGGTTCTGCGAAGGACGCTGAAGCTAAGGCCAAGCAGGCCGCTGACTCTGTCACCGGCTACTTGGACCCGAAGAGCTGGAAGTCGCTGACTCTCAAGGAGGTGAGCGGGCCAGCCATATAGGCGCATGTCGTTCCCCCTACTCGGACACTCTGTCTGTTTCTGAGCAATGTTTGTTCGTTTGCGCGTGGTCTTTCCGTCCGCGTGTTCCCAGGTCAAACCCTACAACCACAACACTTCCACCTTCGTCTTCGAGCTCCCTGCCGGTCAAACCGCAGGCACGGACGTCTGCTCGGCCGTTATCGTCAAGGGCTCCGAGGGAAGCCCGAGCAAGGATGGCAAGCCCGTCATTCGGTGGGTAGGAGCAGTGCCACCGTCGCTTTGAGCCGTGTTTGTTCAACGACCACCGTCCTCGACCATGCTTCTTGCAGTCCCTACACCCCAGTTAGCACCCCTGAGGCTGAGGGTCACATCGACCTCCTTATCAAGAAGTACAAGGGTGGCGGTGCGTCGGCTGTCTTAAACGAGTGCAGAAATCGGTTCCAGTTCTGAAGCTGAGGGTAGCTTTTGTGCCTCATATGTGCCCATTTTGGTGGATCACTTGTAGCCATGACTGAGCACATCCACAGCCTCAAGCCTGGTGACAAGCTTGAGATCAAGGGTGCGTGGCGTTACGAGGTTTTCTCCTTTGCATCTGTTACATGTCCGATTCACCAAGCTCTTCTGCCTTTGTCCCGCCCTCAGGCCCGATCCCCAAGTGGCCTTACAAGCCCAACGAATTCGAGCACATCGGTCTCATCGGCGGAGGCTCGGGCATCACTCCCCTGTGGCAGCTAGTGCAGAAGATTGCCTCGAACCCGGATGACAAGACCAAGGTGACGCTCATCTACGCGAACGTTACCCCGAACGACATCCTCCTTAAGGAGAAGTTTGACAAGGTCGCCGCCGAGCGTCCCGAGCAGTTCAAGACCATTTACGCCGTCGACAAGGGCAACTGGAACTGGAAGGGTCACACCGGGTACATCACTTCTGAGCTGCTCTCGTGCGTTTCCGCTCTACCACTTCAGGTTCCATTGAACGCTTCAGATCGCTTGCTTCGTCTCTACACCTTTCGCTCATTTGGCCGTTCCGACCGTCCCTGTTCTGTCTTACCCTTCACCACTAACAGCAAGCACCTGCCCCTTCCCGGCTTGGCTGACAAGACCAAGATCTTCGTGTGCGGACCTCCTCCTCAGGTTGAGGCGATTTGCGGCAACAAGGGTGCGTCTCCTTTCGGCACTGTTCTCCTCCGTTCATGCGATGGCTAGGGGCTGGCCCATGGGTTTCAGGTTTTGTTCGGTCACGGTCTTGTGCAGCAAGGAAAGCAAGTTTACTTACATGTCGTCCGTGTGCCTGTCGTCCGTTCACAGTCTCTCCGAAGGATCAAGGACCGCTCAAGGGTGCGTACTAAACGTTCGAACCCCCCCCCCCCCCCCATCTGTGGTGCTAGCCGGCTGCCTGACTAGCTAGCCTGTCGGTCACGGCACATGTTCTTGACTCACCTACCCTATTTATTTTTCCCTCTTTCTCTCGCACCTTCCCTCGATCTTCTATTCTTTTTCGTGTCCAGGCCACATCGCTGACCTTGGCTACCAGCCTTCCCAGGTCTACAAGGCGAGCATGCACGCTTGCATATTCTCGAAAGCACTTACTTATCGATGAACGGCAGGCTAACGACATTTCATGCCTGTTTTCCTCCATCTCCGTCCTCCACCATTTCATCTGCCTACAGTTCTAGACACACGACCGTCAACGACCTCTCGTTTGTAACGCCGTTAGTGGACAGTAATGCACCTTCCTCCCCGTCAGCGGTAGTGGTTCGCCAATTTGTCCAGTCATCGCTCACTAGCCTCTCCTACGCCGAGTAGAAAGTCACGGAATGAAATTGGATGCTGCTCAAATATAAACGTTACTTGTGTTAGTGTACATTGTCGTGCCGGCGGAAGCCTTTTGGCTCGCTAGTGAAATTCCGTCCCATCCGCCAGGATGCTGGCAAATAGCCGATGTCGTCATCACGTGACGTCGAAGATCGTCGTCTAGGTCTGCTGAACTCGAATGTATAGTCAATATAACCCTAACCCTGTTCTTCTGGCGCGTTTCGATGCACATCGCAGCCGCAGCATCCATGCCCTGAAGGTCGAATGGCCTGCTTCGCGCCGGAGTCGTTGTCGCTGTTCAAGTCGTCCTTCAACGGTCTCGTCAAGGTAAGTGGTGGTGTGGCCGTCCCTAGAAGGAAGAGAAGGACGACGACCTTGACGCTTTTTTTCTGGCGTCTTTCGTTTCGCATCGTAGCTTCAAAAATGTCCAAGGTTCAGGTTTCGGGTAACAAGTTCCGGATGGTGAGCGCGGGCTTCGCAAGCTGAGCAGGCGATCCCTCTCCGGATGTCGACTGATCATCTTCCTCCTTGGCATGAATCGCTTGTATGCCTCGCCCGCGTACAGACCCTCGGTCTCCCCGTTGGCGCGGTCATGAACTGCGCTGACAACAGCGGCGCCAAGAACCTGTATGTCATCGCCGTCAACGGCATCGGTGCCCGCCTCAACAGGCTCCCCGCCTCCGCCGCCGGTGACATGGTCGTCGCCTCCGTCAAGAAGGGAAAGCCTGAGTTGAGGAAGAAGGGTGAGCAGCCGTTTTAGTTAGGGGGTTGGAATCGGTTGAAATGGGTCGTCTTGGGGATTGGGAAGATGCAGTGAGGCTGAGAAGTGATGGAAGAGCCGGCGAAGGGAAGACACGGCGAAGGGATATTTGTGGTTAGGAGGTTTGATTGCCCCGTCAAGTCGGGATGTAGAGCCCGATAAAGGAGATCTCTGGCGGGAAGAGAATCAACCACCAAGGACGAGAACAGTCCCATAAGAAGCGCTTCGTCGACTTCGTCAAACCCGGGCCCACGCTGACGTTCTCATCACCTTCGCCGCTTCTCAGTCATGCCGGCTGTCGTCATCCGCCAGCGCAAGCCGTGGCGTCGTCGTGACGGCGTCTACCTCTACTTGTGAGCCTTTCCCGTGCCTCGTTGGGATTTGCTGTCGTCGCCGTTGACATTTCCGATCAGACGGGCGCTGACCTCAGTCCTTCGTTCGCGATTCTATCACAGCGAGGACAACGCGGGTGTGATTGTTAACCCCAAGGGCGAGATGAAGGGCTCGTGAGTGCCACCATAGTTTGCGTCGAATGACGTCGACCTCAATGGCTGATCTTCCAATTTTTACATTTACCTGTCGCTATCGTGAAGGGCCATCACTGGCCCGGTGGCGAAGGAGTGTGTGAGTACAAGCATGGCCCACCCTTTCTAATTACTCGCGTCTGACTTGTTCCTGTCTCGTTTTACATCGTCGCTTTGCAGGCCGACCTCTGGCCGCGTATCGCGTCCAACGCCGGCACTGTCGTTTAAAAGAGTCGCGGACGGGTTACGGACGGGTCTTCTCGTCAGCTCTTCATGATCTCCTCGCCTTGTGCACCTGTATCTTTTTCCCGTCTATGGCTTTACACACCCATTATGCAAGCGCGATGCTCGAGTCAGATTCTTTAAGCAGGGAGCCTGCTCATTCCAAACATGCATTGAGCAATGACAGACATAGAGAGAAACATGGGGGCGAGTAACGAGAAACAGGAGAGGAGACGTAAAGACAAAGGAAAGGAGGATGATTTAATTTACCTCCCGTTGGCCCAGGGTGCCCGCCGAACGCACCTGCAGCATGGCCAAGGGCCACGATAAGGTGGTATGGAACGGGCGCCACGGTTCGGACGAGCGAGGAGGAAATGAATCTCGGACCTCACGAGCACCGCTATGTACTCCTGTTCGCTCCCCCGTTCCGTTTGGAGGGGGAGCTGGCGAGAAGAGGCGACTCTAAAGCGAGGTCCGTGTAAAATGACATTGTTGTAGAAAAGAGAGAGGGAAGAAAAGGGAGGGAGGGGAGACGAACTCGGGTCGGCGAAAGAGCTGCGGTAACCCTAGCAAGTGTCCACCCGACCCGGCTGCGGCCGGCTGCGGCTGGTCTGCTGCGGTAGGGTGGCTCGCTGGGCGTGGGTTTTTCAGGCGGCGGACGTTTGCCATCGTTCCCTCCCCCATCCTCCTCCTCCCCCACCTCGTCCCCTTCCTTCACGACTTGCTCTCCGCGTTTTCACTTTCGAAAACGGCAGAGGCCATCCGTGTTCTCTCTAATTTCAAAAATCTCACAAAAAAATTGAAAAACCCCATTGTCTGTGAGTGTGCCCGCCCTGCCCGGGCTTGTCGGCTGGGCTCCTGTAAACATCGCCACCGCGCCGTTCTTTTCACGGACGGTATGCTGACGCCTGTTTTGCCTCCCTCTTTTCTTTCGCCACTCCAGAAAGAAACAAGGAGGTCGATCAGATCTTCCATTCTCTTTGACCGAAAACAGGCGCCTTTCTGTAACAGTCGTCGTCTTCACCTTCTCCTCTACGCCCCCGCCTTCTTGGTGAGTGACATGTCACGAGTCGACGACGGACAGACGGCACGCGACTGACAGACAGCCAGTGGCGCCCGTGACTGACGTGTCATTTTACAATGTCTCATCTCTCCCACTACCACAGACCTTCCATCCGACTCCCTTTTCTCCCTCATCATGTCCGCCACCGCCACCGCCACCACCTCTCCCCCTCCGGCGGCGGAGCCCGCCAGCAACAACGCCGCGGCGGCTGAGCAGCCGGCTGCCGCCGCCCCGGCCGCTTCTGCGCCGTCTTCTTCCTCCCCGGTGCCCGTCAGCCCGTCGCCCGCCTCGAGCGCCGCTGGCTCGGCCCCGAGCACCTCGCTCTACGTCGGCGAGCTCGACCCCTCTGTCACCGAGGCCATGCTCTTCGAGATCTTCAACATGATCGGGCCCGTCGCCAGCATCCGCGTCTGCCGCGACGCCGTCACCCGCCGCTCGCTTGGCTACGCCTACGTCAACTTCCTCAATACCGCCGATGGCGAGCGCGCTCTCGAGCAGCTCAACTACTCCGTCATCCGTAACCGTCCCTGCCGCATCATGTGGTCCCAGCGTGACCCCGCCCTCCGCAGGACCGGCACCGGTAACATCTTCATCAAGAACCTCGACGAGGCCATCGACAACAAGGCCCTTCACGACACCTTCGCCGCCTTCGGCAACATCCTCTCCTGCAAGGTCGCCATGGATGAGAATGGCTCGAAGGGCTACGGCTTCGTCCACTACGAGACCCCCGAGGCTGCTGACGCTGCCATCAAGCACGTCAATGGCATGCTCCTCAACGACAAAAAGGTCTACGTTGGCCACCACATCCCGCGCAAGGAGCGTCAGGCCAAGATTGACGAGATGCGCGCAAAGTTCACCAACGTCTACGTCAAGAACCTCGATCTTAGCGTCGATCAGGAAGAGTTCACCAAGCTCTTTGAGGCGTTCGGCAAGATCACCTCGTCCCACCTCCAGGTTGACGACGAGGGCAAGTCCAAAGGTTTCGGTTTCGTCAACTACGAGGACCACGAGGCGGCCAAGAGGGCTGTCGAGGAGCTCCACGACACCGAAGTCAAGAGCCAGAAGATTTTCGTCGCTCGCGCTCAGAAGAAGTCCGAGCGCGAGGAGGAGCTCCGCCGCAGCTACGAGGCGGCCAAGAACGAGAAGCTGTCCAAGTACCAGGGCGTGAACCTCTACCTCAAGAACCTGCCCGAGGAGTTCGACGATGATCGTCTCCGCGAGGAGTTCTCGCCTTTCGGCACCATCACCTCGTGCAAGGTCATGCGTGCTCCTTCTGGCGTCTCTCGCGGCTTCGGTTTCGTCTGCTACTCGGCTCCTGACGAGGCCACCAAGGCGGTCACGGAGATGAACGGCAAGGTGAGGAGTTCGAAGACAGTTTCGCGCATGGTGAGACTTCCCTTTGGGCGATGTGACATTCGACTGACCTCTTTGTCTATCGCTCGTTTCACAAAGATGATGGACGGCAAGCCGCTGTACGTTGCCCTCGCGCAGCGCAAGGACGTGCGTAGGCAGCAGCTCGAAGCCCAGATCCTCCAGCGCAACCAGATGCGTGTTCAGCAGCAGGCCGCTGCTGGCATGGGCTTCCCCGCGCCTAGCATGTTCTACCCTCCCGGTGCCTACCCCGGTCAGCCCGGCGGCATGGTCCCTCGGCCGCGCTATGCCCCGGCTGGCATGATGCCCGGCATGCCCATGCCTCAGTATGGACAGCCAGCGCCCCAATTCAACGGCATGGTCCCTCCCCAAGGCTACCGTCCCCCTCGCCCTCCCCGTGGCCCGCCCGGTGCGGCTGGCGCCCCCGGCAGCCGTCCCGCTCCTCCCGTTGGCGTCAACGGCGCCCCCCACCGCCCCGCCCAACCTGTCATTCCCGGCCAGGGTCTCCCCGTTCCTCCTCGTGTCCCCCCCGGCGCGAGGCCCGCCGCGGCTGCCAAGCCTGCCTCTCAGCCTGCCCTCACGGCCGCCGCACTGGCCAACGCTGGCCCCGAAGAGCAGAAGCAGATGCTCGGCGAGGCGATCTATCCCAAGATCCATGATAGCCACCCTGCCCTGGCAGGCAAGCTCACCGGTATGCTCCTTGAGCTACCCGTCTCGGAGCTTCTTCACTTGCTCGAGGACGACGAGGCGCTGACGTCCAAGACGAACGAGGCCATCAACGTCTTGAGGGAGTTCGAGACCAGCAACCCCACCGCTGCCGCTCCTGCTGAGGGTGAGCCGCAGCAGCAGCCGCAGCTTTGATTGGCTGGGGCTGCATAAAATATGAACCTGTAGGGATCTCGTGACGAGATCCCTTTTTTTCTCTCCATATCTCCCTTCCTCGTGTCTCTCGATGCGTGCATGTATGTATGTGAGCGAGGGCGAGGGGAGGAGGCGGGAGAGGCGGAGGTTTTTAAAGAGGTACGAAGGTCCTCTACGACGATGATGGCGGCGGCGGTAGTAGTGGAGCGGCGCCCGCCTCTATGTACCTGCCTATTCCATCCCCGTTTGGTCATCATGAGTTTGGAAATATGATCTTCCTTTCCTTCTTCCATCGTCCGTTAGCGTTATTGTGTGGCTGCCCAAGAGACAGAGGCGAGGAGGCCCGGGGACGCGCTTGGTCGGTCGAGCTTCTCGTTTCATCCCTGCCACTGAGTCCCACGAACACGCCCGCCGGTGCCACCGCTCTAGCCTTTTCCTCCCCTCTGTTGTCCAGTCATATCACAACAACATCTGTTGAGCCACGCTCAGCCTTTCCTTAGGCTGGTCTTTTCACCATCAGTTGACAATCAGGCACATGGCGCGGAAGCGCTTTGCTCTACAGTCACGCAAGTTCCATGACGGGCTGACATGTGTCGGCCGACGTTGACGCAGGCCAGACAGTTGTTGATCCTCACTAAAACACGCACACACACACAGAGTTCAATCTGAACCAACCGAACCGAGGCCGACGCTGAGAGCGGTCCTCTCTGTACTATTTACACGCTCGCGATGCAGTGCCTGCCCGCGGCAGCTTCTTGGTCTGCAAATTCGATGAGCCACCGCATGCTGTCCACTACGTGTACGCGGTAGGCATCCTTTCATGTCCAGGAAGATGGGCGAGGGAAGGAAGGAAAACGATGGCGGGTTCAATCGACTCCAGCGTCAGAAGCTGGAGAACGGGTTAGACGTGAAACTCACGGGGTAGATGTATTCGAGGTTGAGCTCGTGATGCAGTCCTGCTCGGGCGGCGGGAGGCGAACGACGCACAATGCGTCAGACATCGGTGCGCGCCAGATTGCTCGCCTGCCTGACTACCTTGGCCAAGAATTTCCCTCGGCGTGCGTAATCATACCTGAAATTGCGACCAAGACTCACTATAGCATACTTGGCGCGCGTCATAATAAGGCTCGAAGCGGGGGATGACGGAATGGTAGTCGTCGTAAAACTCCTCGGTGAAGCCTCCGTACATGACCATGTTCTTTTGCGTAGACAAGTCCAGACGGAGACATGGGCGGGAACAAACAAAAGGATGGGAGGAGAAAAGAAAGCACAGATTTGGCAGGCGAACGGGCGAGTCAAGTGAAATGAGCGGGGTGAGAACTCGAAGGAGGAGAGGGGACCAAGAAGACGGGACTTACGCTAAGGTCCACCTCGTTGTGCCCGAAATAGCTGGCAGGGTTAAATAAGACCGGGTCGCTCGTCGTTCTATCGCTGCTAAAGTTACCGTTCCACAGGTCGCCGTGGAGGATAGACGACTTGATCTTTCCTTCGAGAGGATCGAAGAGAAGATCGTACACTCCTCTGTTACATATACGAGGAGGCGGAGAGGGCGGTCAGAGGGCGATGTGCGACTGGATCACGGTCCACACCGTACTTGCGCTGTTCCCCCACCACTCACTTCTCCTTCATCTTCTCCCCCAAAGTGACCAGCTCGGGGTCCCCGTCGTCGCTTTCCTTGTCGATCCTCACGATCATGTCCTCTATTCTGCGTTTGGACCAGAACTCCTTCCAGGAAGATGTCCAAGTGTTGTCTTGTTCCTGTAAGGTCCCCGCCACCCAACATCGCGGTAAAGTGGGGACAATGTCAACAAGCTGCGAGCACGGAGGGTCGAGGCTCGACGACGACTGTGTAGACTTACGGTGCCGTAGCAATGTGTCGGCCTGTCGAAACCAAATTTTCCCACGCCCTCGCCTTCCTGAGGTCCCGGCGCAGAGTGCATCTGAGCGAGACGCTGGCCCAATAGGGGTGGGGGGGAGAACCGACCACCGGTGTCCCTCTGGTCCGTCACCAGGTACGCCCGGCGACCGTCCGAGGTCGTCCCGAAGGCATGCACTGCCGGAGCGAGGCCAGGACAGGCTTTGTGAATGCTGCGAATCGGAGATGCGTAGGGTGCCATGTAGCATGGCAAGTGTGTGAAAGCGACAAGGAATGGGTCAGGGGAGTAGGCAGTTGATCATACAAGGCTCTACGTGGCTCCCCTCAACGAAGTATCCACAAAGGGCAGAGAAAGAACGCTCACGCAGTCAGACTAGCTGCTTCTCCTAAAACCTGAGCGACGTGCCTTGTACATTTGGCGTTCAGGGCCCTTCCGGACGGCTGAGCGACGATGCGGTGGCGGGACTCGGCGACGAAGGAATCACCGAGGTGGGAGCACTTGTTCTTGAGCGCTTGGAGTAGCTCTGCGTTGATGGAAGGCATTTTTGCTTCGTGCACACAATAATAGGAAAGCGCTTGACGGCCAAGCATTTTATGCTCGCATGTCTTGCGGTTATGGAAGGCTGTTGGAGGCGTATCATCGGACGAAGACAGGAAGCCTCTGAAATACACAATGGAGCGAAGATGGAGAAAGGACGAGTGACCTCGATACTCACTCGTTAGCAGTCACAACCAAGGCTAACATCCTTGCACAAGGAAGCCAAGAGCTAAGTGAGCCGGGGTGATGGTAATGGGAGAGGACGTCGCCGTCGTCGCTCACATCACAGGACAAAGGAAACGCCGTAGCGCAACCACCGCTGAAGTCAGTCTGTGGACAAAGTGGACAAAGAGGTCGATCGATCGCTCCGCGAGATCGCGCACGGACCACCTCGTCCATCTCCTCGCTATCGTCCCACCTTCCACGTCGCTTCTGCTTCACCACTACCTCGCACGCTTCCATGTCAGCTCTGCCCGACCATGCGGTGCCCATAGCATTGGACGAGGTGAACAAGGCCGAGCATCTTGGTAAGAAGATCAGGGTCGTCGGCATGTGAGTCGTCGCGGCGATACACCTAGCCGCTTCAAGTGCCCCCCCCCCCCAATCCCCTCGCGTTACCATCACGTCACATCTCATCGTAATCGTACGTTTATTCCGCATCTCCTGTAGCATTATCGCTCATGACGCCCGCACCGCTCTCTTTCAACTCACGTCCGGCGCACCCTACTCTTCGGGCCTGCTCGTTGACCTGTCCCTTTGTCTCGTCGAGGACAACCTCCCCCCAGCATTGAAAGAAAAGGTCATGGTACTCGGGGATGTAGAGGAGTGGGGCGAGAGTGTGAGTGCTTCGTAAAAGCCGTGCATGGCATTATCGTTCTCGCGTTGATTTGTATCTAACTGCCCATCTCTCCCTTCCAGGCCCCCCCGCCTCTCCGCCACCGCCCGTGCGTGCGGCCGCCTCTCCCCCCATCGGATCCATCGATCGTCCTGCGCGCCCTGCTTTACAAGCCCGTCCCAGAGCTGGACCTAGGAGCATGGGAACGAGCGGCGAAGTCTATGGAATCGGCTAGGGAGAAAGAGCAAGCCGGTGACGCGGGGACGGAAGCCCGGCCAAACGAGAATTGAATAAGGGCGGAGAGCGGGGTCGATAGTTTGAGGAGATGCGTCCGGACAAAGGACAGCGAAGTGAAGGGCGAACAAAGGGCGTCTGGAATATGTCTAACGAGACTCGTCTGTACACCTTGCTGCTTTGATGGCGGAAGGGACACCTCCGTACGCGCTATGAAGGTTAGCGTTCTTGGCCTTGGGAGTCCAAGAGTACGTTTCTTCTGTCAGCTCCATCGCCGTAGTCCACCCTGTTCGAGGCTACGAGATGACGGATAGTATGGGCGTGGGTCAATATCGGCCAAGGAGGAGAGGAAAGGAATGCCAAAGGCATTACTCGAGGTCGGCCATGCCCGGATGGACTCGTTGGCCAACGTACCGCTCTCGTCCTTCAACCTCAGCACTGCGCCGACGGCGAAGTGCTCGAAGCCGAGTCGAGTCGCCTGACCGCCTGCGAAGGCGCCAATGGGATGAAAGGAAGCGGCAACCTCTCGTGTTGCCTCTTCACGACGTCAACTACCTCCTCTTCCTTTTTCAGGTGTTCATCACTCTCCTGAACTTACATATATATATATATATATACATTGCTGCTCTCGCGCTCCCTCTCCTCGATGTGAAATCTATCAACTCCCGCAACCCTGGGGTATGTTTAGCTGTACGACATCCGCCCTCAGTGGACAGTCTCCAGTCGCTAAAACAATGACTTTCATTTGAAACGTAAGCAAGAATATCTCATAGGGCATAGGCTAGGCTCTGTGAACGAAGGCCGGCGCCAAAGCGGGGGGGGGGGGGGGAGGGGTTGAGCGGATCGAAGAAGCAACGCGGCGGAGCGGACGTACCAGGAAAACGAAAGGCCGACCCTGCTAGTACGACAAGGACCCATACAGCATAGAACGAAGCGAACACGTTCGAGCCCACCTACAAGACGAGCGTCGAGAAGGAAAAAACCGCAGGCAAGCCATATTGCATATTTCGCCCTCTTTTGTGATGTCTTGCGTTCTTTTTTTGTCGGTTATATCGACCAAGCGACGTTTTGAGGGAGATCACATGATGTGACATTGCTCACCCCACGTACGTTTGGCTCGCGCCAGTCCAGTGGCGGTGACACCTGCCCCTGCAGCATTAGCTTGAGCTGTCGTCTCATGGGCTTCGCGGGTCGGACTCGTAAGGTAAGCCGTGAGGATCTGGTAGCCCGCGAAGTCGGCCTTGCAGATGTAGCAGGAACGGCTCCCGTCCTCGAAGAAGTACTTGTCCCAGCTTTCAAGTGCGATGCGGATAACATTGCGCGATTGGAGGGCGAGACGAAAGACAAAGAGAAATTAGTGATGAGAAAGGGCCGAGATTGAGTGAAGTGAACTCAGAGAAGCTAGGACGATGTCGGCCATCGAACAATACCGCTCACTAGGAAGGTCATCTTCTCTTGCCGCCGGAAACAGCCGCCGTAGGTGACGTCATACCAGAAGAGCGACAAGGCCTTGTCGATGGAGTGGCGGCCTGGGCCGCCGTGCCGAGGCAGGTATTCGAGATAGGTTTGCACATGTTGATAGACGGTCTCGTACAGGTCGTCCTCGAAAATTGGAAACCCTTCCAAAAGGTTAGGAATAACGGAAGTAGAGATCGAGCGGTGCGGGCGTGCAGACAAGGCTCCTCGGTCGGACCGGCTGGACTTGTCGTACGGCTGGAAACGCGTCTGAGAACGCTGTCGGCAGATATACGATAAAGAGAGAAAGTCAGACAAATGCGCCTGTACCGGTATATCGTTTCGCACCGCCAGCGAAAGACACTCACCATCTGGCGCTTCGAGGGACCGGCCCTACCGTCCCTGGGCACCACGAGGGTAGCCTCGAGGTCAATGTCGCCAGGAAGGTCGGGCGTACTACTAAATTGCATGTTATCGTGGTCGTCGGGCTGGCTCTCTACCGAAGGCATAGTCCGCCTCTTTTCCGTGGTTTGGGTACCCTGCACCAAAGATGACGGAAAGAAGAAAGTCGAGATGCGGCATAGCCGGCATAATGGGCGCGGAGGAGAAAAAGAGTCGAGAGGAAGGCCAAAAAATAGGATAGGTTAGCTTCGTGTCCAAGCGGCACCCTCAAGTTCTATAACGGAACGTTCGAAGCAGAGCAGAAGAGAGAAGCAGCCTCGCCGGACCCGCAAGCTGGCCCCGTCGTCTTCGAGCGCAGAGGCGAGCGCGGCCGGCGCCCACCGCAGTGAAAGGCGCCACACACCCGAGCGGAAGGGAAGAAGAGAAAGGAAGCCGAAGGGGAGTCGCAATAAACCAGGGATGCCGATACTGAACCTTGGATTGTTCCCCACGGATAACTCTTCCATAACCAATGGTCGTTTCCTCATCCAGGAGGGCGACAATCGTTACCATGCCGTTACCTGACCTCACTACGGGGTGATGAGGTCGGATAATTGCCTGTCGCCCCGTCTCCCTATGATTGCTTCGCGCCAGTCCATCGCGATAAAGGGATTGAATTGATCTGATCCGGGGAGCCCACCACCTCGAAGTCCTTGGGTCGACGGAAGGCTTTCTACTGATGATGAATATAAATATGAAAAGGTCGAGTCGAATTTCGTCGGAGAGGCCCAAGGAGGGGGGGGACAAAACCAAGCGGATGATTTTGCAGCCCTACAGACCGCCAAGCGTCCGGATTGGAAGGCACGGCCGCCAGGTGATACCGGGTGGAACGCCCGCCCCCACCCCCGCTTCGCTTGAATGCGACTCTCCGAACGAAGTGCGCAGACGAGCAAAACCTCTCGAAAGGAGCGGAGGTGGAAGACGACTGAGACTGCACCGCATCGCCCCCATAAATCCCCCTTCATCGGAACGTCGCTCTTGAGGCCACGACAGCCGAGAGGAAATCGAACCTACCTGATCATCCCGTTGTACGTAACCGCCGCTGTTATGCTGCTCATTGGCGACCGGAACGTTGAAGGGTTGCGCTTGATGGCCGCCGTCCTCGTCATTGACGGCGTCGGCGTTCGGCCAGCCTGCACCTGATGGCATCATCGTGTTGAGCTGACGTCGGGCCGATCGGATGGTCGATACGATAAGTCAGGGCGTTGACGAGTGACGAGAGGAGAACTACCGACGAATAAGCGACGTACCTTGGGATGGACGGTGGTCGCTATTGAATTTGACTGGATGGATGCCATGGGAACGGAGGATGAGGAAGGTCCACACGACGACGGGACCAGGCGGTGGCGGAGGGGAGGGAGAGGAGGCGCAGAGGTAAATGAGAAGGAGTGATGGCGATGTGAAGCAATCTCAGTATATATATGGGACTGGGGAACAGAGGGCCGTAGAGCGAAAGACGTGAGGCCGGCCGTATGTCCTTGGGACCGCCGTGTCAAACAGCGGTGGAGCGGGGCAAGAGAAGGCGGGTGCGAGTTCGAGAAGGAGAGACGTGGGAAAAGCGGTCGGATGACAAAGTTTCCGAGCGGGTCGTCAGGGTGGGGAGGTCGTGTATGGCAGCGACGGGCCGTTCGCGACGGCGTCGTAGATATCGCCTTAGCCGGCATCGTGTTAGTGACTGGCGAGCATGAAGCTAGGAAGTGGGAAGTGACGGCATGAGTAGGGCTCGTTGAGCGCGCATGAGAGTGGATGGCGATGACGAGGATGGATTAATGGTGAGGAGAGGCTGTTTGTCAAGCAGCGTGGCAGTCAAACTCGAGCTCGTCGACGGTCTTCGATCTAGGCTAACCTTGGTAGGGGTGGGAGGGATGGGGCGCGCGGAGAGAAAATAGGACCGGGGTGAGTTCGTCGACTGGATGCCGCCGATAGGCAGCTCGCCGTCAGGCTGTAGCTTCCCGCTATCGCGTGCCCCTTCGGCCGGCCACCGCTCAAATGACGGGATGGGCGGATAAGCACCAGGCGGAGCTGGGCACGGGCGATGCGCATGATGAGCATGGGCGAAGAGGTGTCAAACACACGGCTCATCAGCTCACGTGGTCGTGAGAGTTGACGATTTGCCCGCCGTCCCTAATGGCGGGAGCTGAGAGGGGTGAGACGAGACGAGAAGAGGCGATACCGAGCGGAGCTGGGACGACCACGGTTTTCAAGCGGGCCGACCAAAGACGAGGTGACGAACGGCCGGACGGCCGCGAAAGCGACGTCGCTCGCGAGGTCAACCGTCGACGCGCACATCGCTTCTCCTGTCCCGAGTTATTTGCACCATCGTCGAATGGACCTGGGAGACATGGTCCCAAGCACCGCGGTGTACGTATGAAAATGCTGTAAGGCGGTCTCTCCAATCGTCAGCAAGTCGGCAAAGACGACCATGGGCAGTCGCGGCGGTGGGCGAGGCGAGGCAAATGGTCGGACCGGAGGAGTTACCATCATCGGCACCGAGAGACGCTTAGGGCAGCACTGAGCAGCGACGATGTATGTCCATCGCTGCCGATGACCGGCGTGCCTAGTTTATTCCCCCGCCATAAAGCTGTGTGGAGACGAGGTCATATGATATGACAAACGCGAATATGAGAACTTGTGGTTGTCGCCCGGCTAGGAGACCGGCACCACGGGAAGGGACGACAAAGGGCTGAAAATGGAGAGAAGCACAAGTCGTCAGACGAGGCCGCAGGGCATTACACGGCGCGGGAGTGACCGAGTTAATTCGAGCAGCGTAGTTGACATTCGCCGGTAACAGGACCTCGCTGTTGACGGACGAACCGTCGCTATCGCGCGTCCATCCGTTTGTCCCAGGTCTCGCTACTGCGAAAATAGGGGGAAGACGTGGGAACGGAGCCGGTTTGCCTTTGCAGACGGCACAACCCGCACGGAGGGCGGTGCAGATGGGGTCAAGTCAGCCAACGGCGAGAGGAGAAGGGAAAGTCAGCCGCTCCCTCTCTGTCCCTCCTCGTCCACCTTGGCCGGCCTTTCCGAAGGGACAGCGTTGGATTCCTCTCTCTCCGACAACGTCCTCGTTCGCCATTGGAGAGGGCGGGCGTGGTCGAGAGGGGGAAGGAGAGGAAACCGTATCGGGCTGATGGACAAACAACGCCCAAACAGGGAGAAGCAGGTAGAATTGACAAAGAAGGCGGCGCTGCGGCCACGTCGGGACGATGGAGTAACAGTTCTGGGTAGGCGAGCGACGAGAACTGGGTGAGCGAGCCGGGAAAGGACGGAAACCGGGTGAACGTGCCGGAATTGAAGAGCCTGCTGCGGCAGCGGTTTTTCGAGTGCGCGAAGAGTGGGCGAAGAAGACGACGTTGGCGGGACGAGGACGGATCCCATCACTCCCATCTCGACAACTTCCCCAACAGTGCACAAGCCCGCCATGGCCACCGAGCAGCAGGGCAAGGTCGCGGACCAGCAGGAGCGCTCCGACTTCATGATCAAGCCCGAGAGCACGGCGCCCAAGCTCAACACGTCGGAGTGGCCTCTCTTGCTCAAAAACTAGTGCGTCCTCGTCCCCCTCCGTTCCTCTCTCGTGCTCCGTTTGTCGAGCGAAGGGAATAGGTCCTGATGGCCATGGTGTCCCTTTTCTCTGGACGCCCCGCTTCTGTACAGCGACAAGCTTCTTGTTCGGTCTAGTCATTTCACGCCCATCCCGCACGGATGCTCACCTCTCAAGCGCGATCTCCAGTCCTACGTCAAGTGAGCGATGTTCCTCCTCCTTTTCTCCACGTCTTCCTGCACGTCTTGTCTTTGAAGGATGCCTACACGACGCACGTCGTTGGACAATCGTTTCTAACGAACATTGATTCCTCGCCCAAATCGCCTGCCTCTCCCCTGTTCCTCCACCCGCCACTCGCAGGAGCGGTGTCATCAACCTGGACAAGCCCTCCAACCCCTCCTCTCACGAGGTTGTCGCGTGGATCAGGCGGATATTGAGGGTGGATAAGACGGGTCACAGCGGCACGCTCGACCCCAAGGTCACTGGATGCCTCATCGTCTGCATTGACAGGGCTACCAGACTCGTCAAGAGTCAGCAGGGAGCGGGTAAGTAGGAGCAAAGGCGTAGGGACCAATTTCCCAACTGTCCTCTTCCCCGGCTAGCCAAATCTCACCGGCTGTCCTTTTATTCCCTTCGTCTACATTTCGTCCATTAGGTAAGGAATACGTAGCTGTCCTCCGTCTCCACGATGCACTGCCAGACCAGAAGAAGCTGCCGCGCGTTCTCGAGACGCTCACAGGCGCCCTCTTCCAGCGCCCGCCACTCATCTCGGCCGTCAAGCGCCAATTGCGCATCCGCACCATCCACGAGTCTAAACTGATCGAGTTTGACAACGACCGCCACCTTGCCGTCTTCTGGGTCTCTTGCGAGGCGGGCACGTACATCCGCACGCTCTGTGTCCACATGGGACTCTTGCTCGGCGTCGGTGGGCACATGCAGGAGCTCAGAAGGGTCAGGTCTGGTGCGATGGGAGAGAACGACAGCATCGTCACCATGCACGACGTCCTCGATGCTCAGTGGCTCTATGACAATCAGCGCGACGGTACGCATCCGTCGTCTCCCACCTGATTTCCTTCTTCGTCCTGTTCGAGGCTCGCTGACCGTCCGACCGCTCTCTTTCGACACCGTACAGAGTCTTATCTTCGACGAGTTATCCGACCATTGGAGTCTCTTCTCGTCGGCTACAAGCGCATCGTCGTCAAGGACAGCGCCGTTAATGCCATCTGCTATGGTGCCAAGCTTATGATCCCCGGTCTTCTTCGGTATGGTGAGTCGATTTTTGACGCTATGTAATCCTTCTCATCTTTAGCCATCGACGTTCATTTCTCGCTCGGTTCGCACCTGACTCTCTTTGCTTCGGAACGCTCCGCAGAGGCCGACATCGAGTTGAACGAAGAGGTGGTGCTGATGACGACGAAAGGCGAGGCGATCGCTCTCGCCATCGCCCAGATGTCCACCGCTGACCTCTCCACCTGCGATCACGGCGTCGTGGCCAAGATCAAGCGGTGCATCATGGAGCGCGATACGTACCCTCGCCGATGGGGACTCGGCCCTCGCGCCCAGGAGAAGAAGAAGCTTATCAAGGGCGGCAAGCTGGACAAGTTCGGAAGGGCCATCGACGGCGTCACCCCGTCGACCTGGACCAAGTCCTATGTCGATTATTCTGCTCCTGCCGGCGACGAGAGCGGTGCGGCGACGACGACGGTGACCGGCACACCGTCTCAGAACGGCGCGACGGGCATCAAGATGGAGGTCGATGGCACCCCCGCCAAGACCGCCGTCTCCGTGACGACTCCGGGCCCGACTGAGACGCCCAAGGAGAAGAAGAAGAAGCGCAAGGCCGAGGATACGCCTGGTGCGGCGACAGATGGAGAGACGGAGGAGGAGAGGAAGCAGAGGAAGAAGGAGAAAAAGGCCAAGAAGGCCGCCGCCGCCGCCGCCGAAGGCGCGGCTGACGAGGAGGTGAGTCGGCGCTGGGTTCACCGGTTGGCTCGACCGGTCGACCGACGTTCCGCCCTGTGTTTTCTGACTTTGACTGACGCATCCCGTTGGCTCTCTGCCTTGCCCCAATCCATGCGTTCGTTTAACCGCAGTCTCCTAAAAAGAAGAAGAAGAAGGACAAGAAGGCGAAATCGGACGCTGGGGAGGAGTAAGGTGCCGGACGAGGCTAGTCTCCTGCGCCCACTTCACTCATTCGGCTCCATTTCTGTATGTACAAGCGAAGGGAAGTCGGCAGCGTCTTATCTATCTTCCGTCCACCTTCCCTCCATGCTTCGCCGATCTCTGTCTCCTCGACGAGGCCCGGTTTCCTTCCCTCTATCGACATGCCCCGCCCGTTCGACTCTACTACGGTACTTCTTTCTTCTGATCCAGTCTTTACTTTGGCCTCTGGCCTCTGGTCTGAGGCTCGATAGCCTCGTAGCCTCGCGCCGTGTAACATCAATCATCTCCCTCGTCCTGCTTGAGCGATCGAACGAACGACTGGAAAGCGAGCAGAGCAAGGCGAAGCAAGGCGAAGCAAGCAAGGGTCTGCCGCCGCAGGTCGGACCAACCTCGGACGGAGCGGGAGGGATGGGCGGCTCTTCCCTTAAGGCCAAACACCCCCTTTCCTTCCATGTCTAGCTAGGCAGGTGAATATGTGCCCTAACCCGGAATGGATGCGTTTCGGCCAGCTCCGACCCTCGCGGCCCTTTTTAGACGGCGGCCAGGGAAGGAGAACTGTAAAGTTGGGATGGGACGGAGGGACGACGCCGAGCTGGTGTGGAAACGGCGAATTGCCGAGGTATGTAAAAGTACAGATAGCGGCGAGCGAGCGTGGAGAAGGGAGCACGCGCCGGGCGAACGATGAAAGAAGGGGGGAGTCTGGACGAAACGAGAACGAAGGCAATTGCTCCGAGGCGGCGGACGTCTCGAGTGCCCTAGCCTAGACAGACACGCTGCACGATCAGGCGCCGCCTCCGCCCCAAGAGATGTAATCTGGGCTCTCGGCCGCCTTGTACTCCTGAAGGAGACGCGAAATTGATGATGGAAGGGAGGCAAATGGAGGGACGAATGGAAGATGGGGTAGGAGAAGCGTCAGTCAGAGCGCATCGTTGGTAGATATAATCCAAGCGACCGCCGGACGAAGGCACAACGGTCACTCACATCAATGAGTTCTTGGACCACCGCACTGTGGACACGTAGGACAAAAGGTCGGGTGATGGGAACGGGTAGGGAGAGGAGGGGAGAAAGAGAGAAGAGGAGAGAGAAGAGAGGAAGAGACTCAGCATAGAGGGAAAAAGGGGCGTCAACTGAATGAAACCCACCGCGAATCCTCGAACTCGGACAAGTCACCGGAGAACATGTCGTGCTTCTTGTACTGGTCCAAGAAGGCTCTCCTATTGAAGAGACGATCATACGAGTCAAGAATGCGTTTGAAGAGCTGGCGATGCGGGATGGGAGGGAGGGAAGAGGCGGAGAATGGCCGACAACGCCAAAAGTCAGAAAACATATAAATGAATTGGCTCTTCTCACCATTCGATTTCGCCATTCCAGCGGCCTCGCTCTATCCTGCCCAAGCCCTCAAACCTTCCAAAACTCACTGAAGCAATACTAGTGTGATTGGCGAGCATCAATCCGCTAACTCGATGGCTCGTTTGAACGTATGGCGACTTCTTAGTGAGCGCCACTTGGATCGAGGCGGGGCCCCAGGGGATGAAGGAGGCTAGGTGACGTTCTCGGATCCGGAGGAGGGATTTGTGCACCTATGGAAGGAAGGAGAGTGATGATTAGTGGGATTGCGGAGGGTGAGGTGAACGCGGGGAATGTGAACCCGAGGATAAGATCCGATAATCGGCGGGACATGTGGATGCCAGCTGAGCGGCCGAGAGCGAAATCGAGCTTGTAAAGGCATGCTTACGTCCGTAGGGTCTACATCACCCTGAATAATGTTGAGAATGGAGATGTAGCAGCTGGTCTTGCTCGGAAGCGTAGAGACCATGCGGTTCTTCGGTTGTAGCAGTCGCCGCATGACGTCGAGCACAGTGGTCTTGCGGATCGTTTTAGCCTGCACGAGAAAGTAAGAGTGGTGGGCAAGTCAAAACAGGCACTCGAAAGGTTCGACGTAGGCTTTGCCGATGATAGCATCCCTCTTTCCATGCACCGAAAAATCGCTCACCTTGTTTGGCTCCGCCGTGGTGAATGGCGTGTACGCAGTCATGAGGAAGTGAGCTCGTGGAGTGGGGATCAGAGAGGCGATCATGCCGACGAGGTCGTTGTTCATGTAGCCGGGGTACCTCAGCGTCGTCGTGCTAGCCGACATAACTGTCGAGACCTGTATCGTATACCGTCGGAAGGGGCGTCCAAGTCAATCAAACTCATCGTGAATGGAAAGAACTGGACAGGCAAGGGCTCAACGCACGAGCTGGTTTGTCTGCTGGTACGTAGGGTCCTGAATATGCAGTCGATCCGCGGCGATACGGGATAGCGCGCCGTTATCGAGGACGACAACCGAATCAGCGTGGTTGACCAGCCGCTTGAGCGTTAACAGACTGTTGTACGGCTGTACGACCACATCGGAAACTTCTGAGTCGTTCGGGAAGACCGAATAGGTCTGGATAAGCTTCTTGGGGAACCTGTCGTTCAGTCGTTCGAGCAAATATGAGCCCAGGCCAGAGCCCGTGCCGCCAGCGATGGAGTGAAGGAGCATGAAGCCCTAGCGGCGAAGAAACAAGCAATGAGCGGCTGTCTAGTGTGCGGCAGGATCCACCGGGCGGATCCAACCATGTCTCAAAAATTGGTGGATTTGCTCGGGACTCACCTCCAGCGAGTCGCTACCATCCGCCTCCCGATCGATCATATCGAACAGCTCCTCGTACTTGGAGTTGGCATGGCTGTGACCGGAGGCCCAGATGTTACCGGCGCCGCCGCCTTGGTCGAGCTTGAGGATATTCTCCGGATTGTAAAGTTTCTTGTACCTGCCACTCATGATGTTACCAATGACCTAAGAACACCCCAGAAGCGTTTCAAGGAAGGTAAGGAATGCTGGCGTAACAAAGCGCCAGTCTTCTGCTCCGCCATTGACTGTGAATGGCACGAGGCCGCTCACCCTGGGCTCCAGATCGACGAGGATAGCACGCGGCACGTAGTGCTCATCGTCGGCCTGATAAAAAAAGACGTCCTTGCGGTCTCCCACGTCTTGGGCCCACTCCTCTACCGTACCCTCCTCGCTGATGCCGTGCTCATTGCAGAGCTGTTGCCAGAATTCGGAGCCGACTACAGATTTGCAGGTAGAAAACAGGAGGGAATAGGCAGAAAAGAGTCGGTGAGAATCAAGAAGAGCGAGAGCAAGCACGCACAAGATAGACCAGACGACCACCTCCATCTTGCCAGCTTGGCTCTATCTATTAATCTTTTCGACACTCACTCTGGTTGCCGCATTGGCCCGCTTGAAGGGTGATGAGCTCGCGAGGCATGATGATTGCGCGAGCTGGGAGCCAAGCGAGGGGACGCCAACTGGAAGCGTATGTTCGTACCTTTCTTCCGTATTTCCTCCTTCTCCTTTAACCTGCGACTCGTGATGATGGTCAGATTCTGGTGGCCTCGTCGTCGACCACGTCCCTCTGATCGTATTCCTCTCAGCCGCGCACCTCTACGTCCGCCTTCAACGCGTACGAGCGCGTATACCGCGAGCCATAGAAGTAGGGTTACCATCACGTGCATGTAACCCTACCGTTTGCACTTGTCGCTGCGGCGGCTGCTTCGAAAAATTGGAGCTGGTTGTCGAGGTCGACGACGGCAGTCAGCGTCGGCGGCAAGTCGCTTCTTCTCCAACCTCCGATCTCTCTTTTTCCTTCTCACCTGCTCTCGACTTGGCTCAAACAGCAGCCTTTCCGAGTCTTTTTGACTACGCACTTCTTTCTTTCTCCTTGTCATAGCAATGGGCTTTGGCGGTGAGTTTGCCGTCTGCGACGATGCGCTCAAGAAGCTCTGCATGCTGACCACCGTTCATGCGGTTGTGCTCCCGCAGATCGTGGCGGTAGAGGAGGGCGTGGTGGTGGACGTGGTGGCGGCCGCGGTGGTCCTCCCGGTCGAGGCGGTCGTGGCGGCGGTCGTGGCGGCTTTGGCGATCGTGGCGGCGGCAGGGGTGGTGAGTGACGGTTTTTCCTGATACAAATTCGCTTGGGCTTTGCATGCTAACATGGGCCTGCTTGCTTTATACGTTCTGCTCCATATCCAGGTCGCGGAGGTGGGTTTATATGTCCTTTTTTTCATTACTTTTCACCTGCAGACTCTCGCCATTTTGCTAGAGCGTTCGACTGACGTTTACCTTCCCTCTGCTCGTCTCCTCTAGGCGGTCGCGGTGCAGCTGGTGGTCGTGGCGCCAGGGGCGGTCGCGGCGCCAGGGGTGGTGGACGCGGTGGCGCCAGGGGCGGCTCGAACGTGGTCGTGAAGCCTCACCGTCACCCTGGCGTCTTCGTGGCTGAGGGCAAGGAGCACCTCCTTGTCACCAAGAACCTTGCCCCCGGCGAGTCCGTGTACGGCGAGAAGCGCATCTCTGTCGAGGGGCCCGATTCGACCAAGATCGAATACCGTGTTTGGAACCCTTTCCGCTCCAAGCTCGCTGCTGGCATCCTCGGCGGTTTGGACGCAATCCATATCAAGCCCGGATACAAGGTCCTCTACCTCGGTGCCGCCAGCGGTACCTCCGTTTCTCACGTCGCCGATGTCGTAGGTCCGGAGGGAACTGTATACGCTGTCGAGTTGTGAGTGTCGACCAGGAGTGCTTGAAGAGGTCGAATGGGTCGCCGAACTGAACTCCTGCATTGCGTTCTCCTTTGTTCTAGCTCCCATCGTAGCGGTCGTGACCTGATCAACATGGCCAAGAGGCGCACGAATGTGATTCGTGAGTAGTGCTATCTATCGTTTCCTACACGGACGACGACACTCATGGTAGTTGTTCAATTTGATTGACAGCTATTGTCGAGGAGTAAGTGATCTTCCCCACTCGGTTGGGCACCTCTTGTACCCTGCCTGCTGATCATTTCGTCCCTCGGATCCGGTAATTGTTCTACGCTTCATAGCGCTCGGCACCCGCAAAAGGTAAGTTGCCACTGAACTCGGACTAAATCGCAGAAGATCACTGACTTGGCGGCCACTTTCAATCTCACTTGCAGTACCGCATCCTGGTGCCTATGGTTGACTGCGTCTTTGCAGACGTTGCCCAGCCTGACCAGGCCGTGAGTTGTTGGTCCTCAATAGCTGAGCATCGTCGCGGTCGCTGATTTTTTTGTTCGAATTTTTTTTTTCAATCCCTCATGCGGCGGAACAGCGAATTGGTGAGCGAACGTCACTTCTGTATTTCCTGAGAAAGCCAGAACACCCAACTGATCCCCGCACCATACCTTCCCTACTCCTGCCCCTGTCCTATTCTCTCCCCCACAGTCGCCCTTAACTCCCATCACTTCCTCAAAAACGGTGGGCACGCAGTCATTTCGATCAAGGCCTCTTGCATTGACTCGACCGCGCCTGCCGAAGCCGTCTTCGCATCCGAGGTCAAGAAGCTGCGTAAGTCTTATTTTCTACCTCTAGCACGGGACTGTGGTCATCATCGCGGATCATATCGAGTTTGGGGCGTCTCACTTACACTTTTTGGGGGCGTCTGCTTGTCGCTCGCAGAGACGGAGAGCTTCAAGCCGCGAGAGCAGCTCACGCTCGAGCCGTACGAGAGGGGTGAGCTGCTCCTCACACTATCCCTCTATCCGTCGTCTCTCGCAAGCCAACCGCTTTTGCTAACGTATACACTCGCGCTTGGTCACCTGATCTTTAGACCACGCTATGCTCGTCGCTCAGTACCAGAGGAACAAGGCGTGAGCGCCTTGCCATTCCCCGTGAGTCCATTTCCTCTTCTTACAAACCCTTATTCTTTATCAGCCCTTGACGGCGGTGACCAACTTTGCACATTTTGCCACACCTTCGCGTAGGCCATGGTATTCATGCGAATTCCTCTTCCTTCTCTCCGTCTTGTACGATAGCCTCTCCGTGCTCCCAGATTTCTCAACTATGCTTCTCCACTTCCTCTCCCCATCTTTCGTTCGTGGTCTACTTTGCGCATGGTCTTTTCGCGCACATATGCATGCCTTTCCGTGAGAAATCCGCCGTTCCGATTGGTACGGCACGGCTGGCCTAGACGAGTCTTTCTCCTCTTTAAACGTCGAGAGTAGGATCATATCGAGCGCTTCGATTACTCGTACACTTTACGACGCCGCCGACGGAAATGTGCCCAAGTCTACAGAAGGACCCATCAACTCGCCCCCATCCCTGTCGCTGACGAGTCGGCCAAAGAAACAAAAGGGGAGGCCAGTCCCAAAAGCCCTCTTTCTCTCCTCGCTGCACTTGCCGTCAATGACCGAGGAGCTCCTTGAACTCGCCAGACTCGATGCTCTCTTTGAGGATGTCGAGCCCGCCGATGAGCTCGCCTTTTACGTAGATCTGAGGGTACGTCGGCCAGTCGGAGAACTTCTTGAGGCCTGCATGGACGGAGAGGCGCGGAAGACAGATGAAATCGGTTTGAGACCGACGTCGGATTCGAAAGGCCTCTTAATGATAGGTGCGCCGGAGAAGACGAGGACATGACGCGTAAACTCACCCTGCCGGACGCTGTCATCGCTCAAAATATCGAAGTAGCCATAGCTGACGCCCTCCTCCTTGAACAACGCTACCGTCTTGGCGCTGAACCCGCACCTTGGCTTCTCAGGTTCACCCTTCATGAAAAGCATCACGTTCTCTCTCGATACCAAATCTTTCAGTCGCTTCTCCAGCTCTTCCGGGGTCTCCTCCCGGCCCATTGCACCCGCGCCCACTTGACCTGCCGGATGAGGCGCGGCCTGAATGGCGCCTGCCGCGTCCGCGCTGCCGTTCACGGGAGTGAAAGTAGAGGGGGCAGCGGCAGGAGCAGCGGTGGACTTGGAAAGAGAAGTGGTCTTGGACGGAGTGGCCGAGGCATGTTGAGCGATGGCGGAGGAGAGAGCGGAGGCGTTGGCGCCGGATATGCGCGAGAGGAGGGTGTGGCCCTGTGTAGTTGGGATAGAAAGGGAGGAAGCAAGGCTAGGTGAGCAAATTGGACCATTGAAACAGTGTCGAAGCAGCAAAATAGTATAAAATCTACTGTCTCATCCCATTAACTCACTCGAAGAAGAATGAAAAGAGGCACGGCTTCGACATCGAACGACTCGGAGATGTCTGGCAGCGACTCGGCCTCAATCTGGATCCGATACCCCGTCGTGTGAGAAGACAGCTCCGTAATGGTCAGAGAGATCTGGGAACTGGCAAGCAACAACGGAACAACGACGGAAGAGCACACTCACGTTTAGGAACAAAACACTTTGATACCTCTTGGCAAGCTCGCTCACCACCTCGTTCATCTGCTCGCACGGCTCCGCCCACTGGGCCCAGAAGTTGAGCAGCGAGACGCGGTTGAGGTCGGCCTCGAGAAGAGACTTGAAGTGCTCCGGGGAGGAGACGGTTACCGGTGCGGACGCATCCATGGCGAGTCGAGTCGAGTCGAGTCGAGTCGAGTCGAGCGAGCGACGCAAAGGGCGTATGTGGCGAAGGGTTGAGGTGTGAGAAACGGATGGTGGTCTTGAAGTGGAAGAATGGCGACATCTGATCGGAAAACAAGCTACGGCCGAATGAAGCACGTGATTATCTCCATAAAATAAATGGTGCATCACGTGATTGCACTTTCTCATTACAGTATTTCCACCGGCTTCCATAACCTCTCACTCCGTTGACTTCTGCAACCACCATGGCGTCCTCTTCATCTGACTTCAAGCCCCTCTCGTCGAAGGAGTACGACGAGCTGACTCCCGAGGAGCAAAAGACGTATGACTCCAAGGCTAGGGCGAAGGAGGTGGAGGAGCAGGCAGCGCTGCCGTACAAATGGGAGCAGAAGCTCGAGGAGGTGGACGTCACGGTTCCAGTACCCAAAGGCACGCGAGCGAGAGACTTAGTCGTCGAAATTAAGAGGAAGAGGCTGAAGGTCGGGCTGAAAGGGAAGGAACCGATTGTTGACGTAAGTAGACTGGCCAGCGGGATCATCGCGCCTGGCCTTGAGCTGCCACATTCGCCGGGCCGGTCGCCTCCCCTCGCACAGAACGCTGAGTCTCACATCGGAATGACTCGGCCATTTTAGGGAGAGCTTTCTCGGGAAATAAAAGAGGAGGAAAGCACTTGGTCTATTGGTGAGCGCTTTCCGGTGGACTTGTCCGGGCTCAAAGCACAGGAGCTTGAGTCTGACCGCCTCGCGCACCCCTTGCCGCCAATTTCTCTCTTTCCGCCACGTCGCATGCGCTCCTTCTCTTCGGGCACAACAGAGGACCAGTGCTTAGTATCTGTGCATCTGGAAAAGGTCAACCGATCCGAATGGTGGCCGAACGTGATTACCTCTCACCCCAAGATTGACACCACTAA
This sequence comes from Peribolospora baueri, assembly GCA_029717555.1. Classification (NCBI taxonomy): domain Eukaryota; kingdom Fungi; phylum Basidiomycota; class Peribolosporomycetes; order Peribolosporales; family Peribolosporaceae; genus Peribolospora; species Peribolospora baueri. Next base: position 105,623 of record JAMDHS010000009.1, on the reverse strand, counting down.
GATCGTGCCCGAGACGAGCAAGCTCAGCGACCTTGACGGGGAGACAAGGTGAGCGCCTGCTTTTGCGGCCCGTCGTAAGCAAGGCCATTTTTTTCGCTTTTGTGGCGGTTTGACCTTTTCATACTTGACTTGGCTTGGTTTGGCTGAAACGATCGCTATGCGTTTTTATCCACCGTGCAGGGCGATGGTCGAGAAGATGATGGTGAGAACCTATGTTTGCTAGGAAACAGAGATGGCTCGGAGCCGAGCGAACGCGGTCGTTCACCCCTCCTCGGTCTTTTACTGGCTTGCTTGCCACTGACAGTTTGAAAATCAGCAGAAGCAACTGGGCAGACAAATAAGGTGACCGTGACACAGACTCTCCCTTGTGGGCACCCGAGTGTTTTTAGGGCCGTGCGAGTTAGGCTACAATGCAGCGAGATGGCTGAGTTACGTGGACGGCTGAGGTAGACAGGCTCTGAATGCGAAATCAACGTGTGAGGCGATAAGAAAGACAAAGACTCTTAAAGTCGTCACATGGAAGGAAGGAGGGTCGAAAACGAAAAGGTGGACGCAAGAGGTGCCTGCTCGCTAGTCCGCTTGTGTACTGTCTACGGATCTGCTAGGGATCATCGGAGTGAAGGACTAGCTCTTCCTTTGTTCACGTCTTCCCGCCCTCTGCTCTCCCTCTCCCTCCTCTTCGCTCTGCAAGGCGCTCGAAGTCTCCCCGAGACCAAACACCGCCTCTTGTCTCCTGCGCGCCAGCAGTTCGGCCTCGGTCAGGAATGCCACGCTATCCTTGCCGCTGTTACCGTTGCTCTTCCCGCCACAGTTGTGCTCCGACTCCCCTGGCCTTCCCGGTGAACCATCCACGGAACGCGGAGCCTTTCGCATGGCACTTGAAAGACTCCGAGCAGCCGCGTTCGAGCGCCACAGCGGCGGTGTGGACGGCCTACCGGGCCCTTCGAGGCTCTGCGGACGGCGCGAGGGCAGGTTGAGCAAGGAAGCGGGAAGGGGCCCCGCACGCACGCCCGATCCCGCGCGTCCATGTTCCTTCGAGTCTACCACCTCTTCGTCGGCGTCCTCCGTGCTCGCGCTCTCGGTTTCGCCCATTCTTCTCCCCACTGAGGACGGTGGCAGAGGAGAAAGCTCAAAGCGCCCTTCGGTGCTTTCGTTCAGAGCCGAGGCCACAGAAGAAGCTGTAGGCAAAGTGGTCGACGGAGACACGCTGCCGTCGGTGTCGTCTGAAGTCATGGTCGCCGGCGCCTGTGCTCCAGTGAGACCATGACGCGAGGGCGCGGCGCTGACGATGGAAGCGACCTTCTTGGCGTCCGTGACGAACGGAGCAGCTGCGTCCAAGGGAGAGGCGTCCACCATATCTGATTGGAGCTTGGCTTTGGCGGTCTCCGCGCTGCCCATCGAAATGGTCGACGGGCGGCGCTTCTTGGTGGAGAAAGAGAGCACCTCTTCCGGCTCCGAACTCTCCGACTGAGAAACAGTGAACCCGGCGACAGAGAGAGCGGTCGACCGAGGCGCGTGCGCGGAAGGGTCGACTGGTGCGCCCTCGATCGTCGGAGGAGGCGGCACTTTTCGGCGCGAGGAGACGGATCGGTCCTCTCCGCTCTCAAGGGGTGGCCGCGGAGCGTGCTTGTCGAAGCAGTCGATCATCCACTCACCGAGGTCGGTAATGGCGCCCTTTGCCTCGGGCATGATCGCAGGCACTGCCGACACCCACGGCGAACGGATCCATCAATCAGCTCGGCTGTCTTCAAAGCGATCCAAGTGAATGCTCAAGACGCTCGCTCACTCTGCATGAACCCATGAGACCAGCCGAGGTATATCTTCATAGAGATCCAATCGCTTTCGTCCTCCTCCTCGATCGGATCCCGTCGAGAGCCGGATCGACCCTCACCTTCGCCCCTCACCACCACCTTGCCCGCCCTCCTCTTACGCTGGACTTCGACCTTGCGCGCCAGTTTCGCCTGGCGGATGCGTCCTGCGAAGATGATGGTGTCGTCGCACAGCGGGTCCTTCTCGCCGCAGATGAGCGACACGGGCGGGAAGTGCGCCAAGAGGCGGTCGGGGGCGAGGACGGGGGAGAGGTAGTAGTCCGATTCGAAGTCAGGTTTGAGCCGGGGGCCGATGTAGAGGATGGCCATTGCGCGGAGCTGTGGAATGGGCGAGAGATTGAATCGGTCGGTCAGGCACGAGCCCTGCGCTACCAATCTACCGACGCTAGCCGACGCAAACGGGCGACATACCATGCTTGGCGAGATGATTCTGTCTTGGAAGAAGCCGACATGGCTGGTCATCGTGAGTCTCGTACCGATGGGCGCCTTCCTTGATGCCGCGCGCTCCTTGACTCTGCTCGCTTCCTCCTCCGCGGCCTCCTTGAGCTTCGCTTGCTCCTCCTCCAGCATCGCGTCGTGGTCTAACGCTTCCGCTTCGTCTCCAGGCCCCTCCTCCCCGGCCTCGGCACCCTCCTCTTCGTCTGCCTCCTCGAGTATGTCTTGCTCACGCCGCGAGATCTCGGGAGAGAGCATGGGAGGAGGGGCCAAAGAAGTCTGCTCCGGAAAGCGCACGCGCAGTCCGAGCGGCTTGTCGCTATCTCGCAATGGCTCCTCCTCCCGTTCCTGCTCTCCGTCTTGCCTTTCGCCCGCTCGGCGACCCTCGTCGTCCGCCTCGGCGCCCGGATCTGTAGAGATGTCGTGCCTCCGGAACCAGGTGTGTCTCCTTTGTCTCATCGTTAGAGGTGCGGACGCTTCGGTCTTGTCGTCACCGAGACGCAGTCCTCCTCTCCAGCTATGTTTCCTCGCGGGCCGCCTCACGTCCTCGGTGACGCTCAGCGGGCTACGGTGGCTCATGTGGTCCTTATGCTGAGCGAGCCTAGCGAGTCCGGGGACGTTGGAGCCGCTCTGCTCGCGCTGCATAACGCTCAGGCTCCGCGGGCTCATCCACGATGTAAAGTTAAAGTTGAGCGCTGGATAAGAGAGCACGAGGCCGATTGGTCGGGGCAGCGGGGGTTGGTCCGGGTGAAGAGCGGCAAACTCGAGAATCTTGAAGGTGATCGCGCAGATCAGATTGCCGCCCGCCGAGTCGCCGCTGAGCAGGATGCGAAGCTGCTGGCTCTTGAGGCCCAGGACGCGGCCGTTGGTCTCCACTAGCGTGCGATAGGCGTCGAAGCCTTCTTCGATGGCCCACGGGTAGGGATACTCTGGAGAAGGGGCAGGGGGGGAGAATGGAAACGGAGTCGGAGAGGGTTCCTCAGCATCGCGGTGAGCACAAAACCGACCAGGACGTCACACAAGTCTCCTTACCTGGCGCCTTGCCATAGTCTATGCTGAGCACGGGCCTGTGCGTCTGCCTGGCCCACATTCGAAGCCTCTCCTCGTGATGCTCTGGACTCATACAAATGAACCCCCCGCCAGGGAAATCGAGGATGATCTCTTCGCACGCTGCAAGCTCGGCGGCAGTGAGGGGCGAGAAGAGGAAAGCGGAGATAGGAGCGTGGTGGTAGGGTTTGTAGGAAGGGCGCGGGAGGAGGATGCGTCGGACTAGCGGAAGACTGGGACGGTGTGGCCAGGAGAATAGCTTAAGGATCGGGTTCGAGGTCTTCTCCCAAGTTGTACGAAGCATTTCCACCGTGCAGAGCGCTCTCATTTTGCGGAGCTGCGAAAGCGTCCAGACGTGGACGAGGGATTGGGTGATGAGAACTGAGAAAACAGATAGGAAGAGCTCCCGTTGCGTGGACGAATGCGCTCTCACCTTCTCGTCCGCCTCGTTGGCATAAATCAGATAATAGCCGGAAAAGAGGACGGAGAAGATGTGCCGAACCCAGAGAGGCCGAATGGGCATGGCAGTAGCAAAGCCGGCATCGAGAGCAGTTGTTATCCAAGTGGCGCGGTAGTAGGAGCGAGAGTACTAGCGAACGATAGCAAGCGGCAAAATCTGAGGGCGTGAGTGGGGCGCAAAGGGAGATAGACGGACGAAAATGGTCTCACCAGCCTAGCGAGGGGTTCAGGAGCTGTGCGAGAAAAAAAGAAAGCATCGCAGCCGCGAGCCGGTCACGTCAGCCAGTTGACCATCTGGGGAAGAGAGCGAGCAGTGGCCAAAAGCGCACCTGAAAGGCCAAGAATAGAGTCGAGATGGCGCACAGCATACATGATGGTCAGGGTGGAGAGGATGATCTGGTACGGAGAGAAGCGCCCTGAGCGAGACGACCGGCGCACGTCCAAATCAGTCTCATGGCGAGAACGTTGTCGGACAGACCATGCTCGCGGTCGAGTCGGCAGACTCACTAAGCTTGGCGTTGGCCCTCTGCACCAGAGGAACTTTCCTCGGTCCGTCCCTCCTAGTGACCTTGAGAACGCCAGTCCAGAAAAGGATGACGAGGAAGACTTGGGTACGCTTCCACGCCGTCGACGGGCGTCCTAGGAGGTGGTCGATCATCGTAGACGGGTGCTTGAATTTGAGACGTGAAGCCGACTGAGTCTAGGAATCAACTTGTGCACTGTGTGAATGGACTGAGATGGGAGCGAGGTGAGGAAGGGTTGGCCGCGCGCCTGCTTCGTACAAGGGAGCGCGAGTTGGCTCGAGCAGACGCCAAGGCCGCGCCTTCTAGCTAGACACCCAACGGACGGATTCCTCTCCGATAAATGTTGGTGGCTACGGGGAGGTAGGAAGCAAAGATAGAAAGGAAGCGAGAAGGAGATGAGTAGGCAGAGGGAAGGGACGGTAGAGAGAAGGAAAGGCAAAGGTGTGGACGAGGTCGGTGGACGTGGACGAGATGAAGAGGACCGGAGTGACCGCGGTCGCCGTTCTCGACACGTCCATACAATACCTTCCTCGTCCAGCGCATTGACCTGACCCCGACTGATCGGCAGACGTGTACACTGCAGTGCTCCAAGATGCTCACGCTTTTCCGACGGCCTTGCCTCTGCCGTCGACTCGACGACGTACTCTCGTTGCCGGCAAGGCTGACTGGCTGGCTGGCTGGCCTCCGAAGCTTGACCAAGCTCGTGAAAATGGCACTCGAGGCGGAGTATGACGTCAAAGGAAGGACCGGACCACGTGGTCGGCACGTGAGCGCACGTGAATCTTTTTGCCGCCGGGATGCACGTGAGTATGTTCTTGATCGGAGCGTCCCCTGGCCTCTTAATCAGCAACCATCCACACCACCCCGCGCCGATGACCTGATGATGGCCTCGCACATGTCCTCCGTCGTCCCATCGCCGAGCCCATCGGCACCGTTCTTTCCTCCGCCAACCGTCCCACATGACCACCTTTATCAACCGCCCTGAGTCGCCCTTCCGCGACCCGTCTGCTTCTGAGCACAGGCGTTTCAAGGGCAAGCTCACGCCGTCCCATCTCTCCGCCACTCCGTCGCCCCTTTCTTCACCGGCACCTTCCCCTTCTTCTTCTTCACCCCCGATTTTCTCTACAGGAGATCTTGGTGGTGAAGAAGCAGAGGAGGCGAAGAGACGAGGCAGGACGGAGGAGCGGGAAGGGAAAGAGTGGAGACCGAGGTTCAGTCCGAGCCACCTCAGCGTCACCCCTCCCAGGCCTCCTGGCAAACAGAAGGGAGTCGATGAGAAGGAACAGGTGGGCCTGCATGATGAGGCTGGACGCCGCACTGGAGTCGTTTCCACCTCTATATCAGCGAGGGCTCACCGATCCTGTCCTCCCGCTCCGTCGGCGTCTCCGCCTGTACCTTATTAGGTTGCGGCCAAGCGGCCGTCGGACAAGGAACCTGTACCGGTGAACCAGCCGGTGTCAACTCTCGCCCCCCTTCCGCCCGATCTTTCCAAAGTGTTACCCGAAAAGGCGCCTCGATCAGCGTACGTCAAAGACAAGGGCGACGAAACGCCTGGCGCTGAGCTCTCCACGCCACCCACGCCTTTCTCTTCCCCTTCTGGCACTAGCTTCAGCGATGAAAAGGAGCCGGAGCCGCTCGTCGAGCCCGAGACTTCACCTCCAGTTATCGACTTTGTTCCCTCACCCTCGCCTCCTGCCGTCAATCCGGTGCGTCTTCCGGTGCGCGCGACGGCGTTCAAGATCCCCACCGATGGACTCAACCCCAATGCAGAGCCGCACGGCCTGCCTTTAATCGTTTGGAAGCACGCCTTCGACGACCTCGTCCTCCCGCCTGGCACTCCTCTGCCGCTGAGTCGACCTGGCACTCCTTCATCGACCTCGTCACCTACCTCCTCCTTGTCTTCAGTCTCTTCACTCTTAGGAGGGGAGGACTTGGCGCCTTTTCCTGCCGAGCACCGCGGCCCAGGTCAACGGCTCGCCATCCCGCCACCTCTTGACCCGGCCAAGGTGGAGGCGCGGCTCAAGTCGAACGGGTGGACGCCAGCGTGGAGGTACAGGATGTACCAGCAGAGCCACTACCACAGCACGACGCACGAGTGCCTCGCCGTCTACTCCGGCCGCTCCACCCTTCTCCTCGGCGGGCCAGCGAACCCGGAGCGTGTGACGATTCGCGTCAAGGTTGGCGACGTGCTCCTCCTTCCCGCCGGGTACGCGCATTGCTCGCTGCCATCGTCGTGGAGCGTCGCGGATGAGAGCGCTGAGGAGAAGGTCGGCAAGGAATTCGACATGGTCGGCGCGTATCCGCCCCATCGGACGAACTGGGATCTGCGCTTCGGCACGGACGAGAAGCAGTGCAGGGAGGACACGGAGACGATCCGGGAGTGGATTGAGGAGGACACGAGGGAGGCGATGAAGCGCGAGGGATGGGGCGTCGGCTTGGGCACCGACTGCGCCGATCCCGTCGAGGGATGGTTCGAAGAGGGCGCCGTGGCCAAGTTCTGGATTCGCAACGAGGAGCCGCCGACGGTCGAGTTTGTGAGGGGGTGAGCCAATGAAACGACGTCGATGTTGTGTACGGTGCCTTCCCGCTTCCTTGTAATTTTTTTCCGAACTCCGTTTGCATACGTCGTCTCGGCCGCCTCATCGGCGGCCACAACTGTAGCACGCAATAATTATCCGGCGCGACGACGTCCTTGTATCATACATATCATACGACACTTAACTCCCTTCCTTTTTTGGCGCTGCTCCGAATCAAAGTTGTGAGCGCAATCATCAGCATCATTCGATTGCGACCACGATATGACACTAGCGTTACATGGGGCATGAGGGCATGAGGGACGGATGTGGATGGGTCGGAATTTTCTATGCTCCCGGATCTCCATCTATCTGTCCCGAGACGGCCCCGGCCGTATATCGACACTGATTGCTCTCCGGATAGCCTCCAGGCCGGCCGCAGCGCAGCCAGCGCCGGTAGTCGCCTAAACAAAGGTAATCGTATGAATAGAGGGAAGTGAAACGCTTGGGAATACTTCCGTTTGGGAGATCGACAATAGGAGGGACGAGGCTAGCGGCCCTTTACTTCTTGCTTTCTTTCTTCCATCAATACCCGGGGTCGTACGGAGAGCACTCGATTGCGGCAAGGCGGTTGAAATGTGACATCCTCCGCAAGTGGTGCGGGGGCTTCCTCGCACGGCGGACGCACCTCACGGAAGGTGCAATTATCGACCACCTCACGCCGGGGGGGGGGCCGGCGGCAACAGGCATGATGACCACATGCACAGGCCGCGGCTCGTCCCGACGAGTCGAGTCGAGTCGAGACGAGCGAGTCGGTTGGACGGACGAACGGACGGATGGACGAACGAACGAGTCGTGCCGTTCGCCTCCTCATCGCTTTATAGCTCACCCCTTCGAACTGCTGGCCAGCTGCCCTAAGCACTGCCGCTCTTGCCCCCCCTCACCATGCTCTCTGCCAACACGCCCAAGCCCACGTCCTTCGTTCAGCTCGCCGATCTTCCCGGTGGTCGGCCGCCGGTGCTTGCCAGGCCGCTTGCTGCACTCGCAGACTGCGATCTCCCCGACGTCGTTCGCCGCTTCCTCTCCGCTTTGTTCGGCATGTTTGGGCGCCTCGGCGGTGCCGCCGGCGAGTCCCAGACTTCGGCCGCCCGTCTCGACGGTTTTTTCCTCCCCGAAGCGCTCTGGCAAGATCACCTCGCTCTCACCTCCACCCTCCGCACTCTCTACTCGTCGCCCGCCATTGCCTCGGCCCTCGCCGCTCGTGTACCCCGCGCACAACCGTCCCCGCTGAACTACATCGGCGGCTCCGCACACCTCGTCGACGTTGCGCCCCAGCTCGGATGGCTGCAGGCCGCGTTCTGCTTCGAAACAAGAGGCGAGCCCAAGGCGAATTGCTCCGGGCTCGTCACGCTCGTCCCGGCACAGCTCTCAGAGAGTGGAGAGGTCGTCTGGAAAGCGTGGACGTTCACTACCTTCCTCGAGTCTTTCACCGGCCTGCCCCCGCCTCTGCATGACCCCGCGTCCTTCCCGCCCTCGGCCGGCCTGGACGCCGCGACAGGGTCGCCTTCGCACACCATCGAGCATCCCATTCCTGTCCTCATCATCGGAGCGGGCCACTCGGGACTCGGGCTCGCCGCGCGACTGAGGTCCTTCGGCGTGGAGAGCTTGGTCGTGGAGCGGAACAAGCAGGTGGGAGACAACTGGAGGAACCGATACGAAGGACTGAGGTTGCACACGATCCGAAAGTACTGTAAGTGCCCCGTCGACTCGCCACCAGCGCCACCTTCGCTCGCCTTTCCCTCGCACCGTCAGCTGAGCCCCGAGAGTGCGCTTGCTCTTTTCTCTTTAGCCAACCTTCCGATCCTCTCGTATCCTCCTCCCGCGTCCGATCCCACGTGTTATGACCTGCTCTCGGCCGAAGACCTCGCCGCCTTCTATCCCAAGTACGCCTCGCAGCTCGGTCTGTCCGTGCTCACGTCGGCCACGCCCACGCGCGCTTCGTTTCACGAGAAAGGTGTCTGGGAGGTGGAGGTCCAAGTGGCCGACGCGACAGGGGAGAAGACGAGGACGATTTGGGCCAAGCATCTGGCACTCACCACGGGATTCCTGGGTTCGCCGAGGGCGATACCAGACCTGGAGGGGACTGTGAGTGAAAACGACCGCCGCCGGTCCTCCTTCCGATGCTGAACCAAACTCTGCTTTCTCTGTTCCTCGTCATTCCTCTACCAGGACGTCTTCAAAGGCGCTTCCCTGCACAGCGCCGAATACGTCAACGGCCTTCCCTTCAAGGGTAAGGCGGCCGTCGTCGTGGGCACTGCCAATTCCGGTGCGCTCCCATCAGCAAAACTGTCCTGCTCTCGCTCCGCCTAGTTCGACTCAAACGTCCACAGACGTTGACGCCTCCCTTCTCCCGTCACCGACACAGCTCACGACATCGGAGAGAGCCTTGCAGACGCCGGCGCGAGCAGTGTGACCATGGTACAACGCAGTCCGACTTGGGTCCTTCGTATGAACCAGGCGGCTCATGGTCAAGGCAGTGAGTCTCCGCCGCCCGCCCAGGGTCCACATGCCCCACGAGGCGGTGGAATATTCCGCGAGATCGACCCCTTCGCTCACACCTTCTCTGCTTCTCCGCCATCTCATGTGCCGATCGCAGTCTTCTATAACGATCACATTCCTCCAGATGTTGGTGACCGACTCCACTTCGGCACCCCACTCGCCATCCACCGTCTCCTCCAAATGGGAGCGAGCGCCCAGCAAGCCCAAGAGCCTTCGTGAGTCTTTTTTCTCCCTGTTTCATCACGTTCCCTTTCCCAACTTGAGAAAAACGTGACGTAGGCTCACTTGCTCGACCCGCCGCCGCCCCCCCACTCGTCGGCCATGGGTACGTACCGGCTACGCCTTCAGGGACTTTTTTGACGGACTGGAAAAGGCCGGGTTCAAGGCTGAGCGTGTGGGCGACCTCTTCCACCACATCTTGGTGCGAGGCGGCGGCCAATGCTTAGACACGGGCGGCTTACAAAGGATCGCTGACGGCGAAGTGAGTCGTCGTCCGTCTCTGCGCGTCTCCTCGGCTCACCCTTCTCGGTCCTGGCTTTTCCTGATGGACGAAACGGGCGTGGCGGTTGGATTGGACCGGTGTCGCGTCATCCTCTCTTCCCGTTTTTTTTTTTTTTGGACCGAACCAGATCAAGGTCATTTCCGGCACGACGATTCGACAACTCCGCCCGGAAGGCATCGTCTTTGAAGACGGAAGGACGTTGGACGCCGACGTGATCGTCTGGTGTACGGGGTGAGAGGCGCCTGCGACTCGCCCCTCTCTCCTTTTGGCCGGATTCAACAGCTGACGATCGAGCGAGCGATGATCCATCGATGCCTCATCTCGAGCTTAGATTCGAAAAGTACAACATCCGTCGAGAGATCGAGAAACTGGTGTCGCCCCAAGTCGCCGCTCGCGTCGGCGAGACTGGCGGTGTCGACTCGGAGGGGCAAGTTCTTGGCTTGTATCGGCACACAGGCGGTGAGTGCCGAAGCGAAGCCGTACAGCACCGGCAGCACGTTCCACGGTTGGCAGGTCTTCCCTGACCCGTCCTGTCCTCCCTTCCTTGGTCCGGTTTATCACACCCCACTTTCAGTCCCTCATCTCTGGCTCCACGGCGGCGACGTGAGTGTAGCTTCTGCGGTCCTCGATTCGATAGGCGCCCCAAGACGTCTTCCTACGAATTTTTTTTTGTTTTTTTAGTAACCCTTCTTTTCATCTTGTCCTTTCCCGCGCGAGAAAGACGGCCTTTGCGCGCTACTACTCTCGGGTCGTCGCGCTTCAAATTCAAGCCAGTCTCCAAGGCGACTTGCTGTCCGAGCCGTACACGGACGACGGTCGTGGCTCCCAAGCGAACGGCGCCTGACGCTCGTCTGCGACCCCGTTCTCATGACGTTCGTCGCCCACCCACATCACATGACTGGCGGGGGGCGGGCGCGCTTCGTCCATCTCCTCTGAGCACCGCCACCTCCACCTCGCCTCCGTGATGTAACGTGCTCACGTACATACGCTATCTCTTTCTAGTTTATTGTATTTTTATTCTTTTTTCTCCGCGCCGTTCTTGCGGTGAGCGGCGACATGCACAAAGGCCGCCGGTTAGACTGCCGTCGCTGGCGTGGCGTGCACGCCTGGCGCGGTGAGCGACGCAGGAAAGCCGGCGCCCCTACCCTAGCTATTCTCGCTGCTCGTTCGATCGACTATGCTACATGCGATCCGGAAAATGGTGTGAACCTGGTGACGAGACGAGGCCTTGAACGCACGTACACGGGGGCGCGCCATGTTTTAAGACGTACGTACGTCAGTCACGCTTCGACGGGTCTGCCGCGCTGGTTGGCGGTGCGGAGGCAGTTGTGAACCACCTCGAGCAAGTGGCCGTTCTCCAGCGCCGCCGCCACGCGCTCTTTGTCGTTGAGCTGTTTGTTCACTGCCGACGGACGTCGGGGCAGGCGTGAAGAAGGAGAAAAGGCAAAAGTAGGGGTGGGGGTTGAGACGCGATACGACGCCACCCACCCGCCACCAGGCGACTTGCGGTTGACCTGACTAAACTCACCGGCATTCTCGCTCTGATGCGTGCCCTCCTTGACCTTGATGTCCACCTTGAAACGTTGGGGAAGCGCACGAAGCAGCCGTACTCGTAGCGTCAGCCCTTTTCGGTTCGAACCATGCGGAGGCGGCGGGGGGTTGAAAAGGCGACCAAGGTAGGGTGGGTTAGTCAGTCAGTCAGCTCGTGCAACCGGCTCGTGCGCATCTCTCTCACGTCGCTCGGCCCGCCCACGCCGTCGTGCGCTCACTGCACTCACCGATCAAAGTGGCCATGGAGCAATGTGGAATGGTGGGCGTGAACTCGATGAGCACATGAGGCTGCTTCGTCCCGTGGTCCACCGTGATCTGAGGCGCGGAGACGACGGCGAGCTGTTCCAGCGTCAGAGGGTGTTCGGGGTCGGAGATGGAGCGAAGGAGATCTGCGAGCAAAGAACGGGAAGGAAAAGGCGGGCCGTCCATGCGACGATGGCGAGAAGACGTGAGCGGGGGCGAAAGCAAGCGACGACGGGGACGGTGTGGCACTGACCAAAGATCTCCTTGGAGTCGATCAAGCTGTCCTCCTCCTCCTCTGCCGCCCCGTCGTCTAAGCTCCCAAACTCGTCCTCCCACTCGTCCTTCCTGAGCCGTGCGTCCGTCTGCGCATGGATCACCGGGTTGGGGTTGTCGGCCATGGCTTGCGATGCGAGGGTGGTGGTGGTGGCGACGCCGCTATCGATCTCTCGCTGCTGCTTCTTCCACGACGGCTGATCGATGATCGACTACTCGGCGATTGCTCGTACCCGACGGCCGGCCGGATGTCGATCTTCCGATGCCGTCTTCGACCACTCCGCCTTCCGTCAGCAACGTCTTCGACCACCTCCATCACTCCCTCGCCCCCCCGCCTCGCCAGAAACCCAATAGCTCATGGCAGACGACCCAAAGGACCCAGAGGGCCGGGGGAAAGAGAGGACGTTCCACCATGACGAGCGGCAGACGGGCTACTTTCCTTCCGACGACGTGGAGGGATATCGGTGCGTTCCAGTAACGAGCGAACGGCCAATGTCCGCTTGAGCGCTCTCTCGTCTGCAGAGCCCTCGCTTTGATTCCTCACCCTTTCCTCCTCCCTTCCTTTCCCGTCGTCGCTCCGCCTCGCCTCCTGGCCCCTTTGCAGTCTCGACCTGCAATCCCTAATCTCGAGGCACATGTTCGGAGGCAAGCGACTGCTCTTCGCCCCCGTCGACTTGGCTGCCGGGACGGAGGAGGAGCCGGTACGAGTCATAACGCTGGTACGGGAACCGGTGAGCTGGATGAAGACAGGCTCCGACCGACCGAGGCGCCGGCCCATCTGTGCTTCGTCGCGCTTCTTCGTAGCTCGACCCGGCCGACCGGGCCATTTCACCGTCCTGATCATTCCTTCCTCGCTCCATACACCCTCATCTCCCCCTCACAGGCAGCTGGATCAGAGACCTAGAAAGCTCGTACCCGAACGCGCAGTTTGACGGCGTCGACCTGGTGACGCATCTCTTCTACAAACCCCACGGTCCCAATGTCCGCATCCACAAGGCCGACCTCGTGATTGGGGGCGACGAGGACCGGGGACGGACAGGCGTCATCAACTTACGCACGGACGAGATGGAGGACGATAGGCGGACGCTGCTAGACAGTTGGACGGATCGGTTCGACCTCATCAACCAGCGACTCATGTTCTTTGCCTTCACGCGTGACCAGTGGCGGGTTGCGCTCAAACGGTATTTTCGCCTCCTCAAGCCGGGCGGCTGGATCCAGTTGGGCGAGTTTGATCTCAAGGCGATCGCTGGCGTGTCAGCCTCGGCCTCCTTTCGACGAATTTGACATCTCCCGGTTGTCGGAATATCACGCCAGGCTCGCCCAAAGCGCAAGCGCGACCGCGACCGCGACCGCAGACTCGTCTTCCGCTTCCGGTGACCGCCCTTCTGGCGCACACCCCAACAGTCGCGGTACGGAGGCCGACGGCGACAGCCGTGCGTACACGCCTGCATCGTGGTCGGACGCAGCCTGGGACTTTGCGATGGGTTTTTGCAAGATGCGAAACATTTTCTTCAGCGTCGCCGAGGAGCTGGGCGACCTTTTGGCCGAAGCCGGATTTGTGGATATCCAGTCAGAGGAAAGCATCGTCAGAATGAGCGATGTGCTCAACATTCCTGGTCGAGGCGAAGACCCGCTGGCCGTCCCGCGATGGGCCTACGCCTCTAACGTCACCGCCTCCGTTAAACCGCGCCAACTCGGCATTGGGAGCCCGGAGGCCTGGGACACCGTCCTCGAACAGTCTTGGAAGGAGTTTCGATCGCCGAAGGCCCTTACCTTGGCCGTCCGACATCCCTACTATTGGGCGAGGGTGAGAATGGAATGGAGCGCGGGCCCATGGGCGAGCACGTTTGGATTCGAACGTTTTGGGGCCCTTCTAGCTCATCGACGATCTCCGCTTTTCTTCCGAATTTCCGCCTTCCAGAAACCCCTCTGAAGAGACGGGCACCACCACCGTCCAAGCCCTTCCCTTTCCCTTCCCTCCTCACGGGCCTTCGCATTATTCCCCGAGGCCGGCCATCTCACGCAGACTTGGGCCGGACCCACCGCCGGTGGCGCACGAAGCGCGCGCGGCCCCTTTGACGATTCCCTTTCATTTCGTCCCTATCGCTTCCTGCATGGACAGTCGTAGTAATAGCTAGGAGGGTTCGGACGCCGTCGTCGTACGCGTTTCGACGGCCTCGGATACACACGCTCTTTCCGAAGAATAACTCCTTTTTAATGCCTCCGAGGGGTGACGGCGCTCGCTCGGTTTTTTTCGTGTAAACAGGACTACAGCGTGTTCGACGGCGGTTTGCGAGATTGGAATGGAAAGGAAACGTGCCGCATTACCGGTGTCCGGAACGAGAGGGCTGGGGATGTCCGGATCGAGCTGGCGGCGAGTGGGCTCGATGGAGAGGGGCGATGAAATGATAGGGACAGGAATAGGACAGAAGGTCGAGCAGCGACTGGGTAATCGCTTACTCGAGGCGATCGATGGCAAGGCCTACTACATCTAGTCAGAGAAGAGAGGCTTCAATCGACTACTCGAGTGACACGGCCGGAATCAGACTCGTCGCGTCAATACTCGAGTATGTACCACGTTTCGTGACGGAAACGTTCTAGGCAAACATGTCCATAGATACTGTACATGACCACAATCGAGCACACGGACGCGACGGCCAAGTCGAGCCGACTGCGCAAGTCTCTCGCCCACCGCCCGGACATTGCGCGCGTCCGCCCCACGTATCAGTAAGAGCGTGTGCGTAACGTCCGAATCGTCCAAACCCAGGCAAGATCGCCACGGACAATCGGTGGGAAACGACGGAAACCCGCGTTGGATGCTGACTGATGACGATAGGCAGGATGAGAATAAAGCAAGCCGGGTCTGGTCGGCATGGCGGCCACAGAGTCGCGCCATGTTGCGCTCGAGGAGCCTCGGTCGAGCGGACCAGGATGGCCCCGCCATAGCATGGTCGGCCCTGATGCAGCCGAAGCAACTGCTTCGTCATCCGAGGTGCATGGACAGGGCAGATGAAGGCAGGCGCTGCTCCGTGTTCGTGACCGCGAGGGAAACGAGCACGTGAGCAGGGAACGGCAGTAATCGAGCAACGAAGGTGGAGACTGTCGTCGGTCGCGAAGGGCGCGTCGTCGCTGGTAGGATAGGATAACATTGTCGCAATCGCCTGCCTCTCAATCGACCTTGCAGGTCCCGCCCACCTCAGCCATCAGTTGTAAATGTCGAAGTCACCATAGCGGGTTCATGCGCACTCGACGACGTCCCATTCGCGGCCTCCGCGTCCGGCCTCGACGGTTCTCGCGGCGGTGAAGAAGGCGACAACGTCTGATTCTCGCTCGATCCGATCTTCGTCGGAGAGAGGTGAGGACCGAGCTCGGGGAAGGACGTGGAAAGGGCGGAGGAGAGCAATTTGTGATAGTTCTGGAAATGGGGCAGGAATGCATAGGGAAATGAGGTGGAAGGGTTCTGCGTCAAACAAACGATACCTCGCCCTCGTCCGGAACGCAGCTGTATAAAACACTCACGCCTATCCCCTCCACCTTGGCCTTGACGTACATATTCTCCCCAGCCACGTTCTCCACTTGCTCTTGCGTGTGCAAGTCCGGGTTCTTGCCTTGGTCGACGTAGCTGCAGCGAAGAAAGTAAAACACGAGACTTATTCGCACCGCATACGAATGCTTTCAGACCACCTGGAGTAGCCCTCACTCGATGACTTTTGCTGGCACCTGGATGCCGTTCACGGTATGCTTCAGCTGGTCCAAGTTTGCGAGGTGGGCGATCGTATCATTCCTGCGAAGATAGAAAGGATGATCGAGGTGAGAAACAGGAGGTTCGTGAGCTCTAGATGGATAAAAGTAGCGGCATCCTCAAGGAACAACGAAACGCTCACAGCTACACTCACACCATGCTCCCCACGACGTCCTCGCCCTGCACGTCGTTAGCTGCGACGCCGAGGTCCCACAGCGAGTTGCAAGCGGCGAGTATGGCTTGCTCGAGCCGCCTCCTAGCTGCCTCCTCAGGGGTATTCTGAGTAGTCTCCGCTTCCCTTCCTTGTCTGTCCTCGCGAGCGGAGCCCGCAGAGGAAGCCGGGGAGGGTGGGCCGTCCATTGGTGGAGTGGATGGTGGGTGCGAACAAAGTCGGCGACGTTGTTCGACCGAAGCGGCGAGGCCTGCTCGCGGGGAGAGGCGGAGATAGGCGTCGATCACCCGCATAAGGCACCGTCGACTCGGTTGCCATCGTTGGGCGTCAGTCAGATCGTTGTTGGACTTGCACGGCGACGACGACGGCGTTCCGCCAACGTTCATCACCTCGCTCTCTTTACTGCTCTGCTAGCTACTCCTTCTACCGCTAAGGTACACTCTCCGTTTTCTCATGTCCGCGTCTGCCGTCGGTTTAGGGTCCAACAACCCGTTCGCCGACCCGCGCCGTCCTCGCGACATCACACCACTCCACACCGGCGCAAGCACCTCTTCCTCCTCGTCTGCCAGCCCTGCTACCGAGTTCGACACGTTTGCGCCTTCACCAACGACCGTCTCCGGGCCTGCGCCGACGGAGACGCAGCAAGAGCAACCACAAAGCGGATCAGCGGGTGAGCAAGCGAAGCCGCAGCGGGCGACCGATTCCACGGCGTCTTCCCGTCTATCTTCCCCGCCATCACAGCAACCGCGAAACGCTGGACCTATTGCATCCTCTGCACGTTCCAGTGCGTCCACGTCCTCTGTACCAGCCAACGCGAGGGTGAATACCACTTCAGGGCCCCAAGGGTTGTCCTCTCCCTCCGGCGGGGTTTCTACTCCAACCGCAAGCGGGTCGTCAAGCACCGATCCAGCCGACACAGACCCGCCCATTCCGGACGAGCCCCCGCCGCCTTACGAATACACCGCCACCGCTTCAGGAGATACTTCATTAGAGCATGGTCCTCTCCGACCTTCGTTTGCAGTTCCGCCACCTGGACACAATGGACGACCCAGCCTAGGAACGGCTGGTTATGCGCCTCCTCCCCAACACCCATCACTTCATTCAGGGCACGGCATTCCACCGCATCTAACGGGCGGGGGCAACGGACCCGAGTGGCGGCCACCGTCCAGCACTTGGCATCCTCCGCCTATTGGACCCGTTCATGGTATCGGCCCTCAACCTACAGGGGGATGGGCACCTCCTATAGTCTCTCATCCCACCGGCGGCTTTTCCCCCGACCCTTACGTCACCCCACCTGTTCTGCCACGACCCCCTCCCCCGCCGAACGGCCCTTCCATGGAGCCTGCCGCATCGGGACCACAATCTTCCCCTCAGTCTCATTCACCTTCCGTTTCACCCTCTGGCGCCTCCGGTCACGGACCCACGACCGTTCCCACGCCCGGAAGACCTTTGCTCAAGGAAGGCAAGATCCTTGTGTATCCGGCCGGGTTTCGATGTCCCAAGTGTGAGTTTGATCGTCCACGTGGGCCGTGCTCTGGTTGTCGTCAGCGTCTGAGGATGGGTACCCCTCCCTCGCCTCAGGTCATAACACAGGTTACAAGAATTTCGACCCCTCGCATCCGTGTCGCAAGGTGCGTCTTCGTCTCTCCTTATAGCGTTGCGCATAGAGTTTGTGTCCCGCTCGATTTTTTTTCAACCTTCTCCGCGTATGCGTGGTTGACTCTCATCGTCTTCTCTACTCGTTCGGACTGCCTCGCACCCGCCAGTGCTGGGACAAATACAGCAAACCTTACTCTGGCGCCATTGCTGCGTCAATGGGACTCCCCACGGGCCAAAGCTCGAAAACTTTTCAAGCCCCTCTACCCTCCTTTGCTGGACCTCCCTTGCCTACGACGGGGACAGGGATGGAAACGACGAATGTGTATCCTGGTGCGGCAAATCGCTTCGAAAGGCAGTGGCACGGCCAACGAGGGCCTTTCGGGCCAGGAGCGTCTCCCTTCCCACCAGGTCATTATCCGCCCCAACAGCATGCCCCCGCATCGCACTACCCTCACGTTACCAGCCACCCGCCGCCCGGCGCACTCGTGGTCATGCCCGGCGATCCTCGTGAGCGAGCCTTCATCCCTCGTCTTCGTTTCAGATCGGTCTTTGCTTTCATCCGCGTCTTCGTTGACCTTCACCCCTCTCCACTTCCTTTCATTTCCAAAGGCATCGGAGGGCGCCCCTGTCCGGAATGCGGCGGACTCGGCACTGTGGAGAATTTCTTCATGTTCGGCAGCTCGACCTGTTGGATGTGCCTGGGCGTGGGGAGATTATTTCGTTAGCGGCACTCCCCCGGTCCTCGTTGTCGATCGTGGGTGGGCCCCGGAAGATGAAGCATTGAGGATGTAGAAGGGAGGGAAGGGTCAAGTGGGGTAGGGACCTAGGTCAGGGCTTCCTTGATACCTTGCATTTGCTTTCTTTCCACATGGGGGGCTAATTGAGGGACACGACTGGAGACATTCGCCGTCCAATGTGCTCGAGTACATCGATTCGGCACAAATCATCGATCTCGTTTTTCCCGTGCCTCTCTCCTCGCACGACGCTCCTCAGACGAGCGACGAAGAGGGAGACAGCCCCGAGAGAAAGTCCGTGAGCGTCCCAAGCCTAGCAAGCGAGTCGGTTTTTTTTTTTTTTTTTTATTTAACATGGGAGGGTACATTACAAGCTCATCGCACCACCTCGGCCCTGCCTCTGCCTCTGTCTCCACCCCCACCTCCACCTTCGCCGCCCCCACTCGCATCGTCGCCCCTCCATTCCACCTTGATCTTTGCTTTTCCCTCTTCCAAAGGTCCCAGTGCGAGCCATGCCGGTACTCCACCGCCACCGCCGCCGCGGCGCTGAGAATCGCCATCGCCATTCGCCTCTTGGGCGTCGTCCGCGTCCGCGTCTGCGAGACCGGTCTCGATCATGGTGCGAAGGCCGCGTAGGACGTGCGAGCCTGCAAGGCGGAGATGAACGGTGGGACGGTAGGTGGAGGGTAGGGTATAGATAGGGTGGGAGGGGTAGGGAAGGGAAAGCTATCGAGCAGGAAGAAAGACGGAGAGAAGCGGGTGATGTCTCTTTGGTTAGCGCCGAAGCGGACGAGCGAGCGTGTATGGAAGACGAGAAACGGAGCGGACGGAGACACACCTCATACTCGACTCTCTCCAGCTTGGGAAGCTCTTCCCTTCCTAGTAGATCCGACGCTTCCTTGTGCCGCCGTGTCCGCAGTGCGAGTTCCGCGGACGATAGCTTGCGGCCGTCAGACGTTGCCGTTAGCTCTTTGTGAAGAGCTGGGGAGGAGAGCAGGCGGGACGGACATAGCCCGAACGTGTCAGCTCTGGCTGGAAAAAATAGCGGAGCGCGAAGTTCGTCTAAACTCACCCTCCTCCCTCTGCCTCTCCTTTCGTCTCCGCTTACTGGCTGGCAGCAGCGGGTTCTCCTCAGCCTCGCGGGCGCCCTTCCTCAACTTTGCCCACTTTCCCGCACTCTTCCCGCCCAACAGCAATTCCCTCAGTGAACTGACGTCCTTACCCTTCATGATCACCGCCAACTTCTTACCCGACTCGTCCGCCGCAGCGCCAGCCGGCCTGTCGCCCTTTTCCAAAAGGAACCCAGATGCGCCGGCCGCGTCCGCCCATGCTTGGAGGACATAGTCCCGGTCTCCCTTCGCGCTAGGCCCGATGCCGCCTGCGAAGAGGACGAAGGGCGTTTTCTGCAAAGGGATGAGATGGATGATATGGGATGGACCTGGAAGGTCCGGTGCTGGAGCGACGTGAGATTGTTGGTTGTTGTTGCTGGAGGATGAATAGGAGTCGAGGATGGTGAGACGGAAGTAGGGCGTGTCGGGATGAGGTACAAGGTACAAGTGCTTTATGCACAGGGTTGGCGAAGCGTCTCTGTGAGATAAGTACAAACCTGAACATACGTATGATCAAGTGACAGGTGAACAGCTCACATGCTGAAAGAAATGCGTCAGATTGGCACTGAAGGCCGCCTTAAGTTGTTTTGCGGACGTGGCGGGGATAGACTTTTCGTCTGCGCGAGTCATACAAGGAGATGCGACTCAAAGTCAGTCTGACCGGTCCGAAGATGCACAGATCAAATGCTGCACCACTCACCGGGGTATATAAGCTTGAGTACGGACCATGTTCGTGATCCTGGGCGTGATTTGTGGTCTGGTGGGTCCAAGGCGACGCGTCAGCGGACAGCGCCGCGGGTTGAGAACGCAGGTGAAACGCCGTTCTCACAAGCGATATCTAGCTGGGCTATCTGTCCATAAGAGAGCCCGAGAGGCTGTAGCGCAAAAAGGGGAGTGCAATACGGCGACTAATGAACGGGCCCGAAACGCTCTGTCAATGACTCCTAAAAGACATCCAACACCCACCCAGTCCACTTGCACGACACGATCCACAACTCTATGCTTCCCAAGCTTGGTCGTCTCTTCCATCTCCTCGTAAATCGCAGCCAACTCTTCTGCATCCTCTGCCCTGTCGTTCTCTTCCTCTTTTTCGCCGGCTTGCCTCAAGGCGGGCTCGGGTGCGTTGGGATCGGCGAGCCATCCGAGCACGGTTTCGATGATGTCGGATTTGCCGAGGCGGGCGAGCATGCGACGGGTGGAAACGGAGTGTGCGTGAATGTAGGACGAAGGCACAGCGCTGAGCGTGCGCTGTGGCCTTGCCATGCTCCGCCTTGGTTGTCGGCTGCCTGTACAAAACGGGCGCCGTCTGCGAGGTGGTGGTTTTGTTTGGGATCGAAGGAGCCGAGCGAGAGAAGTCGTTGAGTTCCGACGCGACGCGTTCATGATCGACGGAGATAGGCGGACGTTGGAGATTAACACCTCGCACTCCGACCTTATCGGCCAGCGACCTTCCGTTCTCAGCATCGCAGTCGTCAGCGCCGTGCCCCTCGCATTCCTCCCAATCCCCACCCCTCTCTCTCTCCTCTCCCCAGAATATGCCAGGCCGTCTCGCGAACAAGAGCGCCGTCGTGACCGGCGCCGCTTCGGGGATCGGCCTCGAGACGTCCGTCCAGTTCGCCCTCGAGGGCGCCAACGTCCTCTGTGCCGACCTTAACTTCGAGGCTGCTGAAAAGGCCGTCGAGGCCATCAAGGCTAAGCTCAAGGAGGCCAACGCGGACGGAAGCATCAAGGTACTGGCGCACAAGGTGGACGTCTCGAAGGAGGAGCAGGTCAAGGACATGATTGAACGCGCAGTCAAGGAGTTTGGCAGACTCGACGTCTTGTTTAACAATGCAGGGTAGGTGCCAAAGCGTTGTCACTCCATTCTGTGCGTGAGTGAACATTAGCGCACGCTCATGACTGCCTGTGATTTGCCCAGCATCATGCATCCAGCCGACGACAACGCGCTCAACACCGAGGAGAAGATCTGGTGAGCTCTCCGGTGCGACCGTAACGCACATCTCCAAACGGCTCACTTTCTCGGACGTCATTCCCACTCCAGGGATCTGACGATGCAGGTCAACGTCAAGGGCGTATGGTGGGGCTGCAAGTATGGTATTGCGGCCATGCGGGAGAACAAGGCCGACCCTGCGCGCAAGCTCACGGCCGGAGGGAGCATCATCAACACCGCCTCGTTCGTCGCCATCCTCGGGGCTGCTACCCCTCAGCTTGCCTGTAAGCTACCGGTGACCCCGGTTTCCTCGTTTATTTGTATTTTCCCGCCGTAACCGTCCTCACGTTCGCGCGTCATACTTTTTTCTTTGTCTGGCAGACACCGCGTCCAAGGTAAGCGCATCACTCGTCCCCGCGCCGATTTTGTGGCCAACGTAAATCTCCAACCCTGTTGGGACTTGCTTCTCTACCCTCAGGGTGCCGTCCTTGCGATGACCCGCGAGCTCGCCATGGTTCACGCCCGCGAGGGTATCAGGTTCAACTCTCTCTGTCCCGGCCCGCTGCGGACCCGTGAGTCTTTGTCTTTCTTTCACCTCCCAATCCAGACGATTACATCCCATCTGACGCCTTGCCTACGTCGTTTGCGCCTGCCTACCTGCGTCCCCAACCAGCTCTTCTGATGGATTTCTTGAACACGCCAGAAAAGAAGAACCGGCGCCTAGTCCACGTGCCTATGGGTCGCTTTGGCGAGGCGATCGAGCAGGCCAAGGCTGCGCTCTTCCTGGCCAGCGACGAGAGCAGTTACATCACGGGTACCGACTTTAAGGTCGACGGTGGCATTTCCGGCTGCTATGTCGTACGTCGTTTTTTTAACTCTCTTTTTCTTCGTCTCTCTCATCCGTCATGCCTGCTGATCTTTGTTATCTCTCCTTCTCGCTCGTCCTCCCACCAGACGCCAGAAGGCGACAACGTTCTTCCTCCGCCTTCGAACCTCGTCGCCCCCTGAACGCGGGCGGGGAAAGAGAAGGATGGACAGGATGCGGACAGGATGTAGATGTATGGTTACCATGACGATCTCATGCACCATGTGCGAGGTGGAGTGACGGTACGAGGCGGTGCGATTGGACGAGCGAGCGAGCATACTGGTCACCGCGACGAACGCGTGCCGTATTCTTGATTCGAGTTCACACAATCAGCCCAAGGCCTATTCTACAATAATGGTTTAAACGTCCGTGCACAGGCTGAGGAGGGGGGTGGGTGGATGGACAAGCTGGGCTAAGCCAAGCAAACAACGAGACGGACAGACAGACAGGCACATCCCTGCCCACATCCCTGCCCATACCCCCGTCCTTTTACGATCTGAGAGAAGATGAGAAGACGTCCTTCGTCAAGCTGTCTTCCGAGCAACCGTGGCGGTGATGAGGCCGCTGGGGGAAAAGGGAAGCAAAAAAAAGAGGCGAAGGAAAAAGAGAGTGGTGTTGGTCGGGACGAAAGAGAGCAACGAAGGAACGTCGGACGACGACGAGTAGCCGAGGCGGGCCGCACCTTGGATGTGCAGAAGGCAGGAACACTTCAGCTTCCTTTGGCTTTACGTTGTCCACGTTGGCCCATCCGAGGTCGATGGGGACGTAATGCTTGTTGGGCATTCTGATCTCCACCTCGGTCATCTGGGGGTGTTCTGCGAGGATGCGCTGGCCCATCTTGTAGAGCGTCGCTTGTACCGACGAGCTGTCGTCCGTCGCAAAGGTGTGCACGAGGATGGTTTGCGTGGAGGGGTGGATAGAGTCGAAGGGAGGGAGGCAGGTCGTGCCGAGAGCGCAAGGGTCAAAGGGGGAGGGCATGGAGACCGAGTCTGGGTAACGGGCGGAAAGGGAGATGCGTCAGTCCCTAGCTTTCCTTTCTCCGCCACCTTTACGACCCCCCTTCCATCGCCGAAATGAGAGATGGAGGACGGCGGCTCACAGCGACATTCCACAGAGGTGGAGAAGATGCGGTCCTCGACCTCCGGCAAGGTGGTGAACTCGTCCTTGATGAAGCCTTCAAAATTAGATCCAGTGCTCTTAAGCACCAACAAGTCCTTCACCCCTCCGCAGACTTTGGCTTCCAAGGACGCCGACCCGGAGGCGCTTCTGGATACCTCGGCCTCGACGATACGCACGTCTTCGCCATCGCGCCGGAAGGCGTGCGGGTGAGGCTTTTTAGACACGGCCAGACGGGTCCAGCGGTGTTGGGCCAAGGAAACCGCCACGAGGGAGAGGTGAGGGTATTTAACGAGGAAGCTAGAGGCGACGTCGAGGGCAAAGAGCTCCGGCGAGAGGACGTGCGGGGACTGCTTCGCTTTGACTGGATGCAGAAGACGAGGAGCCACCGTCAGCGGTAGTCAACGTGACGAGAACTGCCAGCGGTCGGACGGGAGGGAGAAAAGGACTAACGATTGACGATGTTCTTGATTGAATCAGTGGTGACGACGACGGAGTTGTCCGACTGAGTGTAACAGGTGTCGATGGTGCTGCGATGTGCGTGCGGACAGGCGGTAAGCCCCACGGAAGTGGATGCTGCCGAACGCGGGCGAAACAGACGGCAGACCTCGACTCACCCTTCCAGCATGACCTTGACCGTGTACTCTACCTGTGGTGCGGCACAGGTTCTACGGGACGTCAGCCGCGGCCGCCTCATCGCTCTCGTCCCTCGCACCCAGCGCCGCTCCTCAGAGCCGGACTCACCACCTCGTGCCAGCCGTCGTTGCGCACGACGCGCAGGACCCGCACCGCATCTTTGCCGTACCTGCAAGCCGGCCGGCCGGGCCAGCGTGAGTGAGGGGCGAAAGGGGATGCGGGGCAGGAGAGAAGAGAGGCGACGCGCTCACCTGGCTTTGGCGAGGACGACGTCGGACATGTCTGTGATGTCTCTGGCGAGCGAGCTTGTCTCGACTCGATGAGGCGCTAGCTAACGAACGGCACGAAGGGAGCGTGGTCAAAAGGAGGGTGAGAAGGACGAGCGAGAGCGGTGACGGTGGCGAGGAGAGAAAGGCAGGAGAGGAGGGAGAGAGAGAAGGAGGGCAGGACGGCGACGAGACGGCGATGGGATGGTGCCATTTATCCATTTATCTGTGCAACTTCTTGCTTCCGGAGCGGCGATAAGATATGCAAGCCATCTCCGCCTCGGTCCAGCCGAGCGGGCGCCGAGGGTCGGACTCCGCCAGCCAAGCTCGGAGACGTGTCCATCTGTTAGCGCCGACCGCGACGGCAGCCGGAATCGACTCGGCTCGGCTCGGCGTCTTCCACTCGATGCTCTTTCCGGCCGGCCCTGCATCGGCCAGTCCGGGCGGGGCGCAGGCGGGCCATTGACATCGACGTCGCTCGCACCTCAACCAATATGAATGATGCAGTGGATTTCATTGGGCTTTATCGACCTCATCGGGCTGCGCGCTCCCCTCGCTCGCCCTGTTCATGGACAGACAAGACAAGAAAGCACGCCACACCGGTAGAGTGTGGAACACAAGGGCGGACTCCCGCGCCTCTAACCTAATCAAGCACTCCGAAATAACATGTACGTGACGAGACACAAGCGTTCATCGCTACCCTGGCTGGGTTTCCCCGCAGAGCGTTACATCATGCCGCCGCCCCCCCCTTCGCGCCCCCTTTCCCACAAGAGCGGGCCGGCAGTCTGAATGCGACCGACGTACGGACGCCGATCTCGGGCTCAGCGATCCCCTCCGTGCCCCACATCTCTCCTCACGCCCCACGACCTCTTCAAATGGCAAAGCTGGCAGCCACGGGTCGGAAAGGCGTGTTGCCCGGATAGACGCTCACGGGGACGCTGCACTCCACCGTCTCCACCTTGGGCTTGAGCCCCCGAGGCCAGACGGCGGACGGGGACGCATCGGCGGAGGGGGGAGATGGCGGCGGCAACGACGACGACGACGACGACGACGACGGAGGAGGCGGGCCGTGTTCAAATGCTTCTTCGACACTGCCCTGACCGTCGGAATCGATATAGCTCGGCGGGGCGAGAGAGAGGTCCGGCACGGCACGGTAGGCGGTGTGATACGGCGCGAAGCCGTCCGGCGCGTCGGGGACGAGATGGGGCGGGGGCCGGGGCGGAACGAGGGAGGGGGCATGGCCGTGCCTTGAACCCTGAGCGGGAGAGGGCGCACTCTGGACGAGGAAACTCAACCGCACGCTCCAACGGAGGCGCACGCCAGAGGTCGAGAAATCCGGCGTCGCTCCAGACGGGATGGGAAGGGCGAACGAGGCGCGGGCAAGGTTCATCGTCGCTTCGTGATGCTCCGAGTGGACGCGGCGGAGAAGACTGGACGAGAGCGTGGAAGGTCGGGTAGCGATGGACGACTCGATGGCCTCGTCCGATTCCAGCTTCGCTGCGAACTGTACCGCCGTTCGACCGTAGAGACAGACGTGAGCGTCGCTTTGAGAGGAGGGAGGGGGAGAATGCAATGTCCGCAACGTCACTCACCCTGATCACTCTAGCGCGGCACTTGGATGCGTTCAGAGTGACGACGCCGTTCACCGTTTCGCCGAGACGATAGGCCATCTTCGTGAGCGTGAGCACGGCGACGACCTCACCGTCTTTAGAGATGTCATAAGAGGCTGTCCCAAACGGGCGTCGAAGGCATCCAAAAGATCAACTTCAAATTCACACCCGAAACCAGAGCGGGGGAGCCCAACCTACCTTTTTGTGAATTCCGGCTGACAATCTCCACAGCCGCTTTACAACTAAAATCCTCCGCTTCGTCGAACCCGACAAAGCTACTCCGTCTCCTCCGTCCCCTGCCGCCCTTGGGCCCAGTCCCAGCCCTGTTGCCTTCGGGAAGGGCGAGGAACGCGGTCGGCGGGCTTGCCTCTGGACTGCTGCTTGGGCTGATCGCGCGCCGATCCTCTCGACTTCCCTCCGCGGCGGCCGCAGCGGCGGCCTCTTGAGCCGCCTTAGTGGCCTTTTCCGCGATCACCAACGAAGGACGTTTCCGGTGGCCCTTGCTGCTGGAAACGTCCAACGACGGCGTACGGGAATGCGCGACGGGAGGCAGGCCGCCGTCCTTCTTCACAGCGGCTACGTCCGTATGAGCAATACCTTCGGGCAAGCCCTCTTCCTCCTCGGGCTCGACATCCTCGCACGAATCCAGCAGGTCCAGCGCGTACTGTTCCAACTCTCTCGCCGCCTTCAGATCCGCCGCCGCCCTCTTCGCAGCGTCCCTCCTGCCTCCCACTCTTGCCCGCGCCGCCTTCCTCGACTCGTCGCGCCCGGATGACAACGTCCCCTCGGCGCCCTCCTCAAGCTCCCTTACCCTTGCCTCGTCCTTGTATATGATCACCGGGTTCAACAGGTCGTAGAAAGGCCGGACTCCGCTAACGGACACGTGGTTGAAGACTCGAATGGGAACCTGGATGACTCGAGAGCGCTGGCCTTGATTCGGCGCCGAGGGTGGACCGGTTCGACGGTTGGTGCCGAGAACGAGGTTATAGATGAAAGAAATGGAGCGACCTTTGAAAGAGGGCGGTAGGTCCGTTGCGAGACGATGGGTGAAGGAAACTGAGAAGCGAAAAGAGAAAGTGGCGTCAGATGAGGCTCCTTCCCCCGAAACTGTAGCAAAGCAGGGGAGATGGAGACACGCACATGTCCGAGTCTCCCCCGGCGCCAGCTGCATATCGACGACCAAGATGCTAGGCGGCGTCTGAAAGGTTGGAATGCCTTTGGTGCCCAGCGTCTTCTCTCTCTTGACGTCCAGAGATCCCCCACTAACAGGGCCATTCACCTTCCTGCTGCCGCCCCATCCCATTAGGTAACCCGTCCAGCCCGCGTAGTCCTCCTCCTCCTCGACGCCTAAACTGCCTCCACCCACCGTCCTTCCCCTCGCTCCACGTCTCAAAGACAAACCCACTCCTCCTCCCCCTCCAGAACCTCCCTGCGCAAGAGCGCGCTTGACCTCGTCAAACTCCGCCGGCTTGACGAGGCTCTCATTCACCTCGAATGAGCCGCTGAGCTGCGCGAAAGACCAGAGCACTGTCTCAGTGCCTGGTGGGGCAAAAGAAGACGGAAAAAGCGGTGACTCGAGCGACCCTGGACCAAAAGTAGGAGAGTTGATCGACACGGACGAGTTTCGGCGAGAAAACCTGGAAGTCGAAGGACCGGGAAAGGGCGAAGGGGAAGGGGGTTGCTGGACACCACCGATGCCGGCGCTCCTAGGGACACGTTGCCCTTTGCTCCAGCTCGTCACCGAATCGCGGAACAAGCTCTCCATCGTGTCGTTTCTTCCCATACTGTAAAAGTCTGCCGCGCTGGCCGTGCGGCCGTGCTTCGCCGACGTAGGCGCATCGAAGCCTCCGCCGAAGGGAGTGGCTGCGGCGGAGCTCGTCACGCTGACAGCGTCGTCGTCATAGTCGAGCTCGGCAGCGAGATTGAAGGCGTCGTTGAGATCCTCGGCCTGCTGGTTTGGGGCGATGGAGAGTCTTCGGGAGTGCGGGTGCTGCGCCGGAATGGGGCCAGACGTGGTTCGCAATGGCCGCTTCGGTGTGGTGGGAGAGGCAGGAAACGGAACAGATGGGAGTGGATGACGGGATAAACCAGGAAGGGCAGTGTGAGGAGCGTGCAGGTTAGAATGGTCCTTGGACGGGGGCGGGAAGTCGCGGAAGGCGTTCTTCTCGAGCGCCTTTTGTTGCTGCCATTGGAGCTGGGAGTCGAACGTGCCTCCGAGGCCGCGGAAGTCGGCGCTCTGTGTGCGCGCACGTGGGTGGTGATGGACGTAGGGATCGAAACGTGGGGCTGGGGGGGCAGGTGAGCGAGTGTTGGTGAAGGAAATGGTACAAGAGAAGTCCTCGCCTGCGAAGTAGGCGGACTGGGAGGGAGTGACGGAGATGATGAGGCCTTGAGCGCTCGCTTTGGCCGCCGCCGGCGGCGCCATGGCTCGGTGAGAGGGTATACGCGAGGAACTCCGGAACAGGAGGGAGGGTGCGAAACGAGCGACGCTACAAGGCCATTCAGAGGAAAAGTCGGGGAGAGAGGAAAGTAAGCAGGTCTGCGTTGGGGGCTACCGCCGGCCGGGGATGATCGCCACGGCGACTTGCGAGCCATGAACCGGCGGCACGTGATGGTGGGAATGTATGATGCGCCGCAGTTCAATTACCGCGGCGCGTCTCGATCGCGTCTCGCTCTGCTCAGCGGGGTCGGCCGGAAGGAGTCGACGACGGCGACGGTGGATCACGATAGAAGGCCGTAGGGCAGTCAGCACTGCGCTCGCTTCGCCCTTCTCTCCTCGACACCCTTCTTCATGGCACCCAAGAAGTTTGTGACGACCCCCGCCAAGGGGCAGACGTCGCTCGCCTCCTTCTTCACCAAGAAGGACGGTTCAGCTCTTTGCTCGCCGTCGCAGAAGAACCAGCCGTCGTCTTCGCCAGTCCGGGGACACTCCTCTCAGCCTGCCAAGAAGACTGGCAGGAGTCAAAGCCAGGTTGGAGAGGATTCAGGTGGCGAAGATGACCACCTTCCTGCTCCTCGTGCCAGAACGTCTTCCGGCGCGGGCAGCAAGCGCAAGTCCGTCATTGCCATACTTTCCGACGACGACGAGGTGGACCAGCCGAAACCGAAGTCATCTATGGTAAAGAAGGACAGCGTCGACAATGGGAAAGCGAATACAAAGGCTTCTATGGCGGCGGCTCCAGCAGTGGCGAAGAGGCGACGGGACGTGGGGAGGCCCGCCAAGAGGGCTCGCACCTACGATGATGATGGTGACGACGACGATGACGACCCGGACGACGGAGACTTTGTCGGCGGACGAAATGGAGAGGAGGAGGACGATGATGATGACGACGTCTTTATGGATGCGGATGACGAGGACGTCAAGCCGACGAAGAAGAAGAGCGCGCCCGCTAAGACTGCCGCCCCAAGATTGGCCAAACAAGAAAAGCCCACGCCAGCTGCATCCAACAAGGGCAAGGGAAAGACCGTGAAGAAGGAAGAGGGAGGCAAAGAAGACGCGGACAAGAAGAGCAAGGGTGTGGAGGATGCGGAAGCGCGAAAGAAGGCTCAGAAGGCCACGTGGGTATTCGTGCCTTCACCCTGGACTCTGATTCTTGAGTTTGCCGTGGTTAACCAAGCTTTGCTCGACCTTGGCTCCGTTCCTCAGCTACTTTTCTCAGCAACGCCAGCGGACAGCAGGTCCGGCTGCTCCGGGAAGCAAGGAGGTACCGGAAGGGCAGCCCAACTGCCTGCAGGGTCTCACGTTTGTGTTCACCGGAGAGCTCAGCAGTTTGTCGCGCGATGAAGCTATCGAGCTGGCAAAGCGGTATGGCGGGTGAGTTAAGACTGAAGTGTGGGCAGGGAAGATATCACAGCATAACTCCGCTCACGAATCCACGGACGTCTAACCGTGCCCACACTTGCCCGAATTCCAGCAACGTGACCACGACTCCTTCTGGGCGGACCTCGTATGTGGTAGTAGGCGAGAATGCAGGAGCGAAGAAGTTGGAGGCAATCAAAGCGAAGAAAATCCCCACGCTGGACGAAGACGGGTTCTTGGACCTGATCGCCACAAGAAACGCCGGGGATGTGGACGAGAAGACGAAGAAAAAGTTGGAGGCGGAAGAGAAGAAGATTAAGGAGGCCGCTAAGGCTATGGGGTCCGCAAGTCAGGACGAGTGAGCCAGGGTGCAGGTGGACTGACTGATAGGCATGCCGTCCGATCATGCCTTCTTGCGATGAGCTGCTTATATTTTTCGTTCTATGCCCGTACGCGCTCCGCCTCTCGCACATCGAGCAGCCCCAACGTCCAACTTTGGACGGTAAAGTACGCTCCAAAGACTCCAAAAGACGTTGTGGGTAACAAAGGACAAGTCGAAAAGCTGCAGTCCTGGCTCCAGGCGTGGCCGAAATCGCTCGCCTCTGGATTCAAGAAGCCTGGCCCACACGGTATGAACGGTTTTCGGTGCGTACTTATCTCCGGGTCACCGGGCATCGGGAAGACGACAGCGGCGCACATGGTGGCTCGGCTCGAGGGGTTCACGCCCATCGAGCTGAACGCGAGCGATACTAGGAGCAAGAAGTTGTTGGAGGTGAGCGATGCCTTGGGTTTTGCCGGATCGCGAAGGGAATCGAGGCAGCGTCGGGGGCTGGAAGTTTCCTCATCCTGCCGTGCGTATCCTCTTTTGTCGACAGGCTGCTGTGACGGATACGTTGAACAACACCAATCTGAATGGATGGATGAGCAAAGGAGTAAGTTGCCCGTCTAGTGTGTTACCTTCGTCTTGTTCACATGTTCATCGTTTCTCGCCCTCCATTTCGACTTGCTTGATAGAAACAGCAGAAGACGGTTGACGGCGTGACGATCACCAATAGGACTTGTCTGATCATGGACGAAGTGGACGGTATGTCCGGTGGTGACCGCGGTGGCGTGGGGGCTATCAATGCGCTCATCAAGAAGACAAAGGTGAGCTGCATTACCCTTCAATTGTCACGTATGGGTCTTCATCATGTTTCTGTCCTCCTTATAAATGCGTCGGCGGGCTGGCGACTTCGTTGGCAGATTCCCATCATTTGCATCTGCAACGATAAGTCCAACCCGAAGATGAAGCCCCTCTTAAACACTTCTTTTCAGCTCCCATTCAGAAAGTCAGTCTTGTTATCCCCGTCGTTCTCCATTTCTGGCTTCAGACAGGCACCTCTGATACGTCGGTCTTTGCCTCCTCCTTGGTCAGGCCGGAGAAGAACGCCATCCGCTCACGGTTGATGTCGATCGCCTTCCGCGAGGGCATGAAGATCCCTGCACCCGTGATGGATCAACTAGTGGAAGGCTCCCAGTCGGACATCCGACAGGTTGTCAACATGCTCTCCACGTGGCGACTGAGCAACACGACAATGGACTTTGAGGAAGGCAAGGCGCTCAGCTTAGCCAACATCAAGAACGCCATTCAGACGCCATGGACGCTCTACGCGTCGCTCATGAGCCCGTACATGTTTTCGAGGACCAGCAAGGCGACGATCAACGATAAGACAGATCTGTACTTCCAGGATCACAGCTTCATGCCACTGTTCGTCCAGGTAGGTCGTCGAACGGCCATAAACGGTGACATACCGCGCGAGAGGGAAGGGCGGGGAGACTCTGTGCTCGCGTTCTAATGCGCTCCATGTCCCTTTACTTGTCGACAGGAGAATTACTTGAAGCAAAACCCGAGCTTGGCAAACGGTTTGCCAGGTCGGGAAGGGGAGTTAAAGAGGATCGAGCTTGCGACCAAGGCGGCAAGCTCCATGTCGGATGGAGACCTCGTGGACGCCATGATTCATGGGTGAGCCTTCCGTATCTGATCTGTCCATCACTTCTATTGGCTCGCTCTTTCTCAGAACCGTTTCACTCGCGACACACGTCGCGCTTCTTTTTTTTTTTTTTCCATCCGCGGGCTTCCTTAGGACTCAGCAACACTGGTCTCTCATGCCCTTCCACGGCGTCATGTCGTGCGTAAGGCCAGCTTCGTTTATGTTTGGTGGAGGGGGCGGGGTCCCTGGAGGAGGCTATGGCGGTATCAACTTCCCTGCGTGAGTTTCTGCCTGCCCGCTGTGAGATGACCCGCCAACCTTTCTCAATGATTGATCACCTTCGAACACCGTGGCCATCTCATCTCCTAACTCGGAAACAGGTGGCTTGGCAACAACTCGAAGCAGCAACGACTGGCACGCGCACTGGGCGACATTCAAGTCCGCATGCGCCTGCGTACGAGCGGCGACAGAAACGAAATTCGTCAGACGTATCTGTCAACGTTGGCCTCCGGACTCACGAAACCTCTTGCCGAGGAAGGAGCGGTCAGTTGTTTTTGTCGTTCTCGTCGTGGAGCGGAGCACGGACGTGCTCAGAGCTGAAAGTGACTATGTACCTTTTTCGTCTCCGTCAATGACCCTTCCCTTCGACTTCCTAGGCCGGCGTCGACGAGGTCGTGTCGCTGATGGATGATTATTTCTTGGGTCTGGAGGAGCGCGAAGCGGCACTCGAACTCGTCTTGGAGGACGCGAACGCGGGCGCAGAAGCGAGAAAGATCCCCACCGCGACCAAGTCTGCCCTGACGCGCAAGTACAACGCCGCCTCGCACCCTGTCGCGTTCCAGAAGGCATTCGAGCCTGGCAAAGCCAAGGCCATCAAGTCCGAAGGCCCACCTCCGGACGTGGAGGAGGCATATGAGGAGGATGCGGAGGTGGCCGATGAGGAAGCCGACGGCGATGGGGACAGCGAGGAGGGAGACGCGGACTTGGCGAAGGACAAGATGGTCAAGGTGCGCCCAGTCCGTCCGTCCGTCTGCCTCGCCCGCTCGCCCACCGTACTCCTTTCGCGCTGTTTTTAACGGAAAGGGCTCAAGTCGGCGAGACGAGTAATCGTCCCCCTAAAAAAAGGCGACTGCCGCTGACGCCCACCCCGACTCTTTTCTTCCTCCATCGGCAGATGAAAAACGCCAAGGGCAAGGGCAAGTCGAAAGCCGGAGGGGCCGGCTCCAAAAGGAAGAAGTGAAGCGACTGGACTGCCGTCTCGCCTCGGTTGGACCCATTCATCTTTCTAGTTTTTCGTCTCTTGGTGTGACATAGGATATGGTCGCGAGTGAGGCTTGTTTGATACGGGGCCTCGGCTCGCGATCGGGGCCAGAACGTGTCCTGTCCGATAGACTTTTATCTCGTCTTTTTCCGCTTGCTTTCCGTTTCCGTTCCCCCCGGTATCGGCGCACGACGGCGAATCGAATCCATACAACTCTAATTGCGAACGGATTGCTAAACACCCCACGTTACGGCGCCTCGTCGGTCGGCTCCGACGAGGTAGTCCAAAGTCTATTTTGCTTCCCCATCCTTGTGTCCTGCCCTATCTCCGTCCTCGTCCTCGTCCTCGTCCTCGTCCTCGTCCTCAGCCGTCCTCTCCATAACTAAAGTCGCGCCCGGACAAAGACCGTCGACGTCCTCGAGCTTTGTCGCGCGATCCGTCACCGACGACGGCGGCTCTGCGCCAGCACCCGAGGAGAGGGTGAGCGTACGACGAGGGTAGCCCATGATGACGAGGGAGAAGGCAAAGTGGTAGCCATTTGCGAAGCCCGCCGGCGGAGTTCCCGAAGGAGGTCCGTCTGCGAGGTCGTCGTCGTCGCTGGCGGTCAACGATGACGACGACGAGCTCTCCAGGTCCACGAAAGCGAACAGCGCTTCGATGCGCGCAGAGCCGGGAAATACCCTCGTGATCCTCCTCCCATCTGAAAGACGAATGGCCAGCTTCGCCGTCTTTTCCCCCGAGGCCGAGGCGACGATGGAAGGCTCGGGCGGCACGAGGTGGCGCTTAGCCCACGCTCTCCAAGCGGCTCTTCGCTTCCGCCTCTCCTTCTTCTCGTCCTCCGCTCTCCGCTTCCTCTCCTCCTCCTCTCTCGCCTTCCTCTCCTCCGCCCGCTTCCTCATCACCCGCTCAGCATCCCTTCTGCTAGCCTCCTCGAACGCTCGGTCCTGCTCCTCCCTCAGCTTCCTCTCCTCCTCCCTCCGGCGCTTCTCTGCACGGAGACGGCCCAAGTAGGGGGAAGTGCGAGGGAGGAGAAGCGTGTCGATGTGGTGGACCAGCGAGGCGGGGGAGGTTGTCTGCCGAGGAGAGCCTTCAAGGCGGGACAGGACGGCCAGGCGCGGCGTAGAGGAAGGGGCTGGGTTGGGGCGGAAGGGGGAAGGGCTGGAGGGTCGGGGCGGCTGGAGGGAGATGAAGGCGATGAAAGGGTACGTCGTCGCCTCCAGGATGGTGGATACTGTTTCGCGTGCCAGAAAGCGTTCCCAAGGACGGAAAAGGAAAGGAGAGTGACCGGCCCTCATCAGTTCAGTGCGCATATAGCCGGCCGGTAAAGAGCTGGCATCTCCCCGAACGAGCCGAGCCCGTTCCATGTCCTGCCTGAACGCGCCCCTGTCAGAAAAACACACCTCGATACGCCTCGCGTTCGCGCACATCACCTCCCCAGACAACAAAGTTGTTCTCCGTAAGTCTCCGGACCAACTCTGGATCGGTGAGCGCCCGCCTGCAAGAACATCATGATTCAGGGAAATTGGACACGTTGAGCGTTCGGCCAGCAAAATTAGAAAAAAAGTCAAAGGTTGAAGAGCCATGCTCACCTTTTAAATTCGGGGACGTCTTCATGCTCGTCGCTAACGAGGATGACGCAGAGAAGCCTGATTTCTTTCCTGGCGAGCTCGAGCCCATCCTTGTAGCTTCCAATGAAAAAGTCAGGAAGCAATTTGGGTTCGTCCGTGGAAGGGTCGATAAGACCATCGAGACGCTTGGTGGAGGAGGCGGAGGAGGAAGTGCCGCCGGTGGGGAGGATGAGCGGGCGGGAGGACGGCCCGGCTTCGGCACTGGCTCTGGATTCCACACCGGATGAAGGGGTAGGAGAGGGGTTGCGAGCGAAGATCCCGACCAGATCCGGCCGGCTAGCCTTCTCCTTCTCCTTGCTCATCGCTCCAGTCCGAGGAGGCGGACTAATGGCTCCGCCGCCGGCGCTCTCTTCCCTCTCCCTCTGCGCTGCGCGGGAGACGGTGAGCGCGCGGGTCTCTTCTTCGAGCGATCGGACAAAGCGGTCCGCCGCCGCTACTGGGTCCAGATGGGCTTTTCGACTCGAACGCGAGCGACGGGAAGAGGAAGGCGAGGAGGAGGATGGGACGATGCGGAGGAGGCGCGCTGGAACGTACACAAGAAGCAGAAAAGAGTCGAACGCAAAGAGTCAGAATGGAGGCTCTGAGCGCGCGTTTCGCCTCGTCCATGGCTCACCAAGAAAGAGAATCAAGGAAGACGCCAGGCGGTAGAGGAGGGATAAAGGCCAGGCGAAGCACGAGACGAGGTTTAGGCCCACCGAGCTTGTCGAGCGATTCGGGGGCTGACAAGAGAAGGAGATGCCGTAGACGAGCGGACAATCGGAATGAGGAATGAGCGACGACAACGACACGGGCGGTGTGTAAGGATCCCCGTCACCGCCACTCACCCTCCTTCGCACGGCGCTCTCATCGATCTCCAGCCGCTCCATCCGGCGGCCAGGTCTGGACGACGTAGACGCCACGAAGGCGTCCCTCTCCACCGCGCCCTCGCCGGTGCTCTCCACGCTCCTTCTGGCGGACTCCCTGCCATCGTCGAAGATGAGCGCCGCGGCCCTCTGGACGTCCCAGTCCTCGGAGGCGAGGATGTCGATCAGCGCGGACGGGTCGGCGCCGGAGGACTGGGCGGTGAGGGACCGGAGCTCGACTAGAGCGTCTGCCTGGGAAGAGGTGAGGTCGGCCGTTGGGTCTTGCATCGCAGGGGGAGAAAGAGGGTCACTCGAGGTGGGAGGGATAGCGTGCAAGGAAGCCGGTGGGTGAGCGAGAAAGGCGGTCGTCGGTCGGAGCGGGGTGGGGTGGGTATCGGACATACACGGACTTGCGGCGGCTCTCTTCCAGCTCATTACGTAAGAACATAACAGCAGCGCGGGACGGCGCCGGACACGCACTGCGACATCCATGACATGACTGACGACGTCCATGACATGACCTGGCCTGGCCCGGCTTGGTCCGTCTTGGGTGGGGGCGTCGGCGTGCATTTGACGGCGAACAAGGTCCGCGATGGCGGTGATGAGGAGGAGATGGTGGTGTTTATGTCATTCGCTCGCCCTCGTCAATACGGCGGCGGTGCTCGCAGCAAAGTGCGTTGTGGCCACCGTATCCAGGTGCAGGCAGAAGAGGGCGAAAAAGCCTACCTGCCTGTCTTGCTTCTTCTACATACCGCCGGCCCTCGTCACGTCACAGCGCAGGGACCGCGAAGGTACCTGGGCCGGGACGGTCGGTCGTGGAAACGTGGGCCCACCGAGCTCGCTCTCGTTTGGGGACGGCGCGTACACATGGGCAGACGGGAAAGCGAGGTGGACACAGCCACATCGTATGTGCATAAAAAGGTTGCTCTCGCTCCGTTATGCGAGGAAGAAAGGAAGGATGGCATCATACCCTGTTCTCCACACCTCCTCCTTCCAGTCAATTTCCCCATGAACACCGACAAGATCTTCTCGGCCGACGCTTGGAGCGCCCACGCCGTGGATTACAACTCCTCAACGATGCTTCCCGTCATGGCACCAGCGCTCCAGGATGCGCTCTACCCGTCCCTGGACAAAGCGCTATCCGAGTGCCCGGCGGACAGCAAGATCCCCCTGCTCATCACAGCCGGCGGCTCCGGCGGCGAGCTCAAGCTGCTCATCGAACGCTACGGCCCCGGCGGCCCCAAGGCCGACATCGGGACCAGGTTGAAGGTGTTGGCCACCGACTTTGCTCACGGCATGGTCGACCAGGTTAACAAGCTCCTCCAAAGCAAGGGCGACCTTGGAGGCGAATACAAGGCCGAGGTGCAAGACGCGCAGGTGAGATAGATAGATAGATAAATAGATAGATAGATAGATAGATAGATAGATAGATAGATAGATAGATACACAGCTAGATACATGGAGGACCAAGTTGACCCAACTCCTTCCTCCCCTCCCGTGTGTGCCCTCGGATGGCGCCCTTGACAGCGGCTCAACTTGCCTTCCGAATCATTCTCGTTCGCACTCCTCCTCTTCGGGCCCATGGTCCTCCCCGACGCCGCGGCCGCCTTCAGAGAGCTCCACCGCGTGCTCAAGCCGGGCGGGACGGTGATCGTGTCCACCTTCCAATCGATCGAAGCGTGGGACATTGCGGATCTCGCCCGCGCCGACGTTTTCGCCCAGCGCGGCATGGGCGAGCCCGCCGTCCGTCTACGACACCGCCTTCGTCACACCCTGGGTCAAGGTAGACGACGTCATCGCCAAGCTCGCCGCGGCCGGCTTCGTCGACGGCCAGGGCAAATCCATCAAAGCCTCGTTTGTGCCTCCCAAAATGGACCCGGAAATGATGCAGAGGGCCATGAGGACGAACCCGGGTAACGAGCTGTTCATGCTCGGCATCAAGGAGAGCGAGATCGAGGCGTTTCAAGCGGCACAGAAGAAGGCCACGAAGGAACGGATGGGCGATGGTCCGCTCCAGTTCCCCGTGGTGGCCAACGTGGCGTGGGCGAAGAAGGCGTAGCGTAGTTATGGGTTCGAAGACGAAAAGACATGGCTTGGGCTTGGGCTGGCTTTGGCTTTGGCTTAGGATTAGCGTTCGACTGTACGATACAACTTCGGATAGAGTGTAGGCAGGCTCGGGGAAATCCAAGGATATGGCTTAACCGACGAGGATGCCAAGGTCGGACATGTGCGAGCGCCTGTCGAGATGGAATTCCGCACGGGCGAGCGCCGAGTCAAAGGTATACGAGAACGCGCCTAGCCTGGATCGGTGCGGGCCACTGAGGTCAGGTTGCGTCGTCGTGGCGTCCGAGGGGACCCCACCCGAGCTGCCGAGCCTCCGAGCCTCCGCGCACGCCCGCAGCGGGCAACCCCGCGTCGGACAACGACGACGTCGGATTCCAGCGCGTATGTATCATAGATACATATTTATCTTGCAGTCACGCTCGTACGCGCCCCTTTCCTCCTTACACTGCCTTGCTCTCCCTCTCTCTCTCGCCGCCAGTTCATCCGCCATGGCTTCGTTCAGGACGGCCGGGCGTAAGGTGAGCGAAACGAGGACGGAGCGAGCGACGACGACGGCTCAGGCGATCGATGATGCCCCGACGAGCGCACCGGAGTCTCAAACCGTCCTTCTCCTCTCTGCGCCCTCCAGATCATCGCCATCGGCCGCAACTACGCCGACCACGCCGCCGAGCTCAACAACGCCATTCCCAAGGAGCCTTTCTTCTTTCTCAAGCCAACCAGTTCCTATTTGGACAATGGCAGCGTGATCGAATGCCCGCGCGGCGTCGACGTCCACCATGAGAGTCAGTCAGCCTAGCTTCCTTCCTTTCTACCTCGGCCGACCCGCATCTCGCTCACGTTCGCTCCGCGACCCCATCGACCTTATACCCCCCGTCTTTGCTTTTGCGTCCCTTCAAACGTGCCAGTCGAGCTGGGAGTTGTCATCGGCAAGAACGGCCGCGAAGTTCCTCCATCTGAGGCCGACTCGTACATCGCCGGCTACGCGCTGGCGATCGACTTGACGGCGCGCAACATGCAGAACGACGTGAAGAAGAAGGGGCTGCCATGGTCCGCTGCTAAGGGGTTCGACACTTTCAACCCCGTCTCGTGAGCCGCATGTCCGCCTTTCGTGATGTGTTGTCACGACGGGCAGTCCGCTGACGACGACGACGACGCATGCGCATGGCTATGAACGGTGATCAGCCAATTCATTCCCCGAGACAGGATCGCTGACGCGCACAACCTCGATCTCTGGCTCAAGGTGAGCCCAACCGCACGCACCACTCTCCACTTCCGCTACTGCTGACCTTGGTCTCCTTTCTCCTTCACCCTCCCCGCCCTCGCACTCTCCTCGCAGATCAACGGCACAATAAAGCAAAACGGCAACACGTCGGACATGCTCTTCCGTATCCCGCGCTTGATCCAGCATGTCTCCAGCATCATGAGGCTCGAGGAAGGCGACTTGCTTCTCACCGGTGCGTTTCCCTGTGCCCTCCCTTCTCGTTCGCCGGTGACCGCCTTGGGCTCGATTTTTGGAAGCGGGCACGAGCTGAACCGAGGTTCGATTCATCCTCAACCCGTCGACCGTCCATCGTGACCGCGAACAGGCACGCCGGCCGGCGTGGGACCCGTCCGACCGGGCGACTCGATCACCGCGGGGCTCAAGCAAGGTGGCGAGCAGATCGCTTTCCTCGAGCATACCGCCGTTCTGCGCCAGTCCGGATACCACTTCGAGCCTTCGGCGTGAGAGGCGTTGTTTGTGAAGGGGGAGGAGGACGGAATGACGGTCGCTCGGTGACTAGATACGAACGGAACGGATGACGCCGGAGGCCAAACCAACCGACTCGCTCGAGTCATTCTTGGTCAGAATTAACTAGCTAGTGGAAGACGGCGGGCGGGGATGTGTGCGAGAGCAGTCACAGGAGTCGACGCTGTACCGACCCGACGCTCGTTCTCCTTTCGATCTCCCTGACTGAACTTACGGACGTGCGAACGGGAAAGCCGACGATGGGCCCCGGCGGATGTGAGATCCTCGGTCGAGTCGGTCTTACGCCGTCCGACGACCCGCGCCGGGACACCTATCCCGAAGCTGCGGTCTGCCAACAGGGACTGACAAAACGCCGGGCTCCCTTCATGCCTCGATTCTTCCACATGATGGTACCTCACCCACCGCGTTTTCGCATATCGCCGCCGTGACATACGTACGATTATGTTACCCATGTGTGCCGTGCGCCTTCTGCCGGCTTCGACGTGCCGGTGGTGCACGTCGGACAGTGACGGTCGAGGACAGATTGATCGTGTTATGTGGGAGAGCAGATAACTGGGAAGCACACACACGCACGAAGCGCTCGAGCCCGCTCTTTTCTCCTCTCCACATCTTTTCCCCTTTCCTTCCTTTCCTCAGCCATGCCTAGCCAAACCGTTCGCTGACCTCCGCACCGCGGCCAGAGAGGGATGGATAGATAGCGTAGCTCGTCGTCACGCGCCGGCTGCTCACGGTTAGGCACACAGACGCCTCTTCATTTCGTCCACTCCTCCCCCGCCCCTTCCGCCCAGCTTGCACTATCTGCTCATCTGCTCACACTCTCTATCTCAGCGCCGCTCACGCGTCCCATCCCATCCCATCCCTCCCGGATCGGACCGAACCGCCTTTGCCTCGACGTCGGGCCGTTCCCTTGTGCGTTCCGTGGTTGTGGCAAGCTCGATCGGAAGATGGTCGTCTACGGATGGGCATGGGAGGGCCCCGAGGGCTTTCGCCGTGGAGCTGAGGCGAGGCGAGGCGAGGGCGGGGCATGCGGGCGAGTGGGACGGAGGGAGGGAGGAAGGTACATAGGTAGGTTGGTCGCGATTTGTACTCATCCTGCCGCCTTTCCCGTTCGTCCATTTACACGGACCCCTTCAGGTTTCATCCATGGGATCCATGGCACGGGGCTACGCTAGCCCCCGTGCTGCGACTCGCCCACCGGCTTGCCTGCCCCCATCGTCGGCGACAAGACCTGTTCCGATGACCCCATCCCAGGGGCCTGCCGAGGTGTCTGGCCATCTCGGCGGGACGACTTGTCCGCCTC
Source organism: Peribolospora baueri (assembly GCA_029717555.1). Lineage (NCBI taxonomy): Eukaryota > Fungi > Basidiomycota > Peribolosporomycetes > Peribolosporales > Peribolosporaceae > Peribolospora > Peribolospora baueri. Next base: position 65,298 of record JAMDHS010000009.1, on the reverse strand, counting down.
TTCGACGAGGCCGCCGCCCGCCCACCCGTCCGTCCAACTCGAGCTCCTGCCGGGCTACCAAGAGAACGCGGGACGGGGACACGCGCCAGTCACGCCATAATCCCATCCACAGCCAAGCCCAGGCGGGCTCGAGAGGTGGATATCAAACGAGAGCCAAACCGGGCTCTAGCGAGGATGGACTATGGGCGAGGGGACTCGAGTGACGCATCCACGCCGTCCGTCGCCCGACTAGACGGTCAGTTGATCGCCGTCTGAATCGGACGTTTGGGCTGAAGAGACGCGCTTGCGAAGGGGGCATGCCTGCTTCCGTTTGCGAGGGACAAAGATGGTGGGCGGTCGGTAACTTGGGCGTGGACTTTTTTTCTTCCGCAGTTCGACGTTGTCTTTTGAGTGCCTCCGTTCGCTGGCCTCTTTTGTCGACCCCCTCTCTGTCGACCGACTTGAGACGTGGGCTGTTCGCCCGATGGAGCAAGGCCGTAAAAAAAGTAAGGTGTTGGCCCGCTCGCCCCATGCATTGCTCACATGCTTCCTTTTTTCTCTCCCTCTCTCTTTCTCTCGCCCCCTCTCCCTCTCACTTCCCCAGGGCAAATGTGGAAGAAGAGCAACTGCAGGCCGTGTCGCAAACCTGCCCTCGCCTCGCCTCGCGTCGCCTTGCGTGCCGCAGTCCGCAGTCAGGAGGAGCTCGTGGCACATGCTGGGCGGTGCCCCCGCAGTCTGCCGCAGTCAACGCCTTGCTGCGGCGTATAGCGTTGACTGCGGCGTATAGCAGTCGTGTGCCGACGGTGCCGGCGGGCGCAGTTGCTCCGTCGTTCGCAGCCCGCCACTGCCTTGATTGCCGCAGCAGCCGCCTTTCTCCACTGCTCCACCGCTTCCGCCTCCGCCCTCGCCGTTTGTCCCGAGCGATGGGAGAGAGAGAGAGATGGATGGTGATGGTTGGCACAGCGCAGCCGCGCACCTTCCGTCCTCTCCTCTGCTCTCCTCGTCCTCGTTTATCCTCGTCCGCTCCAGCCAAGGCTCCCACATCGCCCGACTGTCTTGCGTTCGCCAAGGTGACGCCGCCACTCGCTCGCTATTTTAGTGCTCCCTGCTCCCCTTTATACCCGGCGAGAATGCGCGGGGGAACCGCTTCGGCGGCCCTCTTTCGAGGCCTTCCCCTCTTCGTTCTTATACCCTCCCTCTCTTGTGCGCCCAGCGCGGGGACAACGCAGGCGTTCATTTCAGGCCACCCACGTCCAAGTCCCTACTACCCTACTCCCTCCACTCTGGCCGCCCATCTCCACCTCGTTCCTTCATTCCACCATGTCCTTGTTCGCCGGCAGGGGTCGCCCTCTCGCCATCTGCATCGCCATCTCTTTCGTCGTCGCCATCTTCATCCTTCGTTCTTCCCCTCGCTACCCCGTCCTCGACTTGCCTTTCAATGGCTTCGACCCTCCCTCCATTCTCCACTTCAATGCCGACCTGCCGTCTCTGCGGCCTCTGGACCGCACGCTGATCATCAACTTGCCCCATCGCCGTGACAGGCGCGTCTCCATGCTCCGCGTCGTTCACAAGCTCAACGCCTCCGCCTCGCTCCTCCCAGCCTTTTCCGCGTCGACCGACGCTGTGTCCGCGCGTCTCCAAATGGCCCATCGCACCGACGTCGGCCGCGTAGGCTCCTACCTCAGCCACTACGCCGCCTGGAAGATGGTCGCCGCGTCCGACCAGCCGCTGACGCTCATCTTCGAGGACGACGTGGACACCGAACACGACCTCTCCTCGCTCCTTCAGAACATCCTCCCCTCCGATACGTCCACGTTCGACATTGTCTACCTCTCCCACCACGACAACCCGCGCTCCCGTCACCCCATCTCGGCCTACACCCACAACGAGTCGTCGACGCTCTACGAGCTCCACCCCGCCATCCACCCCATCTGGTCGTCCGGATACCTCCTCACGCCGTCCGGCGCGGCGCTCTTCCTCAAGCACCTCTCCCCTAACAACATCGTCCACAACGTCGACGTCGACATGGCCCGGCTCGTGAGCAACCGCGTCCTCACCGGCCTCGCCGTCCATCCCCCGCTCGTCATCCAACGCTCACGCAGCGCGGACAACCCTTCGGAGGTGAACGATGTGGATCCTGTGGGGAAGAGGCCGCCGGCGCTGAAGGACTGGCTAGAGTGGGGATGGATGTGGTACAGGGGCACGTTGGGAGAGCAGAAACTGAACAAGCCGTGTCTGGATCATATGGACGAGGGCGCGCTGCGGTCCATCAACCGATGGCTCGACGAGAAGGAGACCGGCGTCTGGCTCCAGCGATGAACTCTTGACTGGGACCTCCTTTCCTTCTCTCTCTCTCTCTTTTCCTCCCCTATACCAATCTACTTGTGAGTTCGCCCCATCGTGCTGCTCCGCCTGGCTGTTCCTGTCTGCTCATGACACGCCCACCCGTCTTGCTTCCTTCCTTCCTCCCCGTCCACTCGAACGTCCCCTCAGTGCTGTAGCCACTATACGTCGTCGCCCATATTGCATCCCACGTCTTCCCTCGCACATTCACCCCTTCTCGCACTTTGACGACTTCCATCAGTTCTCATACCCCCCACTTTCTGTAGGACAGTGCTCCTCATCCCCCACCGCATCATTGTCTTGTCACTCCCTCCCGTGCAGGCGCGACAGGTTACGACACTTTCCCCGGTCCGCCCGACTACATATAATTCTCCAGGCGTATGTATACCTCTTGTGAATATAGTGAGGGGAACGGACGTCGCGCGTCGCGCGTCGACGGAAGAACGAGAGTGACAGGCGAGCGACGCTCAGAGACGGCACAGCGGAAAGGAGGGGCACTCGCCTAGTCAGTCCACTCCGCGAGCGCTCGTTTGACCAACAAGTAAGGCGATGGGAGAGAGAAGGATGGGGGAGGTTACTGTAGGGCACTGCACTCGTCCATCACCGTGCCCATCACCGCTCGCTCGCATCCCCACCTCTTCTCTTCCCTCCTTTTCACTCCCTCCCACCGATCTACCCGTCTCAGCCCATCTCGTCTCGTCTCGTCTCGCCGATGGGCCGAACGACGAACGACGAAAGCGACGGCCGTGTCCCGACCCCCGCAACTTTCTTTCCTTTACCTTACCTTTCCCTGGCACCTGCGGGGCCGATCACGTGCGTTGATCACGTGATAAGCAGTGAGCTGTTGACGTTGATGATATCGAAGGGGTGACTTGCACTCGAGAGGTGGTAAGAGGAAGTGCGAAGGGGAGAGGAAAGTAACGGTGTCGCCGTGGCCATGTGGAGGATGGTGACCTTGGTGGTGTTGCTCTTGGCTCGCTGCACCTGTTCTTGGTCCTCCTCGACCCATGGACTCTGCTCACTCTCCCTTCCCTGTCACGATCGCCACGTTCGTCGGTCAGACCGCCCCGCAACTCGCGGGGCGATGACAACACTTTGCACCCCTACGGACACCTGATGCACGACGGCGAACCCCCAGATGCAAGCCAGTAACCAAGATTGGACAGCACGAGATTGCCAGGTCGTGACGGACGGGCGGACGGCAGGCACGACTGACTGACCGCCCACGCTCTCCTAGCTAGCCCCGGATGGGCTACGCTTGTCATATAACCTCGGCCCCCCTGTCGTATAGAAAGCTCAGTTTGCATCTTCTCCTTTCAGTCCGCAAATTGCCCTCCTCTCTCCTCTCTCCGACATGCCCGACGGCGTCACCAGGCCCGCCCGCCAGCGCTCCCACACCGGCCTTGTCAGAGATGAGCTCGAGCAGGCCCACCAGTCTATTCCTCTCAAGCAGCGCCTAGCCTGGACGCGCGCCTTGCCCGCAGAGTTCGAGGACAAGGACGGGTTCGAGAATGAGTTTGTCCGGTACGTAACCTCCGGCCTCGCCCGTAACATGTACAACTGCGACGAGGTGGCCGCATACCAGAGCGCCGCGCACACCGTCAGAGACCGCCTCGTGTCCATGTGGGAGAAGACCCACCAGTCCACCGCGCTCGAAGACCCCAAGCGTGTCTACTATCTCTCCCTTGAATTCTTGATGGGCCGCGCCCTCGACAACGCCATGCTCAACGTCGGCGTCAAGTCTGTCGTCCGCGACGGCGTCGCCGAGCTCGGCTTCCGTCTCGAGGACCTCATCGAGACCGAGCAGGACGCTGCGCTCGGCAACGGAGGCCTCGGCCGTCTAGCTGCCTGCTACCTCGATTCGTTCGCCACCATGAACCTCCCCGGTTGGGGATACGGCATCCGCTACCGGTACGGTATCTTTCAACAGACCATCGTTGACGGCCAGCAGCACGAACAGCCCGACTAGTGAGTCCTTCGTCCAACTCCCTTTTTCTTTTGCATTTCTGCTCCTCTGCCCACCCGCAGCGCCTCGCTCAGGTTCAGAAGGACCCGCGTTCCCTCCGATCAGCTGGCTCTCGTTCACCAACCCCTGGGAGGTGCACCGCGCCGACATCGTCGTCCCCGTCCGCTTCGGCGGATGGGTGCGCAAGCACACTGACGACGAAGGACGCCGACGTTCCGTCTGGGAAGGCGGACAGACGGTGCTTGCCGTCGCTTACGACTGTCCCATCCCGGGCTACGGCACCAAGACGTGCAACAATCTTCGCCTCTGGGCCTCCAGGCCCAACACCGAGTTTGATTTTCAACGCTTCAACGCCGGGGACTACGCCTCCTCGGTGAGGGAGCACGAAGAGGCCGGTACGATCACCGCCGTGCTCTACCCGAACGAGAATTTTGACCGGGGCAAGGAGCTCCGACTGAAGCAGCAGTACTTGTACGTGGCGGACCGCCGCGATCGATGACCGTCCGTCCGCCGCCTACGCTCACATTCAAAGAACTTTGATGGTCCCTATGCCCTCTCCCGTCCCCTTCTCTTCAGCTGGGTGTGCGCGTCGATGCACGACATCGTGCGCCGTTTCAAGAAGAGCGAGCTCCATTGGACCGAGTTCTCGAACCGGGTGGCCATCCAGCTCAACGACACCCATCCCACGATCGCCATCCCGGAGCTCCAGCGGATCCTCGTCGACGAGGAGGGCGTCGAGTGGGACCTTGCGTGGGAGCAGGTTACCCGGACTTTTGGCTTCACCAACCACACCATCATGTCCGAGGCCCTTGAGAAATGGCCCGTCCCCATGATGGAGCATCTCCTCCCGAGGATTCTCGAAATCATCTAGTGAGCGCGGAGCCAGTCCCTATTCAGGTCAGCGTTTTGCGCTCGCTGATTCCCCCCCCCCCCCCGCCCACTTGGCCCTACCCAGCGACATCAACCTCGATTTTCTGAGGTCGGTCGAGAAAAAGTTTCCCGACGACAGGGGTCTGCTCGCTCGGGTTTCGATCATCGAAGAGTCAACGCCCAAGTTTGTGCGCATGGCTCACCTGGCCATCGTCGGCTCGCACAAGGTCAATGGCGTGTCCGAGCTCCACTCGGCCCTCATTGCGCGCACCATCTTTGCCGACTTTGCCGCCGTGTTCCGCGACGAGAAAAAATTCTTCAACGTCACTAACGGCATCACCCCTCGAAGGTGGCTCCATCAGGCCAACCCAGGCTTGAGCGCGCTGATCACCTCGGCGCTCGGCACGAACGAATTCGTTAGGGACCTCGACCTGCTCTCCGGACTCGAAAGGTTCGCCGACGATCCGGCCTTTTGTCAACGATTCCGCGAGGTCAAGCTGCTCAACAAGCGTCGTCTAGCCGAGTACATCAAGAAATACAACGGCTTGGAGATCGATCCGGAAAAGGCGCTTTTCGACGTGCAGGTCAAGCGGATTCACGAGTACAAGCGCCAGCAGCTCAACATCTTCTCCGTCATCCACCGCTACCTCCGTCTCAAGGCGGCGAGCGCGGAGGAAAGGAGCAAGGAGCAGCCGCGGGCGTGCATCTTTGGCGGCAAGGCCGCGCCGGGCTACTATCAGGCCAAGGCGATCATCCAGCTGATCAACGCGGTCGCCTCGGTCGTCAATGCGGACCCGGACGTACGCGGCCTGCTCTCGGTCTGCTTCATCGCCGACTACAACGTGTCCAAGGCCGAGATCATCGCGCCGGCGTCGGACATTAGCCAGCACATCTCCACCGCCGGCACCGAGGCGTCGGGGACGTCCAACATGAAGTTTGTCCTCAACGGCGGACTCATCATCGGCACGTGGGATGGGGCGAACATTGAAATCGCCCGCGAGGTCGGCGCGGAGAACATGTTCATCTTTGGTCACTCTGCTGAGGAGGTCGAAGAGCTCCGCCACCGCCACGTCTTTGGCGACACGCCCCTCGACGCGAATCTCCGCGTCGTGTTCGAGGCGATCGAGCGAGGCGTCTTTGGCGATCCCAATCCGTTCTCGTCCCTCCTCCGCTCCATCACGCACGAAGGCGACCGATTTCTCGTCTCGGACGACTTTGCCTCGTACCTCGAGTGCCAGCGGCTTGTCGACGAGGCGTACGCGGACGGCGACGCTTGGACCGCCAAGACGATCCGCGCGGTCGCCAGGATGGGCTTCTTCTCGTCCGACAGAGCGGTGCAGGAGTACGTGGACAACGTGTGGAACGTAAAGCCATTGGACCTTCCTGCAGATTGGTTGAGCGTGTGAGAAGGGGTTTTCCAGTCGCCTCTTTTTTTGTTTTTGTTTCCTTTTTTCGACGTTCGCAGTTCCGTTCCCCGCGGGCTTCCTCGCTGGAGGGTCTCAGAAACAAGTCACGGTGCGGTTAAGAATCCTCCTCCCTGACATGTAGCGTCGTCATTTCCGTGCATGTCTATATCTTTCTCTGCCCCCGGGTGTTGATCGTTGAACGAGCGAGCGTATCGGAAGGCGAAGACGACGGACGGAGACATGACACTCGAGCGTCTACTCGCTGCTTCGCGAACCAGAAGCCGCAGAGCACAAACAAGGAATGCGTAGAAGAGGTACGAAAGGCCAATCGCTTTGCCAACCACGAATCGTCGTTCCATGCCTCGCTCGCCCTACGCTCGGACCACGTCGAGCCGGGACTGCGGCACTCGCTGACTAATCGATCAGGCCCCCTTCGCGGGCGACTCCTTCGTTGGGCGGCCGACGACGGACTGCATTCCATCTTGAACGCGTCGACAGCGGAGCATGGACGGTGAATACGTGGATCCCGATGACCTCTCGATGTCTGATGACCCGGGGTTCAGCGACGACGACCTCGACGATGCCGACTACCGCGCTCCCCGCGACGCCGCCGCCGTCGACGACGACGACGATTACGCCGACGGCCGGTCCTCCCGCCCGAGGGGGATCAAAGCCAAGGGCAAGGCTCGTCCGTCTGGAGCGGCAGCGCGCAGGTTGAAGGGAAAGGGAAAGGAGAAGGCGAAGGACGGGTATGCGTGGGAGGCTACTTACAAGCGCAGCTGGGACGTCGTCAAGGAAGACGAGAGCGGAAGCCTGGAGGGGACGGTGAGGCAGCTCATGGAGGCGAACAAGCGCAAGCGGTGCGTAGCGCCTCACTTATCCGACTCACCTCTGAGCGCGAGTCTCATTCTCACCTTCCCTTCCTTTCTCACGGTCCACCCAGGACCCTTCGGGACACTGCTCCGATCCAGCGCGGCATCATCCGGCACCTCGTCTTGGTCTTAGACCTCTCGGCGAGCATGCTGGAAAAGGATCTGCGACCAACGAGGTGGGTCCCCGTGGTTATCGGCGTGCCGCGCCAGCTCGCTCATCGTCCCGGTTTCGATGACGTCTTCAGGGTTGAACTGATGCTGCAATATGCTCGCGAGTTTGTGGCCGAGTACTTTGACCAAAACCCGATCGGCCAGCTGGCCATCATCGGGACCAGGGAGGGCATCGCGGAGCGAATAGCGCCCATGGGAGGTAAGAGAAGGCGGTCGACCTTGTGTGTTCGTCGAACGACATATCCGCTGACGCTTTCGCCCTTTGGTCGACGTTCACCAGGTAACACGACCGACCACGTGTCGTCTCTGATGAACAAGCGCAAGCTTGAGCCTCGGGGCGAGCCGTCTCTCCAAAACGCTCTCGAGCAGGCGAGGGCCCTGTTAACGTGAGCCGGCGACCGTCCTCTCCCTTCACTCCACGGTTCATTGACCGCGTGTCGTCTTGGGGCGCACTTGCAGGCATCTTCCCACCTCCAACTCGCGCGAGGTTCTCGTCGTTTTTGGCTCTCTCACCACGTGCGATCCAGGCAACGTCCACGACACGATCGATGCGCTGGCGAGAGACAAGGTGCGCGTCAGCGTCGTGGCCCTCGCTGCCGAGGTGAAAGTGTGTAGGGAGGCGTGCGAAAGGACGGGAGGCATGTTCGGCGTTGCCCTCGACGAAGTGCACTTTAAAGACCTCCTCTTCGAGACGGTGCCGCCGCCGGCGGTGCGCGCGCTGGCCGCCGCGTCGGCCGCTTCGGGCGGCGCGTTCACAGGTGGTGGTGGACCGGCGTCATCGACGGACCTCCTGCTGATGGGCTTTCCCGTGCGGCTACCCAAGTCGGCGCCAGCGAGCATGTGCGCCTGCCACTCGATGTTGAAGGGCGGGGGCGGGGCCGGGGGCGGGAGCGGTGGGTACTTGTGTCCGCGGTGCGGGAGCAAGGTGTGCGAGGTGCCGACGGACTGCCCCGTGTGCGAGCTGACGATCGTCATGAGCACTCACCTCGCGAGGAGCTACCATCACCTGTTCCCGGTGCCGAATTGGGTAGCCGTCGACGTCCTAGAGTGAGTGCCGTGGTCGGTCGGTCCGGCCATCCGGGATTTACCCTTTCTTTCTTCTTTGACCTCGCTGATTCTAATCCACAACTTGGACCGATCCGACTCGTTCGCGCACAGCCCCGACGCATCTCCACCACCTTCGCCGTCCTGCTACGCCTGTGACGCCCCTTTCCCCCTCGTCAAGTCCGCCACCACGGAACGACGCCAAGACGGACAGGTACACGTACACGGGCAAGGACAAGGACACGGGCAAGGACAAGCACAAGCACAAGCACAAGCACAAGGACGGGCACCACCACCACCACCACCAGACTCGGGCCTCTCAGCAACAGGCCGGTACGCGTGCCCGCGATGCGGACGACACTTCTGCCTAGACTGCGATGCCTTTGTCCACGATGTCCTTCATTGTTGTCCCGGCTGTGGTGGTTGAATGGAATGACGGATGGGATCGATGTTGGAGCATCGGACTCGAAGGAAGCATCGACAGAGGAAGAGAGAGGAAGAAGGGACAGAGCGCGGATGAAAAGGCAAACCGAGGGGGAAACATATTTTCTCTTGCGCATACCAAGTGTACAGGTTGAATTTGAATACAACGTACATTGAGCTTTAGCGAGGGGAACTCGGGTCGGGACGGGACGCTGAGGGGCGGAGGGGGGAGAGCGACGGCGAGCGACTGCCGCCGGCGCTTGGTAAAGGGGAGATGAGATGGGGATGTATGGATGGATGTATGGATGGGGAGGGAGACGATGCAAAAGAAGAAAGGGGGACGAGGACAAGTCCGGTTGGGTCGGAAGCAAGAAGAAAAACGAAAGAAAGAGAAAGAGGACAACAAGACAAATGGGGGCATGCGCCACCGCGACCGACCGACCGACCGACCGACCGACCGACCAACGACGGGGTGGGGTGGCCTTCTAGTTAAGAAGAAGATGCGGCGTGGGCTATGAACACCGTCAGTCAGCCCATATATGGGAAGGCGGCGGCGCCGTGGGCAAACGCGCCGGGGAGACCGACAGGCATGCCCGCGCCCACTCCCGCTCCCGCTGGCCCGAAGCCGTTGATACCGTTCAAGCCGGCGCCGCCGAGGCCGTTCATGTTCATGTTCATATTGCCCAACGTGCCGGCGGCGGTGGCAGCGCCGCCGAAGCCTGCCGCCGCGGCGCCTGACACGGCCGAATGGCCGTGAGCGTGAGCGGGGCCACCGAGACCGATGGGACCGCCGTGCTGGCCGAGACCGTGGGCGTGAGCTCCGGGATGGCCGTGGAGCGGATGAGCGCCGGAAGGGTGCTGCTGATGCGACTGGGAGTGATGAGCGGCTGCAGCGGCTGCGGCTGCGGAAGCCTGCAATTGCGCGCCGGCGGCGCCCTGATGGATCAAGTTCGGACCAGGGGCGCCGGGACCGGGACCGGGACCGGGACCGGGACCGCCGTGATGACCGTGGACGGCGGCGGTTTGAGCGACGTGCTGCTGCTGCTGCTGCTGCTGCTGCTGCTGCTGCTGTTGGTGGAACATGTTGCCGAACGGGTTCCCGCCGGCAGCGGCGGTGGCGGCTACGGCGGCAGCGAAAAAGTCGTTCGGACCCGGGGCGCCAGGCGCCTGGGGCCTACCAGCGGCGCCGGCTAAGGCGGCCATCTGCTGCTGGAGCTGATGGTGATGCTGTGCGGCCTGGAGGAGAGCGTACGAGTTGATCGTCGCCGCGTTGTGTCCGGCGACGGCCAGGTCGACGTTGTCGCGCTGGAGCTTGGACTGGATCCGCTTGCCGTACGGCGTGTTGCGGATCATGGGCAGGATGGGCCTGATGCACTCTACGAGCTGCATCCGCTGGAGCGGCTCGGCGTAGTCGAGGCTCGTCTGGACCACATAATTCGCAAAGCTGTCCCGGAGCAGCTTCTCCAACCGGGGACGGTTGAGGAGCTCCTCGATGAGCTGCCGCCGCGTCGACGGTTCGCTCACCCGGATGCATTTTTCGATCACGTTCGAGCTAAACTTTTGGACGCTCAGCAGACACACATTACCGATGAACTGGCGGATGACGGCGTCGGAGAAGCGGCTGTCGTTGAGATCGAGAACGTATTGGACGACATAGTTGCCGAACGGGTCCTGAACGAGGGTCAGCGCGTGGTAGGTGATCTCGGTGACCAGCTGGATCCGTTGACCGTCGCTGGCATGGTCGATGCACCGCTGGAGGACGCAGCAGCCGTGGCGGTGAGTGGCGACCTCGACACAGTGGGCGGCGACAGCGTTGTAGATGAACTGGTTGTCCTCCGACGAGAGCCGGTTGAGGCACTTTTGGATCACGTGGTTCCCGTTGAGGTCCTTGATCAGCGTCACCACGTTCATGCTCAGCGCGACGATGATGCTGTGGATCTGGCGCGGGGTGGAAAGAAAGTCGATCGTCTTCTGCACCGCCCGCGTACCGTGCATGTTGAGTGAGATGCCGACGAGCTCTGCGGCGACGCTCTCGACGATCAGGTTGCGCTGCTCGTCCGTGCAGTACTCGAGCATCTTCTGACAAAGGTAGTTGCCGAACGGGTCCGTCATCAGATCGGCAAAGTGGGCAAACGTCTCGGCAAAGATCATGTCCCGATACTCGGACACGCCCTCCTCGAGCTTCTTTTGCAGATACCGACAACCGTGCTGGTCCTTGCATAGCGCGAAAATCTCGCCGCGCAGGTCCTCGAGGCGAGTGCCAGCGAACCGGTTAACGTCCAGCTCGCCGCCGCGTTTGTTGTGTTTGCCCGCGCCCGCGCCGGTGAGCTTGGGCTGACCAACAAACTTGGCGTCACCGCCCAACGGCTGCGGGTGATTGAGCATGGCGGCGGCGGCGGCGGCGGCAGCAGCAGCAGCAGCAGCAGCAGCGCCAGCGCTGGTGGCGGGGGGGAAGCCGTCAAAGTAGCCCGAGGCGGGCCTGCTCCTGGGCGTGTTCAAACCAGAGGGCGAAAGCGCGTTAAGGCCGCCGCCGAACGGCGCTCCCGGGCTGGTCGCCCTGCTGGCGCTGGCCGCCGTGGGCGTGTTGGCGATCGCAGCAGCCTGGGCGAGCGTGGCGGGGGTGAGGCGGGCGTCGAGGTCGAAGCCGGAGAGCCCGCCAACTTTTGGGTGCTGATGCTGATGCTGGTGCTGGTGGTGCTGGTGGTGCTGATGGTGCTGCTGCTGGCCCCCTCGCTGCTGGTGGTGATGGTGGTGTTGCTGCTGCAAGCCGGGCAGGTCGGAGCTGGAGAAACCCTTGCTCATGGCGGTGGTGGCCGTCGAGGCGGACGGGCTCGTTGGACCGCCACCACCACCACCGCTCTGTCGCCTGTGGTCGCCGGCGCCGCCGGCGGGGCCATACGGGCCGGGAGTACCAGGGGCGGTAGCCCTGCCGACGGCGGGGCCAGACATGGACGGGGAGGTACGGCCGCTGCCGGCGGAGCGAAGACGGGGCGAGGGCAGGGGGAAGGTCTGATGACGGGCGCCGGAGCCGTTGTTGTTGTTGTTGTTGTTGTTGTTGTTGCCGAGACCGAGACGAGGAGAACTGCGCTCGCTCCTGCCGTGAGGCGAACGAGGAGGGAGACTGGCGCCGGCGCCACCGTCCTGTTCGTTCTCGCGGTGGAACTGAGGCCACTCGGACGGCTTGGGGCCGTTCTCTGTGCCGCCAAACCTGCCGTGACGCGGGGGGGTCTGGGAGAGCGGGGCGAGGTCGAGGGCGGCGGAGGAGGCGCTGAGCATGCCGGGGAACGAGTCACGGCGGACGAGGATAGGGAATTTGTCGTCATCGTCCTGTTGGGCGTGGGCGTCGATGTACTTGTTCACAAAGGCCGAGTCGTTGTCCAGCTCGTCGTCGAAGAGGAAGCGTTCGTTGAAGACGGGGGTGTAGTTGTCCGAGGTGGGATTGGTGCCAGCCTCGGAGGAGGCGCCGGCGTTGCGGCTGGCCGACGGGGGACGTTGGGTTTGAGCGTGGGCGGGCGCCGGCTGCTGACCGCCAGAGTGCTGGCGGGCCATGAGCATGCGCTGGAGGACGCCGTGCTGGGTCTCGTTGAGGTTGTGCGGCAAAGTGGATTTTGGGGAAGGGAGAGCGCCGGCGTTGGCGGCCTTGGTGTCGGCCACGGCGAAGCGGTCAAAGGCGCCGGTGAGAGCGCGGAGGGAGGCGTCGTCGACGTCGACGTCGGTGTCGGAGCGCTTGGGCAAGCCGTTGGCGGAGAGCTGGACGCCGTCGGGGCCGCTGGCCCTGCGTGAGACGGGCATGGAGCGGGCGAAGGCGACGTTGGGGAGGAGGCCGTGAGCGCGGCGAGCGGCGAAGGAGAGGAGATTATCGGCGCTGAAGGAGTCGTCATGGACGGGAGAGTGCTGAACGGCGCCGGTGAACGCGTCCGGGTCGGGCAGAGGCGTGGCGGGAGCCGAGGCGGCGGCGTCGCTGGGAGGCTGGGACGAGTCGAGGTGGGGGCCATCCTTGGGGGAGTCATGCAAGGGGGAGCGGTGAACGCTGCTGGCATCGGAGGCTTGGCGGTGCTGTTGCTGGTGATGGAGGAGTTGGCGCTCCTCCTCCATGTGCTGGAGGTGCAAGAGTCTCATGCGCTCCTCGAAGATCTGGCGCTGCATGGCCCGCTGACGCTCGTGCTCGATGCGTTTCTGTTCGATTCTCTGTGTCGAGAGCGAGTAGGGAAACAAGTCAAGGTCTTTCGTTCTTTCCTTCTCGCCCTCCTCCGACTGACTCACCTCTTGAATGTCGGGCGGAGGGACGCCCCTCCTAGCGGCGCTGTCAGCGAGGTCGAGGAACTCGCTGGGGCTCTTGACAAACTGAGAGCGATCGGCAGCGCTGACGTTGCTGCCAGCGTCGTCCGAGCCGTCGCGGTCGCGGTCGCGGTCGCGATCGAGGCCGTTGGCGGGACTGTTGGCGCGACTGTGTGCTTGGGAGGGCGGGGGCAGGCTGGGGAGGGAGTGGGACATGGACAACGACGTGGGCGTCGGGCCGGCGGGAGGATGACCGTTGAGGTGGCTGTGGGACAGGATGCGGTCGTTGTCGTGGTCATAGTCGTGGTCGTGGTCGTGGTCGTCTACTCGACTGTCGGCGGGGGGCGAACGGCGGTTGGGGTCCATGGCGGGGAGAGGAAGAAGGGAGTGCGAGCGCTGGCGGGAGAGATAGAGAGAGGCCGGATGGGCATGGACGCGGGCGACAGGGTGGCGAAGCCGAGTATGGTAGCAAGGGACGGCCTGGAGAGTCTTGCTCCGCTGAGGCCTGGCGGGGGAATGAGAAGGGGAAGGAAGGGTGAGAGGTTAGGAGGGAGGCAAGGGCGATAGGAAGAAGGTGAGACTGACCTATGGTACAATGCGACACCTTTGGGGGATTGGAGGATGGATCCCTGGACCTGATCTGAACTGAGCTGAGCCGAGCTGAGCTGAGCTGACCTTTGCTGACCTGCGCTGACCTTTGTTGACCTGCGCTGACCTGACCTGACTGAACTTTTTACTTGAGCTGACCTGACGTGGCTGAGGAAGCTTGCGAAGACGGGGTACCGTACACGGCCGGGCAGGGGAGCAAGAACGAGAGGAGGAAGACGAAGAGATGGGACCGGTTGGACGACGGTTGCGCAAATAATTACGAGGGGCGCAGGCAGAGCCGTCTGGCCGTCGTCTGGTCTGTGTCTCTGTCTCTGGGTGTGGTTGTGATGAGGTCTGGTCTGGCTGGCGGTGGAGGCGAAGGACGCGGCGGGCGGAGCGGGGTATGGAGGCGTGCAGCGAGGGGTTCGCGGCGGGGCGAGAGCAGTGGCGATGGGAGGGGGGAATACGAAAAAGGGGAGGAAGGAGAAGGAGAAGGAGATCGGGGAGGGAGGAGGCAGATGAAGGTGAAGGTGAAGGTAAGAAAGAAAGAAAGAAGGAAAGCAGAAAGAAGAAGGCGAGGGCGAAGGGAGGCAAGGCGAGGTGGGACGGACTATGCGGTTGCGTTGCCGCAGCAGGCGTGCGCTGGACGGGGCGGAGGAAAGAGAAGAGAAGAGAAGAGGAGAAGAGGAAGAAAAATTAAGGAAAGGAAAGGTAAAGGACAGCTATAAGGACGGCTATAAGGACGGCTAAGGACGGCTAAAGCGGACAAAGCGGAGAATGCGGGCAAAAGCAAAGCAGGAGCGAGGCGAGCGACGCGAACGCAAGAATGAAACGGCCGGCGCGGCAAAACGCGGCGATGGGATGATCGATGGACGATGGCGGCGGGGACAAGAGGCGAGAGGAGATGAGAGAAAGGAGAAGAAAGAAAGAAAGAGCAACGGCGAGGACGAGGACGAGGACGAAGCTGAGCTCACCACCACCGGACCGACCCCTTTCGCCCTTTCGCCGTCGTCCTTGCTATACCTCCTCCTACACAACCTACCCTCGCCTTCGCCTTCCCTTCCAAGACCGCGCGGCCGAAAAAAAATACAGCAGAGCAAGCGGAAACACGCACGATTCGCCCGCTTGCCGCTTGCTTGCCGCTTGCTAGTTGCCGCCCACGGCTCCTTCCGGCGCCCACTCCACCTCATCGAACCGACCAACCGACCAACCAACCGACTCTAACCACCCTCATTCGCCCTCCGACGACAACCTCCGACACGCACCTTCCTTCGCCCGCCCCAAGCACATCGCATCGCACACCCGCCTGTTTGTTGTTTGCCTCCCTGTCTCTCCCACATCTCGCCCCCAGGGCACGCCGCCCGCCAGAGGCAAAGCGAGAGAGACGCGTACATGGAGAGCAAACAGGCAGACATAGATAGACAGATACACATACACACACATAGGTATACACAAACACATACACACATACACATACACATACACATACACATACACAGGCGCCGCCCACATGCTCCCACCTACAGACGCTCTCCACCCTCGCACAGAACAAACCGGAAGCACGGCTGCGGTAACTGCGGCATCCTCGGCTCGGGTCGTCGACGCGATCATCATCTCGTCCCGGCCGAGACAGAAGCGCGAAATATCTTTTTGGTTGGAATCGACGACGACCCGTTTGCCGTCGTTCGCCACATCCCCTCCCTGGCCTTGCCCTTTCCAGTCCGCTCTGCTTTCGGCGCTTGTTTGGCGAGAACGACCACCGACCGGTGCGCCACGCCACGCCACGCCACGCCATGATCTCCAGAGCGCTCGCCCTCCGCGGCCCACTCCTTCGGACGCCAACCACCGCGTCCGCCGCCTCCATCACTGCCCAGCCAGCCGCCCTCCGCCGCTCCCTCTCCACCGCCCTCCTCTCTGCCCGTCCTTCCTCGTCTTCCCCTCTCCTCCGATATGACGCCCTCCACCCCGCTCACGCCGCTCGCAGGCGCGCCATGCACGTCCGAGCCATCAGCTTCTCCGCCCTCCCCAAGTTCGTCGGCAGGGCCGCCCGCCTGCCCGCCGCGTTCGTCACCGCCGCCGGCGGCGCCCTCGCGTACGCCAACTACAAGGTCGAAGGTGAGTGAGCAAAGGCGGTCATCGATCGCCCTCCTACTCTCCTCTCTCACACGCACGTCTGCTTCCCTCCGACGCTCAGAATACCGAGGCAAGCTCGGCGACCTCTACGATCGCATGTCCGACTCCGCCTCCGAGACCTTCTCCGTCGCCCTCGACCGATGGCGAGACCTCACCGATCACATGTCCGTCCCTGACCTGTCCTCGCTCGAGACACCCGCTTTCGTCTCCGATCTCTTCCGCCGCCTCGACAACTTTCGATCGTCCTTTGGCGGCGCCGACGGCGAGCCCGACGAGTCTCGCTCTTCTTCCCAAGGCGGAGAGGAAGGAGGAGGAGGCGATAAAGGTCCCGGCAGCGGAGGGGCCGCCGCCGCGTTGGCCGCCGCCTTGTTCGGGTCGTCGGGCGGGCAAGACGAAAAGAAGGAGCGCGAGGCCGACGGCGGCAGCGACGACACCGAGCTAAACGAGCTCATGATGTTGACGCGCAAGTTGATCGAAATCAGGTCCATCCTCCTCAGCGTCGACCACACCGATAACCTCAAGCTACCTAGCATCGTCGTCATCGGAAGCCAGAGCTCGGGAAAGAGCTCGGTGCTCGAGGCCATCGTCGGACACGAGTTTTTGCCAAAGTGAGTGGGCCGGACGCGCGCGCCCTCCGGACTGGGCCTGGCTGACCCCGCTCTCACTTTCTCCTCCCGCTCGCAGAGGAGACAATATGGTCACCCGCCGTCCTATCGAGCTCACCCTCATCAACACCCGAGGAGCCGGCGGCAGGGAGGAGTACGCCGAGTTCCCCAGCCTCGGTCTCGGCAAGATGACGTCCTTCGAGCGCGTCCAGAAGACGCTCACCGACCTCAACCTGGCCGTGCCAGCGGAGGAATGCGTGTCCGACTCGCCCATCGAGCTCCGCATCTACAGTCCCCACGTGCCCGACCTGAGCCTCATCGACCTACCCGGTTACATCCAGATCAGCAGCATCGATCAGCCGGAGGAGCTCAAGGAGCGCATCTCCGACCTTTGTGACAAGTACATCCGCGAGCCCAATATCATCCTCGCCGTCTGCGCCGCCGACGTGGACCTCGCCAACTCGCCGGCGCTCCGGGCGAGCAGACGGATGGACCCGCTGGGCATGCGGACCATCGGCGTGATCACCAAGATGGACCTCGTTCCCCCGGACGTTGGCGCCTCCATCCTCCGCCACAACAAGTACCCGCTCGCGCTCGGCTACGTCGGCGTGGTGACCAAGAAAAAGCTCGGCTGGCGTTCGTCCGGCGGTCACGACCGTCACGGTGACGCCAACATGACAGGTGCCGTGCTCCGTCAGGAGGACGACTACTTCCGTGCCCACCGGCAACACTTCGCCGCCACCGCCGCCGAGCGCCCGACAATGGTCGGCACCGACACGCTTCGTCGGAGGCTGATGGAGGTGCTGGAGGAGAGCATGGGCGCGTCGTTGCACGATATCGCCAACGCCGTCCAGCTCGAACTCGAGGAGGCCGCGTACCAGTTCAAGGTGCAGTACAACGACCGGTCGATCACCGCCGAGTCGTACGTGGCCGAGACGATGGATGCGCTCAAACACCGGTTCAAAGAGTTCACCGAGCGCTTCGGCAAGCCGCAAGTGCGCGGCCTGCTCAAGGCGGCGCTGGACGAAAAAGTGATGGACATTTTGGCGCAGATCTACTGGAACGACGCCAAGACGACTGAGTTGACCAAGCTCGGCCAGGACCGAAAGCTGGAGCCCATGGAGCTAGACAACTACTGGCAGTACAAGCTGGACGCGTCGGCCAGCGCGTTGACCAAGATGGGCGTCGGGCGGCAGGCGACGCAGCTGGTCGTTGACGCGCTGCGGAACAGCATCGAGCAGATTGCCCAAGGCGAGCCGTTCAGCCACCACCCGTCGGCGGCGGAACGCATCCTCCAATTCTCCCACACCATCCTCCGCGACCGGTTCAGTCTGACGGCGGACCAGGTGGAGAACTGTGTGAAGCCGTTCAAGTACGAGGTCGAGGTTACGCCGGTGGAGTGGGAGGAAGGACGACAGAGGAGCGTGGCGCTCGTCGAGCGCGAGTTGACGATGTGCGAGGACGCGTTGAAGAAGATCCGGTCTGCCATTGGCTCGAGGAGACTCAAGGGCGCGGTGGAGTACGTGAAGGAGCTCGAGGAGAGGGACCGTAGGCGGGCGATCGCTAGGATACGCGCAAGGGACGATGGAGGCGCTGCTGCGGTCGCGGCCCTCGACGAGGAGGAGGACCAGGATCCGACGAGGCCTGATTTCAACTCGGCTTTGCTTCTCAAGGGTGCGTACGGCGGGGCGTGATTGGACATGTTTCTTACCCGGCCGACCGACCTGACCTGTTTTTTTTATTTTTTCTCCTGCCAACAGCCCGAGAAGCCATGTTCCTCTCCGGCCGCTCCGCCATCCTCAAGCTCCGCCTCGCCGCACTCAACTCGAAGCGGTGCAGAGCGGGACCAGACCAGAAAGCGTTCTGCCCGGAGGCGTTCCTTAACGTCGTCGCTGATAAGCTCACCTACACGGCTGTTATGTTTATCAACATTGAGCTCCTTGCCGAGTTCTTCTATCAGGTTAGTCCGTTCGGTCTGTCGGCGAGCAAGCTGTCCGTCTCGTCGGTCGATCGATCTATCGTTGACCCACACACGCTCCTCTCCCTCTTCTCTCGCTCACAGTTCCCTCGCGAAATCGACTCCAAGCTTGTGTACGACCTGAACAAGGGCGAGCTGGCCAGCTTTGCGAGGGAGAATCCCGCGATTCGAAGGTGAGTGAGGCGCCGCGCCGCACCTGGTTTTGTTGGATCGCCGGGTCGGTCGCTGACCCTTGTCTTCTTTTCTCCTGGCGCTGACCCTCGTCTTTTCCCCTGCACACTGACATCGGACAGACACCTGGACTTGCAAGAGCGCAAGGAGAAGCTGGAGCTGGTGATGGAGAAGCTGGACACGTTGGTCAAGCTCCACCGGCAGACTCAGGCTCCCAAGCGTGGCGGTGGGGGTTGGGGCTTGTTCTGAGCCAGTCCGACGTGGTAGACCGTCGAAGAGACAAGATGCCGTTCGCCCGCCCCTACTTCGTCCCTCTCATCCTTCCTGCTCTCACGACCCGTTACGCCTTCGTTCTTCTTTTTCTTCTTCGCCTTCCTTCGCCTTGTCCTTCGCGCCCTTCGTTTGTACCACCTCGAACTCGACTCGATTCGACTGACTTTTCTTCTTTTTTCCCGCTCGGCCCTCGGCCTCGGCCTTGGCTTCGCTTCGCTCTCTTTGGTATTTGTACTGTGCTCCTCCTTTTCGTCCTCCGTCCTCCCTCCCTCCCTTCTTGCTGCACGCTATACATCGCTCGGTCTTTATTATGACGAGGAGCTTTGATGATGAATGGGATACCTGTCTGCCTTTCTTTCTGTTTGTCTGTTCGCCCGCTTGCCTGCCTGACCGTCTCCTTAGCAGTCACCCACCCACGCGTGACCGCGAGCGTGACCGGCCGACCTCATAGGGTTACCGCGTTACTGCACC
This sequence comes from Peribolospora baueri, assembly GCA_029717555.1. NCBI lineage: Eukaryota > Fungi > Basidiomycota > Peribolosporomycetes > Peribolosporales > Peribolosporaceae > Peribolospora > Peribolospora baueri. Next base: position 45,727 of record JAMDHS010000009.1, on the reverse strand, counting down.
GCGTACGCGATCATTTGCGCGGTGCGCGTCTCGACGCCCCGCGCCCATTTAAAAAGAGGCCATTGTCGAGCCAGGCTCTATCCGGCATTCCTCTCCGCCCCTCCTCCTCCTGCCTCCTCCTTCTCCCTCCCCTCCGTGTCGTCCCTTCCTTGATACTTCTTGTCCCATCGTTCCCTCTACGATCCTATCTTCACTCCCTTCACGTCGTCCTCACCCTCCCCCATCCACTTCGCCTCCTCCTCGCCCCTCCTTCCCCTCTCCTCCAGGCTCGACTAAAGGCTCGACTAGACGGCTCGTCTCGGCTCGCCTCAACTCGCCTCGATTCTGCACATCATGTCGTCCGCCGTCTTGGGCAAGCGTAATTCGCCTTCCCAGTTCCCAGCCGCGTCCAGGACGTCGCCCGTCAAGCGTTCTTCCTCTCGCATCGCCGCCGCTGCTGCCGCCGCCGCCGCCTCTGAAGAACCGCATCGAACACCGCCAGGCCAGTGCGCCGCCGCCTCGTGCGATAATGCTCCTCGTCCCATCTCGCCCCTCCCTTCATCCTCGTCCTCCTCCGCGGTTGCCGAGGCGATACCCCCGAGGAGCGAGATCAGGACGCGTTCCGCCTCGGCTTCCTGCCCCGTCTCGAGCGCTTCGCGCGCACCCTCCCCCGCGCCTTCTCTCGCCTCCGCGTCCATCACCTTTCGAGTCAGCTCGTCGGGCAAGGGAGGCGGCGAAGAGAGTGAGGAGGACCGCGAAGGCCCCGCCGACGATCGCCACGACGACAGCAACAAGGAAAACGTGCCTCCTTTCCGCAACGTCAATGCGTCCTCCGCGACCGCCTCCCTCGACGACTCTTCTCCAGTCGCCGCTCGACGCGCCAGTCGACGCTCTTCGACCGGACGCCCCACCGCCGCCATGGAAAGGAGGTATTCCTTACGCTCCCGCCGCTCCGACGCCGGCATGACCGACGACCCTCCGCCGTCGCACGACAGCGACGCCCGCTCCGCCGCCTCGCAAGTCGGAATGCGGAGGACGAGGAGCGTGTCGGCGGCGATGGACACCGTCGCGTCTCCCTCTCGACGAGGACCGAACAAGAGGTCGGCTGCCACTGAAGGTGAGTGTCGTCGCCGTGAGCAACGCCCGCGCCATCGCACACGTCCATTTCATTCCATTCACCACGCCCGCCTTTCCATCTTCTTTTCTTCAGAACCGCCGAGGACGCCGTCGAAGAGGATTTCCGTCCGAAGAAGTCTCGCGTCCCCAGCGTCGCGCTCCCCGTCCGTCACCGTGCCCATCGACGAAGACGCCATGCTGGCCGCCGACGAACTAGCCCCTCCGCCGACGACCCCGATGTCGAGGATGCGCATCCGCACCGCCGCCGCCTCGAGCCATCATCGCCTGTCTCCCGCTCCGTCCGTGTCTGTCTCGTCTTCCGCCTCGTCTTCTATGGCGTCATCCGACTTATCCAGTCTCTTTGACGTCACCAGCCAACGCAGCCGCGAGACCTCTCCGGCGGCGACCGACATCGACGTCGTGGAGGCCGAGGCCGACAAGAAGGACACTGAGCTTCAGTTTCCCAACGTGTACGCTCACGCTCGAGCCCTCCTTCGATACGCGTCGCAGACCGACGACGAAGCGCCCGGTCCTCATTCTCATCAGTTGGAGATCGTCGGTCGCGAGACGGAGCGGGCCGAGGTGGAGGATTTTATCCGTTCGCGCCTTCTCGCCGCCGCTCCGGTCGCCCAGCAGAGGTGCTTGTACATCTCAGGCTCGCCCGGCACCGGAAAGACGGCGTTGGTGCGCGACGTCCTCGCCAAGCTCCTCCCCACCGCGACGTTCACCGGCGTCGACGTCGAGGCGGTGATGTTCAATTGCATGTCCTTCTCGCACCCGCGAGACGTCCTCGGCGCCCTCCTGGCCCGTATGGGCGTCACCGACGTCGCCCCGGGCACCGAAGAGAGACGTCTCGAGGAAGCCTTGCACGAGGATGCTGGCGGCGCTAAGGCCAAGAGACGCCTCGTGATCCTCGACGAGATCGACCACCTCGTTCGCTGTCGCGCCCACCAGAACGTCCTCTACCGTCTCTTCTCTTATGCCTCCGGCGCGTCCTTCCCCGGCTTCTCCCTCATCGGCATCGCAAACGCGCTCGACCTCACCTCACGCTTTCTTCCTCTGCTCGCCGCCAAGGGCGTCCAGCCTCTACTGCTCCACTTTGGTCCGTTCGAGAGCAAGGACATCACCGCCGTCGTCAGAGCTCGCCTCGCCGGTCTCAGAGAGAGGTACGACGAGCCGGCAGCGACGACGCCGCCGATCCAAGTTGGCGCCGCCCAGCCCCAGCCCCAGTCCACCGCTGCCTCCGTCCAGTCACTGCCGCCCATCTTCTCCGCTCCAGCCCTGGAGCTGTGCGCGAGGAAGGTGGCTGCGGCGTCGGGCGACTTGCGCAAGGCTCTCGACGCCGCGCGCCTCGCCATCGAGCTGGTGGAGATGGAGCAGCGGAAAAAGGCGAGCGTTCCCCTTCACCCCACCGCTCCCGTTCCCTTCACTACCCCGACGCGCAAGACGACGACGACGTGCGGATCGCAGACGAGCGCGAACGTCATGCCGACGGCGACGGCGACCGCCCTCGCTCACCTCACTCCCGCCAGCGCGCCCAAGGTGAGCCCGGCGCACATTCTCAAGGTCCTAAGCTCCGTCCTCGGATCGCCCAACCTCGCCAAGGTGCGCGGCCTCCACCTCCAGCCCAAGCTTGTTCTCCTCGCCCTCCTCGTCGCCCGTCGTCGCGCCCTCGCCGGGTTGCCCTCTCTCGGCGCCGAACCGTCGGCGGCGGCGGCGGCCAACGGCAAGGGCAAGGGCAAGACGACGGCGGGCGGCGACGCATCGATCGAACTAGTGAGCGTGTCCGTGGTGCAGAGGACGTACGAAGGGCTGCTGAGGAACGACGGCGCATTCGAGCCGCTTGAGTCGACCGAGTTCCTTGACGTGCTCAACCTGCTCGAAGTCAATGCGGTGGTGCGCACCTCGGCCCTTTCCGCCGCCGCCTCCGCGGCGTCCGGCGGAGGCACGTTGGTCTCTCCCAGCAAATCCCGTCTATCCGCCACCTCATCCTCTTCTCCGTCCAAGAAGAAGCTGTCGGCCGCTGGCGGCGACCGGGCGGTGCGCCTCGACGTGGTCGAGGAGGACGTTGTGAAGGGCCTCACCTCGGTCTCCGCGGCCAGCGGGAGCGGCGCCGGAGACACGGCGAGCAGGGCGGTGGTGGACGTGATGACGAGAATGTGGTCGCGCGAGACGGATCGGATGGAGAGGGAGTGTAGGAAGAGGGCGGAGGCGAGGGAGGCGAGGAAGGAGGGCGCAGCAGACGTTTCCCTTCTTTCCACATGATATGAAACCAAAATCGAGAGATGTACCGGATGCGGACATGGCTAGCCGGCCGCAAACAGACACGACACGTACATATTCCCCCCCGCCTCTTACCTTTAGGTCCTTCCATTTTTCTTTCGTCCCTGCAAAGGCGATGACATGACTAGGATCGGTTTACGGCGGCTTTCTTGCAATCTCATGAATTGGAACGATCTTGCCATCTCTCTCTGTCTCTCTCCCTTGTTATGGCATACATACGCCCCGTTGTATTCCTCATTGTTCACACACCCGCTTACGCTGGCGAACGTGATTCGTTTCCCATTACTTCTCATTGCTACCCATCCCCTGAGCCTTATTCCATGTACACTATATAAGAACAGGGAGTCAGAGCACCCCTGGAGGATCACCACCAATCGATCCAGCTCTTTCTCTCTTTTCCCGTTGCGAACGACTCGCTTCCGTTCAGCTACTCACTCGCGACACTCCCCGGCGTTTAAGTTGTTTCGCGGGGTTGCCGCAGTCGACGCTCGGGTCACGTGGTCGTCCAGGCGTGGACGTCGATCGTGCGTGTGGGGAGGAAGGGCGTCGATCGTGGGCGAAGAATAACACATTCATTCATTCCTCCCCCATCGCCCTTCCATCCTCACCCTTCCCTTTCTTTTTACCTTCCCACGTCCCGTCATCTGCCCCATCTCTGCTGTGAAACCATGTCCGCAGGGGCTACTCCTCCGACGGCCAACGTCGACGTCGACGAGAACACCAAGCTGAGCGACCTCACGGACCAGCAGCGCATGGAGCTCGCGCAGAAGGTCAAGGACGAGCATGCCCTGTCGACGGTGAGTCCGATTAACGTCTTTTCTTCGTACGCGCTCCTCTTGCTCACGCTCACTCATAGGACCCTTCTCGGCTCTCCTTCGCCACCATGATACAAAGCCGCTCGTGAGCGAAGTCGAACCCATCTCGAGCCTGCAGGCCGAATACGAAAACTCGCTTTTCGTGAACAAGGTCGCCTGGCTCGAGAAGTACGGCCAGTTTCGTGGACTTCGGCGGCTCCGGGGAGATGGGGACTGCTTCTACAGGTGAGCCTTCCTTCGGAGGGCGAGATGGCGTCCAGGGCCGGACTTGTTGACCGTTTCACTGACCTTCGTCGACGTGACACAGGGCGTTCGCCTTTGCATACGTCCAGGCGCTCATGCTAGCCAACTCTCCAGACGTCGTCCAGGCCGCTCGAACGCACCTTGAGGACACCTTCCCGTGAGCACCGCCCCCTTTTTTGTCGACAGCCTCCGCAATCTTGACGCTCTCATGCCGAAACCCGTTCGGCCGCTCATCTCATCACACAGGTTGCTTCAACAAGCCGGCTTCGACAAGATGGTGTATGAAGACTTTTACGACGAGCTTCGCAACCTCATCTTCTTCCCGTCCGGTTCTTCTCTGGACAACGATTTTCTCCTCAAGGCATTCAATAACCCGGAAACGTCCAATTCCATCGTCGTCTTCCTTCGCCTTGTCACCTCAGCCTTTCTCCGAGCCCACTCGGACGAGTATACGCCTTTTCTCTTCGCCCTCGACGAGCTTCCGGGAAGCGTGCAAGGCATGGAGGACTTTTGCTCCTCTCAGGTGGAGGCGGTGGGCAGGGAGGCGGACCATCTGCAGATCACCGCGCTGACCAGAGCCATGAAGTGCGGCCTATCCGTCGCGTACCTGTCCGCTGCGCCCGGCGAAATCGTTGATATCGTCCAGTTCGAGGTGAGGCCGAGCACGAGTTGAGCCCTCCCCCTACATTCCTCGAGATCTCCACGCTGATCACCCTCTGTCGTCGCCATTTCCAAGCCGGCGGACGGGGAGATGCTGAATCTCGGAACTGCGCTGTTCCGTCCAGGTGTGAGTGTATGCGCGCGTTTTCTGTTTTAGTGACTGGAAGCCGTCTGACTGCCTTTGTCACCTTTACCCCGCCCACCGTCAGCACTATGATCTGCTCGCCAAGTGAGCGTATTTTTCTTGTATAATACCACCCGTTCGTGAGACGCTGCAAGGTACCCCTACCGATTTCGGCGCGCCATCGAAGACCATCGCGACTGTGCGTCGCGACGAATTTGTGACCAGACGCGCCAGTGTGGGCAGCTCGTTTTTTTTTTCTCCCTCTCTCCGCCACCTCGATCAATCAGCACCAAGACCGCCTACCGCCTCTAGGCCCCCAACCAGTAACGACAAGCACGACAACTGACGACCGACGATTCCTCACGACCATCGTTCCGCAGAGCCATCCATTTCACGTCTCCACGGGTCACCCCCGTTCGCTTCTATCGTTGCCCCGCTGCGATGTCTAGCATTCGCCGCACCAATCGCCGCGCCTGTCGTCAAGCCAAGATGAATGCGCACTGTGCCGTGCTGCTGCTTGCCATTGTCCTCATCGCTTCCGTCTCGTCTGCCCCTCTTCCCATCGTCCTCAGCCGACCCGTAGCCCACGTTCGGGCGTCAGAGGAGGCATTGGCATTGGCCGTGTTCGAGCGCAGCGACAAGGTCGTTCACGAGATCCTTTACGGCAACGGCGGCTCCTCCTCTCATCAGCACGGCTATTATTCCCACCACGGTCACTCTCCTCGGCCCCCTTTCGATGACGACCTGGCTCGCGCGCACCATGCCGAGCAAGCCGGCTTCGCGGGCAAGGGCAACCAGCAGGCCGTCGACGACGGCAACGCGAACGACCAAGGCAACGACGCGTCGAATGCCAAGGCCGCCCAACTCGCCGGTGGAGGAGGGGGAGGCGGCGGAGCGATGGGCCACAACGTAGCGCATGCCAACAACTCGTCCGGCCCTCACAGTGTCAACGTTCTGAGCGGTGACACCATCGCGATCGGCGGTAACGGAGGCAAAGGCGGCGATGGTGGGAGAGGAGGGAAAAACGGCAACGAGGGCGGGCAGACGAGCACCGGCGGCCACTCTCGTCGTCGCCCCGGACGTGCGGGGCGACGAGCGGGATAGGTTGGGAGACCACGACTAGAGGGGAGGAGAGGAAAGGAGGATGATGTATTCCTGGCACCGCTGGTGCCGCCCCGCGATCGGCTGGCTCGGACTAGCGACAAAGTGAGGCTCCCGATCGCCTGATGTGACTATATATCATCTCTCATCGCTCTAGCCAGAGGAAGAGGAAAGGAAAAGCTCGGCATACATGAGCTTATACTTGACCAACTGTGGACGAAGAGCGAGCGGGAAAAGCGAGTCCCTGTCAGCGGACAAATCTCCGACCAAACGCGACGTCGGACGGAATGGCGGCAAAGTGCACGTACCTGCTCCTCAATCTCTTCCTTCTCCAACTTTGCCATGACCAAACTTTTGACCAGATCGCAATGCTCTGTGTTGAGCTGGGCGAGACTGGTCTCCAACTCCTTGACTTTTTCCGCCAAAGCGCGGTTGACGAGGCGAAGGCCTTCGAGCTCGCGGACGTGAGCGTTGCGCGCCCGACACGCCTCGTCAAACTCGGTCGCGTACTGATCCAACACGAAGGGCGTGATCCGGACGGCGTAGGCGTCGCGGACGAAAGCGCCCGCTCGATAGGCGGGCGTCGCCTCGTCGCTAGCGTGGCTCGAGGTGGCGGAAGACGCGGCGGTGCTCGATCGAGAAGAAGCCGACTGAAAAGTGGTGAGAAAGGGGAGAACGAAAGAGGGGTTGAGGAGGCCGATCGCGCCATACGCAAACGAAACGACGATCGGTCCGTATATATATATACCTTGTAGCAGTCGAAAAGATTGCCCTTGAGAAAAACGACGAGGTCGTCAAAGTCGAGGTCAAGCAGCCTCTCTTCGTTCTTTTTCATCAGAGCTATGCCGAATCGAAGGATAGCTTCGATGCCCTCGGCGAAGACGATGTCGAAGATGCGATATACGAGCTCGAGAGGGAACCGATACGAGAACACTGCAGCAAAGGCGTAAAATAAACAAGACATGCTGGTGAGCGACGACGGGAGCGGAGATCCCAAATCCACGGATCGCCACGGCCAGATACTCACTCGTCATGAGCCACTGGCTGGCGTACATGGAGCTCTTGACACCTTTTCGAGTGAGATGCTTATATAACAAGGGTAAAAGGTCTTCGAGCAGCCGATCGAACTGGAACAATCGCAGCTGGAGCGTTGGCATGTCTGGGATAAAGTGCCCACGAAGGTCGTACGACTTCATCAGTCGCACGAGCACGCAAAACGCTTCTTCCGAAGGCATCTGTAGACAGACGGGGCAAAACGAGCTGTTTAGTGAACGGGCACGAGACGAGGAGCGGGAGCGTGGACTAGTATCGTAAACCACTCTCACATTCAGCAAGAGGGGGCCAGCAATGAACGCGATGCCCTGCATGTAGCCGCATTCGCTGAGGAGACCGACAAAAGGGGCAAAACAGATGAGCGACGGGAGGCATCTCGCAGAGTGAATGGGCCTGGTCAAATCTCGCTCACGAATCGTATAATGAATACGCTTTGACGACGTTAAAGAGCTCTTCCTGGCCCGCACCCTTGCCTTCTTGGAAAAACGTCTGGTCGGGAAACGTACGCGAAAGGTCTCGCCTGATGGCCTTTTCGTGAGGACTCGTCTCCTTGAGATAATCTGCGTCCGACGATATTCCAAGTGAAAGTGAGCCACGACAGAGTACGAGTTTCGCTCGGTCAAAGGGATAGGCACAGAGTAAAAAAAAAAAGAATGACGCACAAGCATAGATCAGTTCTAGTTCCTCGTCCTTGCTCGAACTCATGAGCTGCCAAAGCATGCCTCGAAGAGCGGCCGGAATACCGTTCTGGATCGATTTGGCGAGTTTGCTCGGCTGTGCTTGGGCGACTTCTCCATAATCTGTGCTCGGCAAGGAGAAGGACGACGATGATATTTCAGGCCTCGGATCTCGACCGATAACTACTTGGAGGAGAGGAACTCACTTGATACCACGGACCCCCAGAAGTCTTTGCGGTTAAGCGTCCAGGTGCACAGAAAAATCGTTTAAGTACGTCTAGCGACACACTCATGAAGGGTCCCCCCCCGGGTCGAAACTCACCCCAATCGATCTCCTCCTCCCCCTCCCCCTCCTCCTCCGCCTCGCGGTGCAACCGGTCAAAGCTCTTCTTAATCTTGTCCAAGCCATCCACGCTACTCCTCTGCGCCTTGGGGTCCCCACTAAGCTGAGCGTTCTGGTTCTCCAATCGAGCGAGCAAAAAGCCATAGTCGCCGCCGGTAGAACTGGAGCCGCTGCCCACCGATGTCCCTCGGAGAGCTTGTTGGTCGGCACCGGCGAGAGCGGCGAGCGTCTTGCGCTTCGAGGTGGATGTGCGGAAGGAAGTCGCATCCGGCGCGGGCGAAGGGCCGTTGCTGACGGAGGCGCTGGGAGGGAGAGAAGAAAGGGAGACAGTGGAGAAATGATTGGTCCCTGCGACCGAGTGTCGGAAGCTGGAGGATGCGGCGCTGAAGCGTTGGTTGGTGTCCACGCTCACCGCCGCCGAAGACCGGGGATCTGATGACTCGGAGTCGCGCATCGGCGAGGTGGAGGCAGAAGCTGTATTGGGCTCGGGAATGCTGATATTTTGTCGTTTGGAGGGAGAGGGAGGGAGAGCGACGAGCGAGGCGGGGCGAGAACCGTTGGAGCGGTCGTGGAGAGAAATCCGGCTGAGGTCGATCTCGTCCAGCGACGCATCTTTCGCGCCTTGCTCTGGTGCGGGCTGTGAATCTCTTCGAGACGTGTCCGCTGTCGTGCCCTCTGCTGACCCAAACGAGCGACGGGACAGGTCGACCGAGCCAGCGTGACGTCCCGATCTTTTGAACAGGCCTCCTTCGAACAGGGCTTGCATCCCTTCCGTCGTCGCTGTCGCCGTCGTCCCCGCCGTCGCCGTCGCCGTCACCAGATCGTGCCCGCCAAGTTCGCGCGCCGGATCGTCGGATTGGGCAGCAGCAGGCTTAACGGGCGAGCTACTTTGCGGATCGACGGAAGCAGAGGACGCCATGGAGCCCGAGAGCTCCGCATCATGCGCGTGCTCGAAAAGGGGACTACCAGCGGTCCTGTCCGAGTCGGACGAGTCGGCGGACAAACGTTCCGAAGTTGACTTAGTTGACTTGGGCGTGTCCTCACCGCCGGCGGGGTCTGGCGGCTCGAGCGATCGCATAGAGCCAGCAGAGGGTTGTTGGTGTGAGGCCGTCGACGCCTCGTCACCCTCCGTTGTTATGTTCAAAGAGCTGTCGGGGGAGGAGCGGGTGTGTGGTGGAGCGTGGTGATGTGGTGAATGCTCGCCGTCGCGTTCGTCGGCTGTGATAGTCGAAAGCGAAGATGCGGAATGGACGTTATGGGTGAGAGGCGGAGGACCAACGTCCATCGTCTTCGGACCCTCCTCCTCCTCTTCATCCTCGCCTTCGCCTTCGCCCGCTTCCACCGCTTCCTCTGTGCCAGCAGAGGGCTTTGACCGGGACACCGACGTCGACGGACCGCCCATCTCTCCCTCTCCCGTCTCCGTCTCTAGTCCGGCGTGCACAACGTCGCTCGACCCGGCGGCACCAACAGCGTCGGCAAACTCGTCATCGCTAATGTCGCTAGCGTCGGTCGTGTTGTCCTTGTCCTTGTCGTCGACGGCCACCGGTCGGTGTGCTGGGGAGCTGGTGCCCAGCGGCTTGTCGTCGAGCGACGTCGTGGGGTTGGACATGGTTGCGCGTCGAGCGGGACAACGAAGCGGCGAGCAGAGCAGAGCAGAGTCGGGTTCTAAGAGGGGATGAGGGAGCGTAGTGGGTTAGGTGGTGGTGGTGGAAGTGTTGTGCGGTTCATGTCGTGTCCATCTTGGATGGAGGCGGCCGCTATCCGTTCCCCCTCACACTATTTCCAACGGCAACCGCAGCCGCGCGACGGACGGTCAGTAGCGGACGCAAACAGGACCGGCGAACGTTCTCAGAGTCAAGTCAGACAGACAGACATGTCATTCCTCCCATAAGAGATCCGGACGAGCCGACGATGATGACATGGCATGCGAGGGACATGGCTTTTGGTCGCCGTACATACAGGCACGACATGGACATGGACATGGACGACATGAGAGACCTGAGAGAGAGGTAGGGATGGATGTAGGGATGCGATGCGAGATAGCGCCAGGACAGTCAAGTCAGGCCAAAACACATGACATGGAATGGAAGGGAGGAACGACACGACACGACACGACATGACATGCCCGCAACAGCTTATCAGAAGATCCGGTGCATCTCCGCCGCCAGCGCACCGAGTCTCGACAGCGTGTTCTCGATCTTTGCTTTCGTCGTGTCGTCCGGAGCCCGGGCGTTGTGGAGATAGTGCGTGTAATGGGTGATCGCCTCGTCGATACGGCCCGCAGGGAACGGGTCCGTCCGTGCTCGCCGGTCCGCCGCATCGTCATTGTAGCCAAATACCGAAGACCGATACGAACCCCGCGAGGCCTTGAAGGATTCCAGCCACATCTGGAGCAGCGCAGCGATGTCGGCCAGAAGGAACACCGCGGCCATCGTGTTCTGGAACGGCGGCAGCTGCGAAACGCAACGAAACGAACGCAACGGGGACGAAGGAGGGAGTTAGAGGTGCGGTAATCGACGGACCTGTGCGACAAAGCATACAACGGATAAAGCGCCGATCGGACTGCTCACCTTAGCTTCATAGATCCCGTGCAGCACATTGAAAACCATCTCAGCCGGCACGCCAGCTTCGACGAGCGTTCGCGGCGCCCATCCCTCCGGAATGTCGTGTAGCTCCTCGTCAAATCGGCGCCATGTAAACTTTTCCAACATGTCGGTGAGCATGTCTGTGCACAAGCGGTGGTGAACCAGGTCAATATCTCGAGACGATGGGAGCAGTTTGTCAGGACGGGGCGCTTCACTCACCGACAGGAAAAGCGATATCCGATGGGAAGAATCTCCGTCCAAGCTCGATGACGGCCATAGCAACGGCCTCATGTTCCTTGCCCTCTTCGGCACTCTTCGACGCTGTGGTCCAACAAAGGCAGCTCATCAAGCAGTGTTCCTTCCAACACCACGAGCAGCCACCGAGCTTACCTCGTTCGATAATGTCCAACCACGTCGACATGACGAGATCGAAATTCCGGTGGTCGGAAACATGGAAGATCATCAACTTGACGTGCAGCATCTCGTAAGGCTCGGCGTACTCGGTGTACAACTGTCGTCCGCAAGAAGCACACTCGTCAGCCCGAGGCTACTCTAGAGACCGAGTTGGTAACAAAGCCAAGAAGACCTACTCACCTCCGTCACATTGTAGAGTTTGTCATTCAAGCGCTCCATAAGCGATCGCTTGTCCGCCTCTGCCCCCAATCCCTCTACCGGCATCTCATCAAGCGTTCTCCACACCTCAACCTGCACCTGCGCAACCTCAAGTTTTTCCTCCACTTCCGCCAAGAACTCGACCGCGTCCTTAGGGTATTGCGTTGAGGCCGAGCCGTGACTCTTGGCATTGCTCACAGCGAGGGAGAGATACTCCACCCGCTGGTTGAGAGAGAGCCCGAACTCGGTAGACTCGGCCAAACTGGCCAGTACGGGAACGGCCTTGACCGGCTCACCGTTCCGCACGCGGTACTGCCAGAGTAGATCTACTTTCTCCAACGTGAACGGCTCTTGCATGAGGAAGGCCTCGACGTGCGGGGTTCGAATCTGCAAGGCAAGTACGTTCTCTCAGATGATCAGATGACGAGCGATGGCCGAAGCACGGACCCACGCCTCTTCTACCTATTCCAATAACCGCTCACCTCCAACAGCCGTTCGCTAAGCCCACGGTCGATGAGCCACTGGTAGAGGGTGAAGTGGAAGAGCTGGTCCTGAGACAGCAAAGCAACCTTGAACGCGTTCCTTCGAAGGCTGTCGATCTCGTCCACTGGTGGGAGGAGGAATGCCAAATCGCTTCGTCTGCGTGAGCTACACGTCGTTGCATCGAGACCTGACAAAAAGACACTCACGCTCAACGCGCCCAGACGGGGTGGCGTCCTTGCCTTGCTTGATCAGCTGGTCAACCAGGTCGTCCATCGCCTCAAGCACGCCGGTGACACATTTGTAGCACACGAGCCGGTTCTCATATGCCAGCCATCTTGGATCTGAGGTAGAACTGCCCGCTAAGTAGTACGACAATCCTTCATTACGAGGGTCCCACTGGTTAGCGCACTCCAGGGCAACTTCAATAGCGCCTTTGGATGTCGAGACATGAAGGCAATCGGTAAAAACCCACGTCAGCCGTGCTCGCAATGCCGACGTTGCTGTATTGCACACTCTGCTCACCAAGTGGGTATCGCATCTCCTTGTACTCCTGGCACACCTCCTTGAGCTTATCAACAGGAAGGTTCTTGGCCGCCTTCTTGAAGAGCCGGACGGACTCATGCAAACACTGCGATCGCTCGTCAATGTCCTTGGTCTCCTTGGCTCTCCGGATGTTCTCGGCGGCCTAAGCGGAGAAGAAGGCAAGTCAGGATGACAATAAGGTACAGAGAGTTATCACAAGCGAAAGAAGGGCGGAATCCGAGCTAACCTTGTAAAGCAGCACATCCTCAGCGCTGCAGAAGGAACCGCATCGGTCCTGAAGAACCTGACTAATGGTGTCGACCTATTGCGGGCAGGGCGGGTACGTCAGTTAACATGGGAATTTGCCATGATTGAATGAATACAAATGCAACTTACACTGATCTGTTGCGCAATCTGTTGATTGATGAGCGCGCTCAGCAATACCTTTGCCAACTCGCGACCTCTCCTCTTGCTCAGAAGGTCCCGGAACTTGAGCTCGGTGAACGCCTTTCGGTCCTCGGTTGAGCATGCCGACATGATGTTGGACAGGTTGTTGTCAACCAGGAGCAGGACGAAGGAAATGGCTTCCAGCGACTGTGAGAGGAGGTCCCGCATTGCGAGGATCGACTTCTGCTCTTCTTTAACGGCTTCCGCGTTCTCGCTAGCGGAGTGATACTCGGACACCGGAGCAAGGAGGAAAAGGGAACTACAATGGGGGAGATATACATAGCATATCGTTAGCATGTCAGACGAGCAGCTTCAAGCCTAGGCGCAGGTAACATACTTATCCAAAAACGTCTTGAGGCTCGCCAAATCCTGTTGTATCGCTAGCAGCAATTCAACGGGCAGGCCCGTATCTTTAGGCGGAGTTTGACCACGAGTCGGGCTGCACGGTTAAACAAATGCACTCAGTTTGTCAGAGCCAAGTATAGACGGACAAATCGCGCGACGTTGACCAAAACTCACGCCAACTCTGTAATAGACCGGTTCCAGATGGGTCGCAATAGGCGCGCCAAGTACATAGCCAGGCCACTGTGTCGGGAGCCGAGCGCGACTTGTCGGCCAGATGGCGATACGTTCACCGTGTGACCTCCTGAAGGAGGAATGATCGTGAAGAGGTATATCAGCGTGATACCTTCACTTCCAGCTCCATGATGTTTGCGCTCACCCAGTGGGACCTGAACCTGGCCACCTATCAAGGAAGGCTTATATCCCACTTCAAAGAAGAGCCGCTTGGCGATAGCCTGGACTTCCGGGCTGGTCATCCGTGCCGTCTTGAGGGCCTCGCCGATTGTGGCGAGCGAGAACCCGTTTGAATTGGGAGGCACCTCCCTTGCCATCAGCATCGAGTTTCCAGCTGCGATGCCGAGACACATCGCACAGAATTGATCAAAGCCGTACCTGAGGGAGAGTAGCGCGACAGTTCAGCCAAGCTCGCAGTGCTACAAACTAGTTGGGCGAACGGAGAGACTCACATGTGAGCGAAGCCCTCGACCTCTGTGTCATTCCCGCCTAAGGTCTCAAGCAATCTCAAGAGCGTGTCGATGGGACGCTGCCTCGTCACGATCGCCATGCACATGTCCGTAAAGACGAGGAACTGCCTCGGTGGCAAGCTTAGCTGCATTGCGAGCTCGTTCAGTCTCGTTCCCCCTTCGGCTGCAACGGCCTGAAGAAGCGAATCGGACCGAGGAACCTCGGCGACGGCCCACAGACGACCCTCTAGAGGTAGCGCCACTGTCCACTCGTCAATAGTCGTTTTCCGATTCATGGCCGCCTCCTTAGCTAGCGTGGCGACGTTAGGGGCGGCACACCAGAGCGGATTTTCATCCTGAGCAAGGCATTCGAGCCCGAGCGTCAGGGTCTCGGAATACAGTGCTTTGGTGATGTTGGTGTACAAGATAGGCGGTTGTCGACCTGGATATGTTGCCGAAGCCCCAGTGGAGGATTGCGGGCCGGCCCACGACTTGGCCGGTGGTGCTCGGACATGCTTCAACTCAAGCCGGTCGGGCCGCAACGGCTCGCTAGAAGGGGAAAAGGGACCACCTCGGCCGGAGTGGAAGAAGTAGAGACGGACGCCTTCAAGGAAAGAAAGACGCGATGGAGTCAGTCATCAAGAAGAACGGAAGACATGTTCTCTGCTAGACATTTGCGCAAACTCACCGGTCGACGTGAAAGCGACGAGATGGACGTCCTTGCTTTCGGCCGGACTGATTGGGCAAATGGAGACGATCTTAAACGTTTTGCTGTCCATGTGAGCGCCTCCGGCTGGCCAGAGCGTGTGCGCCTTCCTGCGCACATTGACGGCCTTTGCGACCATGGTCAGCTGGTCGCCCTTAGGACCTAGGTAGTAGACCTCAATCGACGAACGCGACGTGAGCGCGTATAGGACGTTTCGAGCGGAATCGGCTGCCAACACTTCGATCACCTCTGTCACGGGCGAGCCAAGGCATAAATCAGCTTGGTCCATGAGCACTAAGCAAAAAAGCTCTCACCGTCGCTGGTCTTTTTCCACATGCCAACGACCGCGTTGGGCATGAGGTGCAACAGACCTGACGCACTGTGATTGTGGAGGGAGGCTTTCCGAGTGAACCACCCTTCAGAACCTTGGTACGTGAGCTCGTACAAGCAGCTGTCGTTGCCGGAGAGGAAGATGCGCCCGTTCGCAAAGCCCGTGACTTGCTTCATGTGCACGCCGTCGGTGGCCACGGCGATATCGAGAACGTAGATGACGACTTCGGGCCGCTGCTGCCGAGGGGTACCTGGGCCCTGCGGTACGGAGCTTTCGGCAGTTTTCCATGCGAGGCCAAGCAGCATCACTTGGGAAGGGGTGCAAATGACAAGGACGTGCTTGATCTCGTCCACGAAAACGCCTTTTGGACGAGAACGCAGACGGTAAATACAGCGCCTCCTGTAGATGCGGAATGAACAGCGAGGGCTCACCCTTCTTCGGCGGGACGAGACCCACACTGACGATCGCCTGGTCCAATTCCTCAAAGCTACAGATGTCGCCTCTATATGAAGGCGAATGAAGATGCAGCCGCGGCGTCTCAGTTCCCCGGTCCGTTCGCGCTTGGAAAAAAAGCGTTCGAGGTGGATTCGCAAGTTTCACCTGATGGATACGGTCCATCCATTCAACCTCATATCAGAACTCACCCGTTGTAATCCCACAGATACAGGGCATGGTTGACAGTGAGCCAAGCACGGTCGATTTCGGGGAAGATGCCGAGATTGGCATGCGCACTTGCTGTTGGGCATATTGCGGCCCAAGCATGGACTAAGTGAGAAGAAAGTCAGGAGAGCAGAGCATAAAAGTAAAGGACTCACATTCGGCAAACCTGAAGAGCTCTTCGGGAATGGGGCATGTGCGATATGTCTCGAACGGTGACCAAAGCTGGTTGTGGGGTAGCTGGTAGTTGTCCGAAGCGGACGCTGGAGCGGTGCAAAGAAGATGTGAGCGATTGTGAGCTCGAAGCTGACAGACATAATGAGGCTAGTCCATGCGCGTCCTACTTACTCGACAATGTCTCCTCCAAATATGGGTACCTCGCATCTTGCGTCAGCTGCGCGTCCACCAGACGCGACGCCTTTTGCAAACTAGCAAAGAGCGGGTCTTCGGACGCTGAAACCTCCGATGTCGGCAATGGCGGCGCCGCGGAAGCAGCGCCGGACACCCGCGACGAAGGAGGCAGAGACAGCGGCCCAGATGTCGCCGACGTCGACGACGCCAGTTGAAGGTCTGTGATGGCTGAACTGGCCGAGCTAGTTGCCGCCGCCGAAGTTCCGAAAAGGGAACCGCTGACTGACATATCTGCAATGGCGGCAACCGCCGTGCGGAAAAGACGGGGCGCTCAAAAGGAAGGGGTGGTCGTTGGTCGTCGCCGCCGTCGTCGGTCGTCGGTGCGAACCAAGCGTAGATTCTACTCGGTTGGTTGTGCACGCCCTTCGTCGCCGATCAAAAGGGAGTGCCGCAGTCGCCGGGCCATTGTCTGCGCGAGCAGACTGATAGTGAGAAGACGCATCCGCGAAAGCCTCCGCTACCCGGTCACGTGATTGGATACACCTCCTCCCTTTGACGGCCCTGTGACAGGCCGGCCGGAATTAAGCCGGGCGGGCGGGCCGCACCCGTGTCACGTGCAGCTCTCTCTCCCCCACCTTCTTAAATGCTCTCCTCCCTCCCGTCCTCCCGTTCGCCTCCCACGCTCGCTCCGTCCACATCCTCATCCCCTTTTCTCTTTTCAGTCAGGAGGACGCTCTAGATATTACCCGGAGACGGGTTTTGGCCAAAGAAAGAAGGGAGGGAATCTTGTTTTTAATAGGCTGAGGGATCGGGCGAACGTCCCGAGCTCCTGCTCGTTGGCTGGGGGCAAGATAGAGGCAGAATCCATGCGCGACTCTGAATCCCGCCCGACACGGACCGGCGTGAAGATCCCAGACGATTCTTCGACCGTGAAGATCAAGGGTTTTGTTGCCGGCACCTTCAGCGGGTTGACAAAGTTAGCTGTCGGGGTGCGTTGCCGGGTCGAGCTCGCGCTACATGGACACGACACCAACTTCGCTCAGGATAGTGATGCTCATCGTCTACTCTTGTCCGTGTTTGTTGTAGCACCCTTTCGATGGCATCAAAGTGAGACTTCTGTGGACTGTAGGAAAATCTGATTTTACTACTCATCGCCGCATTCCCCTCCTTGTCGCAGGTGAGAATGCAATGCTCCCCGGCGGGCACCTACAAAGGCGCGATGGACTGCCTCCTCCAGCTCTTGAGGAAAGAGGGACCATTAGCCCTATACAAGGGCGCGCTAGCCCCGGCGCTAACGTGGAGCGTCACCGACTCTGTTCTAATGTCAGTTGTCTCCACGATGTGCAAGGTTGCGACAACTCGTGTCCGCTCGCTGACTTAGACTCTTATCATGCTGGTTTAGGGGCTCGCTTCATAATTATCGACTCTTCTTTCGCCGATGGACGAACGCGAAGGAGGGCGAGCCTCTTAAGGTCCGGTACCATGCGGCAGCCGGACTTCTTGCGGGATGGACAAAGTAAGCAGGTCATGGCTCATCCTTTGCGTTGGGCTTATCGCTGACGCTCACTTCGTCCATCGTCGCCGTATTCTCGACTCACTCATGCTTCGTCAGCTCGTTCCTAACCGCTCCGGTTGAGGTCGTCAAGACACGACTACAGATGCAGGCTCACCGGATTCAATTGCACCTTCCGGGCTCCTCTTCCTCCCCCGTCCCAGGCAGGCAGTACACGGGTCCGTTCGACTGCGCTGCACAGATCATCCGACAGAAGGGCGTTCGCGGACTCTGGTACGCTCTGCCGGCGACAATGATTTTTCGCAGCTGGTTTGGCGTCATGTTCGCGGCGTTTGAGGTGCTGCAGGTCCAGTTCGCATCCCTCCAAGGCACTCGCTTTGAGGTCTCCCAAGGGACGGCCACGTTTCTATCCGGCGGTTTAGCTGCCCAGCTCTACTGGACAGGGGGTGAGACCTTGCTCTTTTTAAGTCATCTCACGATCTTCCGCGCTTTGTGTGGATGACCGACTCCTTCTCTTTTGTCTTTCTTTCTACCCCTCAGCCTTTCCGAGTGACACCGTAAAGAATCGTATCATGGCCAGTCCGTCGAAATACCCTTCGTATTGGTACACTGTACGCGCCATATTCGCGGAGAACAACCCTGATGGCCGCTTCTTCCGCGGCTTCCTTCAATTCTATCGTGGATTTCTTCCCTGTGAGCTTCACTCATCCTCCCTTTCGGCTTACGCCTTCGCGGTGACGGTATGATATCTAACGGTCTGTTCATCGGCGCCCACGGCCTTGGCCACGCTATCAGGCATCCTTCGCGCTTTTCCAACCAATGCCAGTGCTCTTTTGGCCTTTGAGACCGCGATGAGGCTCCTTGGCGACAAGGTGAGTGCGGCAGTATGACTGACGTTCCACATTCCAAACGAGTTAGACGGTTTCACTTCAACTCAGTTCTGCTTCCTGCGCTGGATGACCCTCCGTCTCGGCACAGACTTCACATCGATAGACTGTCGAAGGATGGAATACGACTATAAGCTCACAAGAACAAGTCCAGACTTACACTCTCGGTGCTTCCCATCGATCGGAATAGAAGTACACATACGTGCCACGCTTGACCGTGTACATTCTGATCGCATGGCCAGAAGCTCGTCTCTGGGATGATGAAGAAGAAGAAGAAAAACAAAACGGGAAGATAGCCAAACTCTAGATTTGGTAGCGAGATCGATGGCGCTTTCAGCTGCTCCGAAAAGGACCCGCGAGTTCCGCGGCTGCTGGCGAGGAGGCACGCGCTGCGTGAATTACAACCGCGCTCCCCGTCGTCTGGTCTGCACCTTATGCCACCTTCCAGTGGTCTGTCTACCTGACAGGAATCTCAAACTCGGTAGTCCAAACGTCTCCCCGTGCCCTCCTCCTCGGCCTCGCCAGCTTGCCTTCCAAGCCCTCGCGCGCGTCCGTGCCGCCCTCGCCCGTCCACTCCCAATCCACGTCCTCGAGGCCGCCCTTGCCTCTCGGCCTTCGCTGCCGCCACGAACCGGCGCCGACGACCGCCTCGGGGCCTATGCCCAATTCCGCCGCCTGAGCCACCATCGCCTTCTGCAGAGCCCTCTCCCTGCGCTCCACCTTCTTCAGCTCGTACTTGTCCAACTCCCACTTCTTCCTAATCTTCTTCGCGCCTTCCCCTTGCTTTCCGCCGTTCGCTTTGATCTCCTCCACCGTCATGGGAGCGATCCTCACCGTCGGCGGCTTCCGAGGAGCGTGCGGATACAGGTCGCCCCAGTTCGACTTCCGGGCATCCTGGTACGGCTGGCGGCCAAGAGATTTCGGCAGCGACATTCGTTCGATGTTACCTTTTCGCGGTGGACAATCACATCAGCGGACGTCGTCAGCGGTGGCATGCGCGGGGTAGCTTTGACACGACGGTGAACACACTCACCGGTCGGACAACAGGCGTCAGCATAGACGTGTCCACCTTTCTTCAGAGGGGAAAAGACGAGGCGAGGCCAGTGATAGGCCTCCAACCGCATCGCCTGCGCCACCTCTGCCGAGTTCGACGTCTCTTCTGGAGCGACCGGTGCGGGCACCGCCGCCGCTGGTGAGGTTTCATCTGCCAGCTCGACGGCGTGTGCCGCTTCCGTGCCGACCTCGTGCAGAGTTCGCAGCTCCGGCTTGGCCTCCGCACCCCTGAGCTTGTCCAGCACCCCTGTCTTGCCAAGCGCGGCCCGAGCCCTCCACATCCTCTCCACGTCCACCGCCTCTCCCGTGCCGACGCCGAGTTCGCTCTCCGCCCGAGCGATGCTCTCGAAGCTCGGCCTGGGGCCGCGTCGGATGACGACGTACGAGTACTTCACGTCCTCCTCACCCTGCTTCGACTTCTTTATCGAGCGTACGAACGGGGGACGCTGGAGGCGCTGGGAGAAGTGGCACACCGAGGTGGGCACGTTGCCGACGGGGTGAGCCCGCGAAGGGAAGTAGCTGAGTGCGTGATGAAGCGGGCAAGGGCCGTCATGTGGGCACTGGAGGTGTGGACGTCGCGCCGCGATCAGCTCGGAAAGACGAAGAGACAGAGCAGGACAAAATTGCATCACACTCACCGGTGCAACTACGTGACAGCCCCGACCGGCGTCCGAGACGCCTTGTTCGTCCGCGTCCTCCACCTCCTCGCCCTCCCAAGCTTCGGCATACAAAGTCTGCCGCCCAAGCTGAAGGACCTCGCCCCTTTTTTGAGCCCTGACCTCCCTCGGCCATCCTGTAGAGGCCTCACGGTCCGAGGCAAACCTTCGAACCTCTTTCCTGCCCAGCTCGAGAAGGAACTCGCGTGCTTCGGCGATGACCGCAAAGCCTCCAGGGGTTCCGTGATCGATGAGCACGATGACCTCAGCGCCGGACTGCCAGATGTCTCGAAGCAAGTCGCGTCGATCACGGGGGGTTGGAAGCGTGGACAGATGGAAAGCCGACAGTGCAAGGGCGTGGCTAGGGTCGTGCCGCCCCTCCTGCATTATCATTGGAGAGAGCAAAGGTCAGTATGCTGAGAAATTGAATGTGATCAAAGCTCTGGGCCGGACGTAGTGACCTACAGGGTCGCGTGCTTTGCCCTTGGCGGCACTCTTAGATGTCCACAAGGGTTTCAAGTCGCCGAGAACGGCCGAATCCTTTGCGAGCTCGGAGGCGATCCCGAGCGTGTGCGAGGACCGGTCTCTCCCAGTATAGTACTTGATTGGAGACTCTAACGATTGGTTGGACGAGAATGCCTCTGAGGCGAAAGCGGATTGAGTAGCCCTGCGCGACAGTCAATGAGGGGGGTCGAGAAGCGGCATGGCATGTCAACAAGCTAGCGCCACACTCGTCTTCAGGGCTGTCCGTGAGACTCGGTTTGAAAACTCACCACAGCCCCTCGCCCGTCTTCGCTCCCCACTCCATTACGCTGTGTGGCATCCATCCTTTTTCGTCCCAGCCGACGTTCTCCCCTTCATTAGAGCCCTCTCCGCGCTTAGATCCGGGCGGCAGATCCCCTTCGAGCCTTCGCCTAGTCTCCAGCATGACGTTATATATGACCGCGTACCTTCCCGGCATAATGGCCGCCAGGTGGGCCAGAACGTCTCGACCTGGAGGGGGTGCCCGAGAAGCTGGCTGAGAGGTGAGAGGGCTGGCGGAGCGAGATGAATACAAGGTTAAGAGGTAATTGGCGTCCTGACGGAGGATATTCTTGTCGGAAGCTGCAAACGGCAAGGGCGGGAAAGAGGTGAGGGCGAGTGAGCGAAGGCGTTGTACCGCCGCTGCAGCCGCGGCCAACCTTCTCACCTTGAACGAGTCTCATGACCCTCTCCTCTAGCTCCTTTGGCAACTGAACGCTTCCTACCCTCTTGCTCCCGAATCGTGCAGAGGGACTCCTCCTCTCCCACCTCGAAGGGACATCATGCTCGCCATCGAGCTCGCCGTCATAAGGAACGGTCTCGGAACTGACTGGAGACTGTACATGCCCTTTAATTCCCGTGGCAATTTCCCCGGCCTTGGGCTCGGTGGCGGCGCGGTGGAGCAGGGCGGTGTCGACGTCTCGCATCAACCGAGCGAGCGCTGCAGCGTCGTGAGCGTCGTGAGCGTCGTGCGCCACTGCGCGGGAAGAGGAGAGCGGCCGAGCGGCCGAGCGACCGGAGGCAGCAGCGATTGCCGTAGCCTGCCTGGGCGACTTGAGACAGCTTGCTCGGGCGTAGCTGGAGAGCATCGTCGATGGGTGCCCTGTTTCTTGCTGTCTACGTCTTACCGTTCGGAGCACGGATCGGTGCAAGAATGGTGGCCAAATCTTCCTCCGGCTGGCTCAGTCTTGGTTATGTCACGTGACCACGGATCCTCCACTTCCACCACCTCCGCTCGCCATCCCGCACCGCCGTTTTTGTCCCGACGTCCATTCCATTCCCTTTTCCTCCTCCCTTCTCCTCCCCCCTCTCGCATCGACATCATCCATAACCACGGCCTTCCTTTCCCCACACCGGCCCGTCCGTGGCTCTCTGCCCGGACTCCGTCCCGGCGTCCTCTCTCCCCTCCGATTCTATCCCCCGTTACTCCTCCCCGCCTCTCGCCCCGCCGATAGAGAGAGGGGCCCACCACCCGGACTCTCGATTCCGTCAGCTGAGCGGCCGCCATGCCCACCACCCAGGACGTTATAAGACCCTCGCCTCTCTCTTCCAAGCACGCCGCCGCCGGCGAGGGACACCCCTTCATCGTCGATCCTGACGGCGACCCATGGCGTCGTCCTCCGCGACCCGCGCTCGAAGGTCCGGCCAAGGCCTCACCCTCGCTCAAAGACGCACCGCCGACGTCGTCCACACCCAGCGCTTCGCCCGCCGTCGACAGCAATGGAGGAGCTCAACAGGATCGACAGAGACAGCTTCCATTGGATAGGCACGGGTCGCCTTCCTTGACGGCCTACCCTTCACTCCCTCTTCAACATCCTGGCTGGACAGACGCTCACAACCAACAGACCTCCCACCTCCCTTCCTATCAACCTCACCAGCTCGGACACTTCTTTCCGCCGTTTCACTACTTTCCCCTGCCGTACTCTCTCCCGTACCCTCCACCTCTTTCCGGCCACGGCTCCAGGCCCTACACCGGCTCCAGTCACCTCGTCTCTCGGTCCGCCCGCCCATCGCCACGCAGCGCGTCTCATTCAGTCTCCCCGTCCGGTCCCCTCTCCTCCGCCAGCAGTAGCACCGCCGCCGGCACTACCCCTTCTTCCTTCTCCTCGCTCCGCACTCCTCCAGACTCTTACGCCCTCGGCCTCGGCCTCGCCCTCGGCGGCATCGTCTCTGGCCCGGGCGGCAACCTCGGTATGGCGGTTGGGCCGGCCTCCTTTCATGGCGACGGCCACCATCCTGGCTCTCGTCCGCTGCCTCCCGGCATTGCCTGGGACGGCAAGGCCTACACAAAGTGAGTCGACCACGCGAAGATCCCTTGCCGTGGCTCGTCATACGTCGCTCCTCGGGCCTCCGCATTGAACGGTCCCGTTACTCTCCAGGGTCATACCTACTGAGGAGCTTGAGCGGCGATTGAAGGTGAGCATCAACGCCGATCGGCTCTTCTTTCGCCATCCATTCTGACTTGACGTCATCCTCGTGCCGTCAGCTGCTCGCGAGACTGCCGTCTCTCATCGACCCTACGGTTCCGTCAGCCCCGGAGTCGCCCAAACGGAAGCACGTACCGTCGCCGGCAGAAGATTCCAGGAAGGCGTCGACAGTGAAGCGCAAGGCGAGCGATCAGGCAGACGACGAAGCGGACAAGGACGCAGCAGAGGTCAAGTGAGTTTTTTTCCACGCTGTCGCGGCCGCATCTCTTGTGCTTACCGTTGTCTTCGCTGTCCATATAGGCGTCTACGACCGTTTCCTGCCGCAAGGTCAGCCCAGCTGAAAGAACGCGGACGCGAGGCAAGGAGGAAACCGATTCTCGCTGGCGTGCCTGGGGGCGACGACGACGACGGACCGTCGAAGGCCGTACAAGGACGTGGTTGGACCAGAGAGAGATATCTACAACTCGCCAAGGCGTGAGTGAATGTTTCTTCGTTCCAGTCCTTCCCCGGATCTCACGCTCACTGTCGCTATCTATCATGCAGCTACTATTGCACCGCCACGGCCGAGAAGCGCGCCGGGGACAACCGGATGCGCTCTTCTTCTCCCGAACCACACGACTCGCTCACCGCCGTCCTCGAGCAGACCGATGCTCTTCTCCTCTTCGCCTATTCCTTCTGGTGCGAGGATAGGGCGGCCAAGCTCGCAGGTGACTCGAAAGACGAGGGGCGAAGGATCGAAGACTGGGAGAGCATGTACGACTCGATCGACGTGATCAGAGAGAGGTGGAAGCAAGAAGACCATACGGCTTTCCTCGGCGTATGGTGAGCTCGCGCATTGCCGTCCGTGTTCAATCTCGGTCTTTGCGACTGACGCGCCGCGCTCCTCTGCGCCTCTAGCTACCTCGTCGAAGCGCTGATCCTGCAACACGTCAACGCTTACGACCGCGACCGATTGCGCGTCCGACTGTCGTCCGGCAAGCCCACTAAACCGGGCGACATCGACGCCGCTCTCGTCGACGATCCTTCTCGCGTCCGCCGTCTGCTCTCCAAGTTCCGCCGCTACTTGCCCACGTCGACTCTTCGTGAGCGCTTCCCGTCCACGTGGGCGTCTGGCTGCGCCTCGACGCTCCATCCCGACAAGGGCGAGGAGGCCGACCCGGACGGCGTTCGGAGACGAAGAACCGAGTTTGCTTGGCCGGTCGACGATACCACCGCATGGCCTCACGTCGTCTGCTGGGGCCGCTGTCTCGTGGACGAGGCGGCGCGCCGTGCCCATCTCGACTGGACGCTCCCGTCCGTCGAGCCTCGCTTCTCCGCTTGATCGCCAGTCCGTCCTCCCCCTGTCACGTCGTTTTCCACACCACACCCGCGATCCACAAACCGATCTCCACCGGTCGCTTTTAGAGCTTCCCTTTTCTGTCCGCCCGCTTTGATCACTATGCATCTCCGATATACCCCCTTTCCCCCCCTCCCCCACATACACGCACATTTCGCTCTCTCATCCAATTGCTTCACTTAGGTCCAACGATCTTGCTTCATCCACCTGTCCGCTTTTCTCCGGGACGTCCCATCACTTTCATCCATCCATTCATTCATCTGTACTTCTAGTTCAGCCCACATTCCGTCGCTCGCCGAGGGCGCCGGCGCTTCGTCGCATCGGGGTCATGCAAAGGTTAGGGTTTTTTATGCTGCCTTCGTGTCGAGTCGATGCCTCCTCCATGACATGCTCTTCTCTCGTCGTCGTCGTCCTCGCCTTGTCCATCTATCTATCTGGTTCCGGAAGCGGTCCGCGTCCGATGCCGTTGCGAATCCACGACTGTTCTGCCCTTCCAGGTCCGCCTTTAGACAGACGACGACTAGGCCAGTTCTAACCCTACGCAACACGCTCGACTTCCCGCCGTCAGCTTGTTCCTTCCCGTCCCGTCCGTCTACGTTCAAGGTGCCAGCCGCTCGACCTTCCACTTGCGCTCGTTCGCCGTCGCATCCGCATCCGCGTCCGTGTCCGCCCACGTGTACCTGTCGTTTGCCGCAACGGAAGGGGAGTTCAGGAGGGAAGGGGAGGCGGCAACGAGAGACGGAATACGGGGCGGCGCCAAGTCGGGTCAGTCAGAGCGAAGGCGGAGTCGTCGTAGAAGTGGCACTTCTCAAACAGGCTCACTCACCGAAACCGATCGTGCAATCTGTTCTCTCTGCCCATCCAAAACTCCACTTCCACCGGCTCGACCCTGACGCCGCCCCAGAAGTCGGGCAGCGGGACGTCGACTTCCTCCTCCTCAATCGTCTTCTTTCCCTCTCCGTCCCCGTCCACCTCCTTCCCTTTGGGTGGCCGATCTCCTCTGCCGTCGTCGTCGTCGGACGTGGACACGGACGCAGAGCGAGGAAAGAACCTCCTCTCCTGCTTCGCTACCATTTCCTCCAGTTTGCTCCTCTCACCGCTCTCGATCACCGCGCTCTGCGGACTCGCCCACGCGCCCACGCGTGAGCCGACGGGCCGGCTGTCGAAGTAGGCCTTGGACTCGGACCTTGGGAGCTTGGAGACGCGACCGACAACGCGGACCTGGCGGTGTTGCTCGCGCCAATAGAAGCAGAGGCTGGCGTACGAATCCGAGGTCACGGCATGATCAGGGAAAAGCTCTCGGCCCTTCCTGGACTCGTAGTTGGTGAAGAAGACGAAGCCGCTCGGGTCGACCCTCTTCAGGAGCACGACCCTCGAACTCGGCACGGGGGGCCGCTCGGGGTGGCGCGGGTCGAAGGCGACGGTGGAGAGCGTCATCGCCTCCGGCTCCTTGACCCGGGGAGAGCTGTGCATGGCGTGTTGGAACCAGGCGTTGAACTGGGCGATGGGCGATGGGAGGAGAGAGGAGCGCTCGAGGCCCGACGTGATGTACTGCTGGTGCGTAGTTATCGTCGTCACCGGCGCGGCCGCATCGGTGGAAACGGACGCTCGTCCTGCCGGCTGTTGGGAGAATGTGGGCGCATGGTCCGTCATTATTCTTCTTGTACGCCCTCCTCCCAGTCGTGTTCGGGCGAAAACGAGAGTGGGATAGCCAAAGGTCGAGGACGTCACTCGCAGCATCGACGGCGGGGATCGAAGAGGTCGGTCGAGGACGGCGTCCGTTCCCCGAAATCTTACTGCGGCCGGTGCGACGCTCGGGCCACCTCAGGTGTCTGGGGTGGAACAACGATCCTCGCTCTCATTCGAATCCAGTTCTCGTCGGCTTGAGGGAGGAACACCCGATTGAGCTAGTAGACTACCTTACGGACGAGGGATGGCCATCGCTATACGTTACGGAAAAGCACCGTAAACCTGTGCGCCAGCGACGAAGCCAGGACGGTCTTCTGCGCGAGACTACCCTCAATAACCTTCCAAGTCCAGCGCCTCGATCATCAGCGACCTCGGATCGACTGACTCTTCCTCTTCCTCTTCTTCGTCCTCCTCTTCGTCCTCCTCCTCCTCTTCCTCTTCCTCTTCCTCTTCCTCGTCCTCTTCTTCTTCTTCTTCGTCCTCCTCCACCTCCACCACCACCTCCTCCTTTTCCTTCTCCTCCTCCTCTTCCTCCTCTTTCTCTTTCTCTTCCTCCTCCTCCTCTACTTTTTCTCTTTCCTCCACAACCTCTTCCACTTCTTCCCGCTGTTGCCCCGTCTCCTCCCCCTTCTCGCCATCCCACCCACCTCGAGCCTCGCCTGGAACAAGCATAACGTCCTCCGATCCCGTATGGGCGGCCTCCGGGAGCCAGCGTTCTATTTCTCCCCTCCCAATCTCCTCCCCAACTCCAGCCATCTCCATTCGACTTAACCGCCGTCCTCCGACCCACTCGGTGTCAATGTTGGGCAGCTGTTCCCCGGACGTCGTCCTCGCTCGTTGTAAGGAGGTAGAGCCTGAAATTGACGTCGACGCCGACGAAGCTTGAGCGGTGACAACAACACCATCGTCGCTCATACGCGACGACAATGGTTCCCCTGTCTCCGCCCTCGCCTTGGCCTCCCCACCCCTTGCCACTGACGTCTCTGCGGTAGACTCGCGCGCGGAAGCCGGTCGAGAGGAGGTAGAGAGGGCTGCCTTGCTCCCGCCAGCGAGCAAAGGCTCCCTCTCGCTCCTCCGCCTCTTCCCATACTGTTGTGATTGCTGCTGCTCGCTCCTAACAGACCCGTCCGTCGTCGTTCCCGCTTGCTCCGACCTCGGCTCGCCTCCCCCGCCGTTTCGGACCGGAGCTTCGTAATGCACATCTGGCCGATCCTTGTCCCTGTCGCGGTCGCGCTCGCCCTTCTGCTGCACCTGCACCTGAGAGAGGTTAAAGAGTGGATGGCCGGGTGAAGGCCAAGGCCAGAGCCATCGGACGAGCTTGCCGGGAGGAGAGAGGACGAGACCACCGTCAACAGCAGCCGGATTTGGTGTGGGCACACCGGTAGAAGCGGTCTTGTCGGGGGAAGGAGAGGAGGAGGGCGGGACTGGGTACGGTTGAAATTTTTCGATGAAAAGCCCATGGCTGGAGGGTATCGTGGGAGGGTTCGACGTCGGGTCGCGCAGATATCTTTCGGCGGCCAAGGAAGGGAGTCGGGGAGCGGTCCAGTGAGCAGACGAACCGGTGCGCTACGCCGCACATTGCACACGCACAGGACGCCAGGATGCCACTAACTCACCTGGAAAACTCGGCCATGATGCTCGCATGCGTCCACGCCTGAAGCTTGCGCAGGCAGCCAACGACGAGGGAGGTGACGTCCACGCCATCGAGACAGTGCAGGTAGAGGGGGAGCGAGAGAGCATGCGTGATGATCTGTGGGGCGGGCGGGCTGTGTGTGAGCGATGCAGTACGAGCGATTCCAGTAACTAAAAGCGAGTTGCCAAATGGAGCGAGCGCCTGTCCGCCTTCCAACAGGGCCTCGCCCTCTTCCACGCACCTGTAAAACTGTGACGACGCGCTTGACATCCAGATCCACCGTCTCCTCCTCTTTCACCTTTTCCACTTTCACCCAGACGCACCGCACGCCTTTTTCGTCAGCCCACGTCCTGGCCTCTCCAGCAAGCGGCTTCGGAGTGAGGCTGATGACGGTGCGCAGGTGGAGGCGGGAGAGGAAGGGGAGGTTGCGCTGCTTGGGATAGGCGCCCCTGTACAACGTTTGGCGGGCTTGTTGGAGCGCGGGGGTGGAGTCGCCGTTGGGAGGGGAGGTGGAAGAGGCTACGATGCCAAAGCGGAAAGGCGGCGTCAGAGGTGGGAGGGCCATCGGGGGTGTGCCGCGGGCGGGGGCGACAGCTCGTTGACGGGGGCGTGAGCATTCTACCGTCGAACGAGACGGATGGCTTCGAAGATGGTCGCCAACGATGTCATCAACAGGCGCAAGCAATTTCGATCACGGGCTCGGCGATATTCGGCGGGTGGACCGATCTCGTCGATAGATAACGAGCGTGAGCTGAACCATCGCTGTCTCCCTCGCCATCTACTCCATCTCACAGCGCTCTGTCGAGGTCACCATGTCCGTCGCACCTGTGTATGTGAGTCATCACCTCCTGTCGTTCAACACCGGCTCGACAGCTCGACGCAGGGCCACCGACCCAGCTCACCCATCCCTCCACGTTTCCCCGCTCGGCCCCCATTCTTAACCTCGGCGTCTAGGATTCGGTCTTGCTCTTCGGAGACAGCCTCACCGAGTACGCCTATAGGCCCGGCGGGTTTGCTGCAAAACTGTCCGAGGTCAGTTTGCGCACCTCGCTGTCTCGACCATCGGCAGCAACACCGGCCGGTCGGGAGCGTCTGACGAGCGTATTTTCTCCACCAGGTGTACGCCCGAAAACTTGAAGTCATTCAGCGCGGCTTCAGCGGTGAGACCAGTCGCCCGCGCACCTCCTCGATGCCGGCCAGCCTATCCGCCTGGCGTGAACTCATCCTCCGCTTGCTCGGTCATTCCGCCAGGCTACAACACCGACTGGGCGATTCCTCTCCTGAAGCAGGTACGAGCTCTCTTTTCATTATTCACCTTGCTGTTGTCGCGCTTTACTTTTCTCGACGGCCGGTTTTTTCGCGTGTGAATGGATCTCAACCTAAACTTAGGGGCTTGCGCCATCTCGTCAAAATCCCTTCCTCGCCAACTGCAGCTCCTCGTTCCAAAGGAGGAACCCAAGAGCAAGATTCGACTCATCACCATCTTTTTCGGCGCCAACGACGCTTGCATCGAGGGCAACGTCCAGCATGTGAGCTCTGTAGGATAGGCGACGTCCAAGTCAAACCCAAAGTGTGCCTTCTCAACGAATCTACCCCTCTTCCGTTGCTTTCCCCATGCGCAGGTCCCTCTCCCTCGCTTCAAAGAGAACCTGCACACGATCCTAGGCCTTCTCTACTCCCCTCAGTCCGAGTATCACTGCCCCTCCGCCAAGATCATCTTCATCACTCCTCCCCCTATCTCCGTCGTAGCCGGCAAGGCCTACTTCGCCTCCCTCCCACCCGACCACCCACAGCACAAGACCGAAGGAAAGGTGGATCGAGAGGAAGAGGTGACGCGGAGGTATGCCGAGGCGGTTAAAGAGGTGGCCAGCAAGGCAGGACCAGACGGGGGGGTGGCTTGCGTCGATCTTTGGCAGGCGCTGGAAAACGAGGCCGGACGACACGCTCAAGGCAGGGACGAGGGACTGGCGGAGCTGCTGTACGACGGGTTGCACCTCTCGCAGAAGGGATACGAGGTGAGCACGCTCGGGCGCCGATGAGCATTGGGCATCTGCCAGCGGCGCAAGGATGCTCAAGCGTAGTTCTCTCCCTCGGTCGCCGTCCTTCTCCAGATCCTCTCGTCTCTCCTCATCCAATGCATCAAGTCTTCTTTCCCCCACCTTGACCCGGACGCGCTGCCCTACGTCTTCCCTGGCTGGAACGTCATCGCCCAGCAAGGAGCGGCCGCGATCAAGCCCAGCGCACTTCCGCTGTAGACTGTATACGGAGATCGCCTCCTAGAACCGTATATCCCTGGGATGGAAACGCGGGACACCGGATATCAGACGTGCAAATGAGTGCCAGGGTTCGTACTAGAACAGACTACATGATATCGAAAGGCGACGGAGCGGGTGGATACATCCCTGTAGATAAAAGAAAGAAATGCACAGTACCCCACGGAGCTCCCTGACGGTTGGATGACCGCTCAGAAAGAAGGGTTCTACCCCGGAGACAGTATGTAAACACGTCACTCCTCATCTGACTCGTCCGCGTCCTCCATCAGTTCGTCCCCCGCGCCCACCGCCGCCGCAATTTCGGCCTCCCCACCGCCACCCTCCCGGCCCCTTGCTTCTGCCAATCGTTTTCCTGACCGAGAGCATGCGCGGGCGGGGCAAAGGGAACAAGGAAGAAACGGGGAGGACCGTCAGCGTGACGCGGTTGCCGTGAAGCAGAATAGAAAAACCGCAATAAACGCGCATCGCCTAAAGCCAAGCGTTGGCAAAACAAAGAGACGCTTACGGATGAGAACGTAGATCGCCTGCTTCGTCTTGGGCTCCAGTTTGGCCAGCCGCTTCTCCAGGTCTCGTTTCAGATCCCAGTTCGGCTTCTTGGGCGCGATGTTGAAGATGTCCTGTGGAGGTCGGCGACAGCAACAGTTGAACATGTGATAGTAGAGGGTAACGAGATCCAGTTGGACAGTCAGCCCTCCCCGAACGCCGTCTCTAGCCAACTCCCCTCTCCATTGTCGCATCGCAGCCATCACCGCGCCGCGCCACACGGCGCCGTCGGAATGAAAGAAAGGAGGGACGAGAAAGACTCACCAGTTCCTCTTTTCTTTTCACCTCATCCTCCCTGAGCACCTCCTCTTGCACACCCATGACTTCCTTCTCCACCGTATCCTCCAACGCGTCCAATTGAGGTTTCTTCGCCGTACCCGTCAGCGGGTCATAGTTCCGGAACTTGATTTTCTCCTTCCTTCCCCCACCCAAGTCCGCCCCTCCCCCTAGCCCTTCGTTCGACGGCGTTATGCCAGCCTCCTCCTGCTCTTTCCGCCTTCGCAAAGCTTGCAACTTTGCTTTTCGCGCATCTGACGCCGCTTCGAGGGACATGTCGGGCGGAAAAGGACGTGGAGGAGAGATGGAGCCGGGGATGAGGAGACTAACCGGCACGTATTATGCCCGGTCGAAGATCACGTGCAGCCACGATCACGCGCGAGGTCGAATCGACGTTCCGGGATCCCCCTTCGCTCCTTTGCTTGTCACTTCTCACCATCTCCATGTCTTCCACCATGCTTTCCAGGTCCACCCTCCGTTTCACCCCCACGCTCGCATCCGGCCTTTTCCCCCTCGCACGATGCGCGTCCTCTCCGGTCGTGTTCGGCGTCGGTATGGTCGCCACGAGGGGGTTCGCGAGCACGAGCTCGGACGCTAGGGAGCTCAAGAAGATCACTGTGTGAGTGAGCGCAGGGAGAGACGTCGTCGTCGTCGTTCTTGCACGGATGGTGCGCGCTGAACTCTTTTCAATGTGGCCTTGGGCGCTCTTGTGTACGGGAAAATCAGCTTTGGAGCTGGTGAGCCAAAAAGCCTAGTCTCGTTCTGAGAAGGCCGAGCGTCACTCTGAGCTCCCCGGGGCGATCCGAACCGATGCCGATCGATGCTCCTCTTTCCAGGTCTCATGGGTGCCGGCATTGCTCAGGTGGCTCAGACTTCTGGTCTTCAAGTGACGTTGGCGGACGTGACCCCTCAAGCTTTGGACAATGGACGGTCGATCATCTCGAAGTCGCTCTCTCGCATCGCCAAGAAGAAGTTCGCCTCCGCTCCAGACGCGCAGTCCGAGTCTGATAAGTATGTTTCTGGAATCGTCAACGGCATCAAGATGACGACGGACGCCGAGGAGGCGGTACAGGACGCCGATCTGGTTATTGAGGCGATCATCGAGAACATCAAGACGAAGAAGGACCTCTTTGGCTATCTCGATGCTAAAGCGCCCGAGAAGACTGTCTTTGCTAGCAATACCAGTAGTTTGAGCATCAAGGACGTCGCTCAGGCGACCAAGAGGATGGATAGGTTTGGAGGTGAGTGAGAATCAACGACATTGAAAGTGTCCATTGCCTCTACACAGAGGTAACGGACCCTTTCTGGCTCATTTTCCCTCTCCAGGCTTCCACGCCTTCAACCCTGTTCCGCAAATGAAACTGGTGAGCTTCATGGCAGCTTTGTCCCCATTTTCGGACGTTGTCCGTCTTCGCATGCCGATCTCTCGTCTTTCGTGTCTCGCACTTGCAGGTCGAAGTGATTCGCATCCCTGAGACGTCGGACGAGACGTTCGACAGCTTGATGGAGCTGGCGAAGAAGGTGGGCAAGATGCCAGTTGCCTGCACCGATTCGCCTGGGTGAGTCCTCTGGGCCGTGCCGTTTTGTCTTCCCCACTCAATCTGAGCGGCCATCTTTCTCTGCGTCCGTCGGGCGAACAGCTTCATTGTAAACCGTCTTCTGGTGCCTTACATGCTCGAGGCCATTCGCCTCGTTGAGCGCGGCGAGGCGAGCATGGAGGACGTCGATACCGCTATGAAGCTTGGCGCTGGTTGTGAGTAGGCGTAAAAACGCTCGAGGATCTCTGAGAAGATCTCCTGCTCCTTCACTCACCACCGCCTTTCCGTCTTTCCTCGCACAGACCCTATGGGCCCCTTCGAGCTCTCCGACCTCGTCGGCCTCGACACCCTCTCCCACATCGCAAAAGGGTGGAGGGAGGACCGCGTGCCGACGGGCGAGATCAACGAGGAAGCCGTCCAAGTCGTCGGCCTGCTCGAGGACAAAGTGAGTCAGGGCAAACTCGGTCGCAAGACCGGTGAAGGCTTCTATAGCTACGGGAACAAGAGGTGAACGGGGGCGAGGGCGGTGGCCGCGAGGTGGGCGATGACGATGACGAGGCGAACATGGAGGGAAAGAGTCGAATCGATAGAAGTGAAAGCCTGGCGAGTGAAAATGACACGGGTGAGTGGGGAAAGAGAGGCAACAGATCTTACAGCCAAATGGAATCCATGATCGCACCGCTGTGGAAGCAGAGCATGACACGACCTACATGAGGCGGGTAAAGCCATCGAAACACGGCTGGCGACGCTTAATAATAGCCGATAAACCGATTTGAACTTGCATAGACGGCCTCGTGAATTCGATGATGCAAACGAAAAACGAAAAAGATGAAGGCGGCGCACATGGTGCTACATAAAACCAAGCAGATGCACCCGGCATCATGCGTGTCCCAAGATGAGAGAGACGGCGAAAACTAAGGAAGAAAAAAGCATAGACGCTAGGTGGTAGACAAGGCAGAACGGTAGTGGCAAGGTGGTTCCCATTGGTTATGTCGCCCCACACCACGAGGTGATCGAGGTGATCGCAGGCTGCCGTTCTGTGGGCCTTCGTAGCATGCTGCGACACTGAGTTAGCCGGACACGTGCGGATGGTACGATTATTATCTGGTTCTACATAACTGGTTTACGCAAATCGGCGAGGGAAACAGTCAAAGCATGAGAGGGGGGCAAAGGCGGTGGAAAAAAGGGGAGGCTATCCGACGGAGGTGACGGTAGCCGCCGACATGTCGACGAGCGTCGTCGTCGTGGAGGCCGACGACCTACACGTTTCCTCCTCTATGCCCGCCTCCGTCAAGGCTTGGGCGAACCATTCGGCCAAGGAATGGACAGTGCTGACGCCGGTGATCTGTTCAGACGGCAGCTCCACGCCCGTCTCAGCTTGCATCTTCGTCGCCAACT
Organism: Peribolospora baueri; assembly: GCA_029717555.1. Lineage (NCBI taxonomy): Eukaryota > Fungi > Basidiomycota > Peribolosporomycetes > Peribolosporales > Peribolosporaceae > Peribolospora > Peribolospora baueri. The sequence continues at coordinate 11,871 of JAMDHS010000009.1, read as the reverse complement.
GAATCATCATGAGCGAGTCGACGCCCAAGTCGAACAGGTCCGACTCTCCGTCGACGTCCGCGATCGGTAGCTGGAGCATCTCTCCGACGATGGTAGAGATTCGTTCGGCCAGACCGGGAACTGACCGATCCGCCACCGAGGTCGCTGGAGCAGCTTTTATGTGCATCTCGATTGTAGGGTCGCCTGGAGCCACGGGGAGAGGTGTTTCTTCGGGCTCCAGTCGAAAGGTAGTCTGCTTCGCCAAGCCGGGTTTCAAAGAGACCTTGAAGACGTCCTTTTCGGCCTCGATGGTCGTCTGCTCGACTGTCTCGCCATTGAAAGACGAAAGAGCGGGGCCCAGAGGCGCCGCTGTAGTCATTGCTGTCGTTGGTGATGGGCCTGAAACGAAGGTCGTCTCCGGGTTCACGTTCACAGGAGACGAGGTGCTGTTGCCGGCTTCAGGCTGACTGGGGCGGGCAAACTCAGACCATAGAAATTCGTTCTTCGTCCAGGCTATGGAAGAAATAAGGTCCGGCTGTAGGCTGGTGAGGAGCACGACGGGAGGCGACGGACCCAAGGCTGCCGAAAGGGGGCGCAGAATGTCTGACGCCGATAGCGGTGGGAACAGGCGTCCAATTACCGGCGCCATGCCTTTGACCGCTTCAGACTGGTCGAGAGGAGCCAGTTGGACGGCGACGGCTTTTAGTCCGTTTTGGACACGGTGGATGGCGAGCTGCTCGACAAAGTGATTGGCGGCGGTGTAATTCGCCTGGCCAAAACCTCCAAAGGCGGACCTGACGATGGACAGAGCTTCGTCAGCGAAAGAGAGCGGGCGGCACCGACATGAGAACCTCTAACTTACGTTACGCTGCTGAAAAGGACAAACGTTTCCAAGTCGTCGGCAACCGTGTGCGCGTGGAAGAGCCACGCCGGCGGCAGTTTAGCGTCCACGGCGATCTTGAAATTGTTCCAATTTTGACGGACGACGGCGCGATCTGCGAGGACGATGGTGCAGAGGAGGATGCCACGAAGGGGCATGAACGGAATGGCTCTCGCCTCGTCGAGGACAGCCAGCACGCCAGACTCTGTGGAAACGTCGGCGCTCACGTAGGTGGCGCGACCCGCGGAGAGAAGCTCCGCCTCGTCGAGCCGGCGACGTACGGAGGGCTCGGACGCCGACTTGCGCCCTACGAGGACGACCCTCTCAGCTCCATGAGAGACGAGCCAGGGAAGGATGTGGAGGCCGAGATGTCCCAAACCACCGGCGATAACGTACGTGCCGGAGAATCGCTGGAGGGGTTGGGTTTTCGGCAAAAGATCCGGAAGCCGTTCGTACCGAGGCTGCCAGAAGACAGGGTCCGAAGGCGAACCGCGAACGACGACGATCGGAGTCGTCATGGGCGCAGAGCCCAAATCGCGCACCATCGCTACCACCTCGCCAACAGAGTTGCTCCAGCTGAAGGGGATGTCGATAGCGCAAATGTCGAGGACGTGTGCAAGTTCGGTGCGGGCTGCTTTGGCCAGGCCGGCCAGGCAGGCATACTGCAGCGACCGTATCTGCCGCTCTCTCCCCGCGACGCGCCCGTCTCCGTCACGGGGACCCATGCGGAAGCCTCGTGTGACGAGCCGACAAGAGACGACAAACGGACGGTTGGCTTGCTTGGTCGCTGTTCGGATCAACGCAAGGGCGGACACGATTTGCTGTTGGTTGCGCTCCTCGAGACTGGATAGATCTGTGCACGCGACGTCGGAAAGGAGCAAAGCCAAGGTCACCCTGCCAGCACCACTTGCTCTCGCCTCGGAGAAACAGGTGGCGATGGCGTCTTCCATGGCGTCGACAGGTCCTTCTGGACGGATGTGAATGGCTCGCACGTTGGCAACGTCGAGCGTGCGACAGAGCTCCGCGTCGTCGGAAAGGACAAAAACAAGCGCATCCCCAGACGGTGGGGGCGGGCGTCTGAGACGATGCCACGTCAGGCTGAAGCTGGATGGTACGAGGGGCGGCGTGCTGTCGGGCCTGTCGTAAATTTGGGAAGAGACCATCGGCTCTGCGGGGACCACAGCTCGACGTACTTGAGGCGGGGCGACATCGTCGGCAAACTTGACCCTTGCCTGTTGCTGGCTTCGCCGCGGAGGAAGATCGGCCGACTTTCCCGTTTTGTCGTTAGCGATGTGTACGGCTATGAAATGGGCTGCTTTCACATACGCTACGGTGCGCTGCGTCTCGTCATCGACGACGAGAAACGTGTACGGTCTTGAGTCTGCCAGTTGCGCTCCCGTCGGCTGGCTCGTAGGCGGTACGAACGGTGTAGCAAGTGGTGCGGTCGCCGACTAGCGCGTTTTGGTACACCTCGACACCTTCGATCGACATCGTCCGATGGCCTCCGTTCTCTTCACGGTAGGCAAAGATGATGCCGTGAATGCAAGGAGACCCGGGTGAACGCTATGTGGGCAGAAGAGCCGCTTGGCTGAGGGTGGCACGCGCACGTGTGAGCGGAGGTAAGAATTGTCGGCGGCCTTGGCCAACTTTGTAAGGAGACGGAACTCGTGACCGAAGACAAGGCCGGCGATCCCCTCGTACAGTTTGTTCTCGGAAGTCTCGAGATCGAGCAGGCCGGAGCGATACTGAACAAGAAGGCAAGGGACGCCGAGTGAGAGTTGGAGACCGAAACGTCCTCGCCGTCGGTACTACTCACAGAATCGAAAAACGTCCTGTCCCAGGACCGAGGAGGGACAGCTGCCACATCGAGCTGGCCGTCGACGTACAGCGTGTTCCGCTGCGAATCCGTGCGGGCCAGCACTTGGAACGTCTTGTCAGCCCGGATCACAATGTCCAAAGTGGTTGTCTGGCCTTTGTCAAAGACGGGGCAGAAAGGCCGACGGGGGACGGTGGAACGAAAGATCGATGATTTCTCGCCGTAGGCCCTGTCCGCGGCGACGAGAACGGCGTCGACGAACTTGGTCATGGACATGACGACCCAAGCACCGACCTTGTGGTTGTCACAGTCGTCTCCTTAGCCGGCACGGTGATCGACTCTTTAGAATCGGTCGCCCGTGGACCTAGGAGAGACGGTTTCTGGTCGCGAGCGGGATCGGGCCAATAGCGAATGCGTTGGAACGGGTAGAGCAGTGGCTTGCGTTTGAGTGACACTGCGTCCCGGTGCAGGGGTGCGTCCGGTGCGGTGGGAGCCCAGAATAAATCGAATGCGACATCGACGCCGTGCTCGTAGAGGTTGCCTACACTCGATAGGAAGCCCTCGACGGGGCAGGCGTTTCCCAACTTGTTGCAAAGGCTAACAAACTCGAACGTGGGATGAGCGTGTTTGGTCGTCGTCGTCGATCGGTGGGCGCGCGAGCTCCGGGAGATGCTTTTGACAACACGAGACAGCGACGAGGTGTGCCCAAAGTCGACAAAGAGAAGCGGCCGTTGGTCTTTTTCAAACGTCGTCGCGGCGGCCTCGTTGATGGCTTCGATGGCTTGTTGCAATCGGATGGGCGATCGCAAATGCTTTGCCTGTGATGTGAAGGACACGGGGGGTAGAAAGGATGAGACCAAAGTGAGGACGAAGAAGCACGCTCCTGACGACGACGACGACCTGTGACGCCGCGCCTAGCGCTCGCGACCCACCCAGTACTCGACGCCGAGGGCCGTTCCGCTCGGGAGGACGGCACCGGTGACAGTAGAGACAAAGACGACGGCGTCGTCACCGACGCGCGGCTCGGGCGCAGGGAAATCTCCTTCCATGAGACCAGAAGAGACGGCTTGAACGTGGCTGGAGTGGTAGCCGTAGCCCAGGCCAAGGTCCCTGCAAAAGACGCCTTGGGCAACCAGGGCTGCCTCGGCGGCTCGGACGTCTTCCAATCCCCCGGTGATCAGGGTGGATTCCTCGGCGAGATAGCCTCCGATTTCGCATCTCCCGAGGCGATCGTCGGACGAGAGCGCCTCGCGAACCTCGTCCGCCGACAGCTGCACGCTTAGCACGGCGCCGGGGTCGGGGATCACCAAAGGGTCTTTGATCAGGCGTTCCCGGTGGCAGATGATGTTGATGGCGTAGGAGAGCGACATGAATCCGGAAGCGCAGGCAGCGGCAAACTCGCCCATCGAATAGCCGACGACAAAATCGGGTCGGATGCCCATCTCGGCCATCGTCTTGGAAAGGCCGTACTGGTAGATGAAGACGAGCAGAGAGCCGGTGTCCTCGCCAAAGCCGCCGACGGTCGACCAGGTCCGATCGGCGCGACAGGTGGGCAGGGTGAACTCGTCGCCAAAGATCATCTGGGCCTCTACCCTGCACTCTTCGACCGCATTGCGGAAGGTCGGGATGGCGGCCGAGAGACGGTGACCGAGGGCGAACAACTGGTCCGTCTCCGCAGAGAAGAGAAAACAGATCCTCGGTAAAGGCCGTCCGCCGGCGGCTCCGTTGGCAGCCTTGGAGGCCGCTTCGAGGCGACGCAGCGCTTCGCCCAAATCGGCGGCCAGGATGGCCGGGTGGCCGTCGGTGCGAATGGCGAGCCGGTGATGAGACCAGTGTTCCCGACCGAGGTTGCTGGTCCGGCACATGCGGAGGATGTGGCGTGTGTCGACGGGACCGGCGGAGACGTCGGATAGGTATCGTCGGACGAGCTCCGTCAGCGGGCCTAGACGGCGGGCAGAGAGAGTGAGAAGGGCGCCGCCAGAAGAAATACCGAGCGCGACGCCGTCGTCCTCCGAACCGTCCGGAACGGGTCCGCCTTTGACGATCGTGTGAGCGATGGTGCCTGCGAACCCGAAGGATGATATGCCGGCGATGAACCTGCCGTCCGCTCTCCTCGACGGTCCCAGTGGCCTAGGCGAGGTGGGGATCTCGACGAGGTCGGCCTTGCCTCCGAGATAGGCGGCCTGCTTTTTAAAGTTGCGGTGCGGACTGATGACCCCATCGACGAGGCAAAGGATCGCCCTCGCGAGGCCGACTAGGCCGGAGATCTTGCGAGTCAGACGTTGCGAGTCAGACCGGTTGATCGATCGTTGGTGACGAAGAGAATGAATGGCAGACGGAATAAAACTCACCTCGTGAGCGTGACCCAAGACGGTCTTTGACGAGGAGACGATCAGAGGCCTGTCTCGTGCGGCATCCGGGCCGAACACGGAAAGCAACGCTTCCATCTCGACCTGATCTCCCGTCTTTGTGCCGGTTCCATGCGCTGGAACGGGATCGAAACGAGAGGAAGGAAGGGTGAGACTCGAGCGTCGGGCTTGGACGCACAGCCCGGCGTCCGGCCACTCACCCTCGACGAAATCAACGTCCGCGGGGGCGAGGGCGGCCTTGTGCAAGCAAGTGCGGAGCAAGGCCTCCTGGCTCTCGCGAGTGGGCCTGAGCATGCCTCGTGTCTTGCCGGCATGCGCGACGGCGCTGGAAGCGATCTCGGCCAATATGGGCAGCTGTCGGGCTTGTGCGTGGGAACGTCTGGTGATGTAGAAGACGACGGCGCCTTCGGACATGACGTAGCCGTCGGCGGAGGAGTCGTACGTGGCGCATCGAGCGCTTGGAGGGGAGAAGGCGCGGTCGCCAGTGTTAGTGGAAAGCGAGAAAGGGTGGGCATACATGAATAAGGAAAAAGAACACACTTTGGAGAAATGAGGCCAGCGGCGTCAAGAAACTGAAAAGCAAAAGGGCTGCAATGGGCGGTGGCGCCTCCGACGATAGCGCCTTCAGCCTCGCCGTTCAAGATAGCCTGAGCGCCATAATGCAGGGCGACCATGCCGCCGGAACAGGCGGTCTCGATGTTGAGCGCGGGGCCGGTAAAGTCAAAAGAGTAGGCGAGGCGGCCGGAGATGGTGGCTACGGAGAATGTGTTGTTTCCCCAGCGGCCGAAGACTGCAAGAGAGGGGTGAAGGGTATGAGTTCGAGCAGGAAAAAAAGACGAAGACAAGCCGATCCGATACGCACACGAACGGCCGGTGTTCTCCAACCCCAAGTTGAGAAAGCCATCCTCGCCATCGGTGGCAATAAACACGCCTACGGGTCTTCCAACGAGCTCAGAAGGCCTCACGCCAGCGTCCTCAAAAGCGTGCCAAGCGGCCTGGAGGAGGAGGCGGGTGGTAGGCTTGACGCTGGTCGCTTCTGCGGGCGATATGCCAAAGAACTCTGGATTCCACGATTCGTAGGTGACTTGACCAAGGCGGACGTCGGGGGACAAGCGGTCTGAATGGTTAAGACGATGATGGTGATGATAAGGGTTATCAGGCGATCATGTTGGGAGCGTGGGGAGTGAAGAACGGATGATTGAAGAAACATGTGAATGGAGGAGAGGGGATGAATACGGGATGAGGTCGGATGCGAACATGGAAGAGTTAAGACAGCCTACGGTCGAGGGACGTAAGCCGAAAGTCGGGAAAGCGGGTGGAATGCCGAGACAGTTGGTTCACTTGTGGGCCGAGCTCTATTACCATCAACGACGTCCTGGCGGCCCAGCCACTCGCCTGTGGCCAGCTAGGAATACATGAAACCCGGTCTGTCGTCCATCCATCTTTTCATCCATACATCTATCCGCCTCGTCGACCATTACGCCTCCGGTGGCGCCTGCGGCTGCGCCGGCGAAGACGCCTGGCTGGCCGAACTGGAACGCTTAGAGCCGCTGAACACGCTCGGCACCCACGATCCGCTGTTGCCCGTCGTGCTCGTGCTCGGAGGCCTCGAAGTGCGCGACTCGCTCGACCGATTGCTCTCCTCCCTCACCTCCGAGCCCGCTTCCGACCCGCCGCCACCTTCCAGCGACGCACGCGCCGCCCTCGCCGCCTCGAGCTCCTTCCTCTTCGCACTCAGGAAACTGCCGAACTGGCCCAGCGCCGTCCGTACTTGAGCGCCCGCGGCCGCCGCCTGAGCTGACACTGTGGCGACGGTCGGCGACGCGACGCCTGACGTTGTCGCCGTCGTCGAGCTCTGCTGTAACCGTGGTCCGTCCGGCGTCGAAGGCGTCGACATCGACTGTGCTGACAAAGACAGCTTCTTGAGTCCGCGCGGCGTGCGCTCCGGCGTCGTCATCATCGTCGCCGGACCGCCGTTCTTCGCCGACGGTTCGTCCAGGCTGATCTCCTGCATGCTGTTCACGCTGTCCCGCTTACCGCCCTGCGACCCCATCTCCTTGCCCACGCCACTCCGCTCAAACAGCCGTTCCCTCTGCTCGCCGAAGCTCTTGGCCGCGCTTTGGGCGAACCGAAACAGGTTGCTCGAGCCAGTTTGAATCACCGCAGAGACGGCCTCCCGTGTCGGTGCGAGATTCTCCTGTAGGTTCAGATCGTGCAAACCATGCGCCAGTCGCAAGCCCACGTCTTCGATCGTTGACACCTTGCCTTCGCATGGGTGCCTTGCGACGAACCGAAAGGGGAAAGCGTATCAGCGAAGCGTCGGCAGCCAGGGTCTCGACCGGCGACTCACCGGGGATCGCAGATATCGAAGATCATCTCGTCCGTCGTGGCCTCCCATACAGAAAACGCCCGTGTCTGTCGTAATGCGGCGACCCAAGCTTCGTTGAAGTGGACGATCGGCTGGGTCTCTGCTGGGCCACGAAAAGAGAAGGACGGGTCAGGACAACCGCCGACAGCTCGGACCTCCCGTCCCGGGTTCACCTTGCTCGACGAGGACATTTCCTCGCTCGCCCTTCTGAAGAAAGTCCGCATACTTGATCGACGACAGCGCCGAAGAAATGTATTCTTCGAACTGTGATGCAAGATCGTTGAGTGCCGACATGCAGAAGCGCTTGACCAAGCACCCGTTCGTAAACCGAACATGCTTGAACTTACCTTGCCTCTCAGATAGTCGTCACTGCCTATGAACTGCATGTTCATCGGTCGCGTCGGGTCGTCCGGGTTCCAGCTGTCGCTCACCGTCTGAACTAGCTCGTCCATCCACTTGCGATCCGCCGCCGTGAGCGCACAGAGGTGTGACAGCTTTGGATCCGCAAACTCGAGGTTGCCTTGATCGACCTGCAGACCAGAAGGATGAGACATCGTCAACGTCTGGGCCACCTCCACACGCGATGAAAGCACGCACGTGGACGAGGACGTCAATCTCGCAATCTTTCTGCTGCTGGAAGATGCTATTGCTTGTGCCCACGAGGAAGCTCTCACACTGCAGCATATCTATCTGCTGCAGAGGACAGTACGGCTGGAAAAAGGCGCCCTTGCCGAAGATGCACAGCGGGAGCCCCAAGTAGTTAAGCAAGCTCCGTCGATCGCTTGTTCTCAGGCTTGTTGGCCGCTTGCGCTTTCTGCTCTGCCGATCGAGATCGGGTGCCGCAGCGTCCCCTAGATCCAGCAAGAGGCCCGGAACGAGGGAGACGAGAGAGTACTGGTACGTGCAGAGTCGCTCGATCGGATAGCCGTAGAACATGACCTATGTGAGAGAAGATGACGAGTGGGCATGTCAGCGGGACCCTTTTAGTCGAAATCGCAATTCGCGCACCTTCTTCTGCAGCAAGAGCAGCTTGAGGAGAATGAGCGTCTTGAAGCGGAACTTGTAAATGAGTTCTCGAATGGAGGTACCTGCCAAGGCGCGATGAAGAGGGGCGTCAGAGGACGATCACGAAGAGCCGATGCGATTGGAACCCACCCATATACATGACTCCCTCGCCCAATCCTCCCACGCCACCCCATGCTCGATTATGCCCGGCTGCTGCAGGTTCCACGACGTCGGAGACGTGGGTAACCGCTGAGGACCGCAGCGAGGCCTCGAGAGAAGCGTGGAACTCGACGAGGATGTCCACTTCGTTCAGATCGCCCTGAGCGAAAAAGGCGCGAGTGACGACGCCCAGCTTGTCGCGGATTGGACCGAAGACGGGCTGGGAGCGGAAGACGAAGTGAGCCCGAGGCGACCGGACGAAGGCCGGCGCGCGTGCCGAGACAACTTACCTCTCTGGCGAGCACGACGATAGCCTTTTGCACCGTGCTCCTCGTCACTTCCTTGCCCTTGTTGACTAGCTCGTTACTGGCAATCTGGCGGTTGCATGAGATGCCGAAGATGGTCGAAGGGGAGAGGGCAGGGCACATGAGGTGGAAATAGCAGTAATCTTCGTCGGACTGCCGGAGTCAGAATTGTGAGTGAGCAGGCAATCTAAAGCGGGTGAAATCAGGGACGACTCTGCTTACCAAATGTGCGCCATCTGGAAGGGCCATAAACGGTAAAGCCTTGCACAGCTCTTCATCTTCCGCCAGCTCAACAGGATGCGCATATTCGACTTGTGGGCCAACCAGGTGGTTCTAGGGGCCAAGAGGAATGACTGAAATCAGAAGTGTCTTCCTTGTCGGCGCCGGTCCGTCGCCCGTGCACTCACAAAGTCAACCACAGCGATGCCGAGAATGAGCGGCTCCGCCATGTCCTCCTCGGTCCCGGTGACGAGATTGAGTACCTTGGTAACCGGCTCTGGCATGGCCAACACGGGTTTGACAGAAGACCTTCTTGAATCAGGCGGCGTGGATGAGGAGGCGGGCGTTGGTTCCGACGGCGCAGCGGCCGTCGAGGGAACTACGTCGTCTTGTGTACCGGCCAAGGATCCGGCAGTAGCCTTCACGGACGGCGAACGAGGCGAGGCTGGAGATCGTGGCGGCGTCGAGGAAGACGAGGATGAGCTTGCGGCAGCCGCTTGCTGGAGAGCTGCGATGCGGGACGCGAGCGAGCTGCCGGTGGGCACCTTAGGCTTGAATTCAGACGAGGCCTGCTCCTCTGCCTTGTTGACGACAACATTCGAGGTTGCTGACATGGTGGAAGGTGATCTAGGGAATATGGTTTCGGTAGCCTCCTCAACAGATTCGTCCACCTTCAGGCCGGTCTGGCTCTCCTCGCCAGACTCGTCCACCCTCAGGCCGGTCTGGCTGTCCTCCTCGACTTGGTGACCTCCAGACTCGGAAGAGCGACGTGCCGCCTCTCTGCTTTGCTCTATCTTTTCTTCTTCCTTTATGTGCTCAACCACGCTTTGCTCTTCGTGCTTGTACTCTGGAGAGACAGAAGTCGCGGCCGTAGCCGGAGGGGAAGGAAAGGTAGAAGACGAGGGTGACGGCGTCGCCGAGTCTTTCGAGCTGGGCGGCTCAAAAGACTCGGTCAAAGTAGGCGCAGCAATATGGTTGGGGGATGAGGGCTCGTTCAACGCCACCCCTACCGGTGCGAGTGCTCCTCCATCGTCTGGTTCTCCCTTCGAGAAGACACCGTCGGTGGGAATCCTGCCTACGTCGTCAGGGGCGACGTGGTCGATCGCCGGCCGTTCTCCTCGTCGCCGCTCCTCGCCGCCATCTTCGTCACCGTCATCAAGGCCAATATCAGCGAAGTCGGCGTCGAGCCCCTCGAACTTGCCATTGAGGGGGGCGGAAGCCGAAGACGAACCGTCGCGAGGCTGTTCTGTAGGCATGTCGTGGTGACCTGAATGACGTTCCCAAAGGTAGCCGGCCCACGTCGCAACTATGGTTCTCAATCTTATCTGCGCCTAAGTGCGCGACGCGCCCATCTAATTTTGGCGCGTCCGTTTGTGCAGCGGGCGGCCGACCCGACTCTGCTTCCTTCCACCACTCGTGTATACGAGCATGCTCACTTCGTCGACATGAAAGGCGACATCGACGTCCCTAAACGTGACTCCGAAGAGAGCCGACTGGTCGGCGCGAAGAGGAGAGCGGATGAACCAGTGTGTGCGGTTTGTCACCGTCGGGGAAGAGGGAGCGGAAGGCGTACGCTGATGACCGGAACGTCCGCCTACGCTTTCAGGAATCCTCCGAGGCCGTTGGCGGCGCTCCCGGCCTGCCTTCGTCCAAGAGGGCCAAGGCGCCCTTCAAACCTCTGACCGGCGCCCTTGGAAATGCGCCTCCTTCGCCGCGACCCAATCCGTCCCCACTCCGGCACAGGTCCTCTCGCGTCTCTACGCCCGCCGCCAAGCTTAGCAGGCCGTTTAAGAGTCCAGTGCTCAAGCAGGGCGCACGACGGGGCGACAAAGACAAGGAGAGCGAGCTCGTAGAGCGTATACGTGATTTGGAGAAGAGGGTCGATAGGGCTAGATTGGCGGTGAAGTACAAGAGGTAGGTCAGGCGAAGCAAGGCTCGCCACGGCCGGCATATATGCGCTTGAGGCGGACTCAGAATGCCGACCTGAACCACGCATCCCAACCGACAGAGACGGCCAATCGAAAAAGCTCCCAGTTTTGACTGGTAAGTGGCGCTCCGCAGGCCGCGCGGCGGCCGAGTACCTTTGGAAGGTCACCGGCGGCGCCCATGAGAACGAATCGGCATTTGCGCCGCCCGTGGGAGGGAAAACCTGGGGATGGGATGATACGAACGGGACGGCGGGCAGTTGGGGGTGGGACGTTGAACCGGACACCGATCGTCGGCGGTCTTTGGAGGACCTCGCGGACGGGCAGCCCGACTCGCCGCCCACTAACGAGGAGATGCAGGCGGAGCTGTCCGACGCCATGACTCCTCGTAGACTGCAGGGCCGCGCGAGTGACCACGACAAAGCATGGGAGGCAGCCACGCCGGACGAAGAATGGGACGTCGGCAAGATGATGCGCATGTGCGGTGTGGACGCGTCGCTATTAGGATGGAGCGCCACGGAGGGCGGTTTCGTGGATTGAGATGCGGTGACGACCCGGCGAGCTCCCTTCCTCATACCCGCAACAGACGGACGATTTCCTTTGTCGCTCGCCGTGCTCGCATGTATGCTTGTACCAGTTTTTTGTCTCTGGACAGGGTGCTCACACACCAATACTTTGTCTTCAATGCCCATCGGACCGAGTGAGGCCTGTCCAACTCGGTTCAGCTGGTCTTCACAGCAAAGATGCGTAGGCTCACGCCGCCCAATTGGTGCGCGTTGCCGATGAAAGGTAGACCTTTTGGTCCAGGGGGGAGAGATAGGCGCTTGGGATTGTCCGAGTCGGGCC